>JZKD02S1674130.1:447534-497109 GCA_000966675.3 Picea glauca | reverse complement strand
GTTTAGTTGTTTTCTTTCTAACCCTTTACATCACAGCTGTCATGACTAGTAGAGCCCAACTAGGCATGTAAGCACTCACTTTTTGCTCACACATCGACGAAAAGAGTGCAAACACCAACGTTTAAAGATGATGGAGAGACTGCAACTCTCTTCTTATTCAATCAAATCATAGGAAGGTTCGACATCTCGAGAGATATTGTCACTGAGCATGGCAGTCACTTTCAAAACAAAATGATGACCAAATTAACATCAAAGCTTGGGTTACGATAGGAAAATTCATCACCTTACTACCCCCAAGCCAATGGCTAGGTGGAAGCTATAAACAAAACTATTAAGACGATTCTACAACGCACTATCAACTCAGCCAAGTCAAATTGGCATTTGATGTTATACTCGACATTAAGGGCTTATAGAACATCTGTTAACATTGCAACCGGTTTCTTGCCTTTTTAACTCGTTTACGGGCTGGAGGCAGTCTTGCCCACAGAATGTCAAATCCCATCTCTGAAATTGGCAGTACAGTTATTGCCAGACACTTCTCCACTTGAAGAACGGTTAGTACACCTTAAGCAGCTTGATGAGCAGCGTCGCAACGTGGCCCTGTATAATGAGGCTCATAAACATAAGGTCAAGTGTCAATATGATAGGTTCGTTCGTCCTTGGATTTTCTCTGAAGGCGATCTTGTCCTGGTCTATGACCAAGACAAGGACCCCCTAGGGGCAGGAAAGTTTAAATCCATGTGGTTCAGACCCTTCATTATAAAAGAGGTATTTAAAAAGGGCGCTTATCGTTTGGTTGATTTTGAAGGGAATGCATTGGTGGATCCTAGAAATGGGCTCTACCTCAAGAAGTATTACTTATAGATAGGTCACTGTGGGTAACTTTTTGTAACATATGTATAGTCTTTGTACTATTACTTTTTTATGTTTCTTTTAAAAGTGTTATGGGCATGTCATTGATGTTATATTCCATCAATATGGCAGATGTCAAGTGAGTCTGAGGTGTTCGTTGGGTATGCGGACAGTGCTAGTAGAGACACGCGGAGGCTTGCCTCCGCAACTTGGGTAATCTTTACACCACAGGGTTAGTTGTTATCTTCCAGAGGTATATGCTTAGGTGACACCACAAATAATGTTGCCGAATACAGTGCAGTTATTGAGTTGCTTCATGATGCCTTGTCATTGTGTATCTCTCATCTCCAGGTCTATCTCGACGCTCAACTGGTTGTGTCGCAGCTAAACAGAATATACCAGGTTCATGACCCAACTTTACACCGACGATTCCTTAGGGTACGTCTCTTAGAACACAACTTTGATTATATTACATATTTTCATGTTCCTAGAAGATTAAACCAAATCACAGATACTCTAGCTAATCAAATTTTAGATTGGCATCTTTCCCACATATAAAAGATCATGGACATAAACATGTAAATACATTTTTGCACACATAATCCATAAGACACAAAAAAGATAAAAACCATATATAAACATCATAAAATACTCATAGTACATAGATGGACGCAAGCGCCTAAAAAATGGGAACAGTAACGAGTTACCGGGCTTATGCCCTAAAACAATATATACAAGTAGGTGCTCGTGGCACATAAAGAGTCTAAATATGTTCAGCGCCTATGGGCCCTGTTATAATCATCTACAACACAGGCTAAATGCCTAAATAATCAGACCCATGTCCGAGGTGCCCCCACAACATGAGGCTGCATGGATGGTGGCAGGTCCTCTATCTCTACCATCGGGACTGTACGAGTGAGCGCAGTGAAGTTCCGCTCAACTCGTCTAAGGACCCTCTCATCCTCTCTGGCTGGAAGTTTCCCTGCTACTGCTACTCCCCTAGTGGCGGCAGCCGCGGCCTCTGGTCGTGGACGATGCATGTTCCATGCATAGTCGGCAGGTCGCATGGGTCCCACATCTGCATACAACAAACGTATCCATCAAATACCCTGGCATACAAAAACATGATATATATAACAAAAAGTCATAAAAATTACATATGAAAACAAACAAAAAAACTACAAAGGAGGAGACTTACCCATCTCCCCTCGCTCCTCACCAGAAAGCATGGGTATCTCTGGATCTTTAGAGAAGTCTATCTCTACATACAGGTAGTCCTCGATAGCAGGGATCTGTCATGACAACCAAGAAAAAAAGTCATCATCGAAGGCCTCAACGGTCCTTCCACCACCTTGTCATGGTAGTAACACTTCCCATCTACACACTCCAGGGAAAGAGGCCACATGTCCTCGTACTACAACTCGAGGACTGAAACACAAAACTCTCTCGAAAAAGAATGAACACAAGATAGTCCCGAACCCGAAGTTCCTCCGTGTCCGTTGTTGACAATCATTCAATTGCCTCTTCATACACTCCAACAGTGTGGTACTCCAATAAAAAATTTGTGCATTCATGCACTCGATAGCATAGTTCATCTGTGCGCACGAAGCCTGATGCACAACTGCTGAGTCGGTAATCCGCCCAATAAGTAACAAGATAGTCTGTAGTGATAAGTTGGTAATATTGTAAATGGGCACCTGGGAACCTGTACATTTGGTCCCAGCCTCATAGTACTTAGCTATCAACTCCGACATCTTGCTCGGCCCCATAGGAAAAGTATGGAAGTTGACTGGTTCCCCTCTCCTTGAGAGGCCAGTCAGAAAGTAAATGTCCTCGGTGGTGGGAATCAATGATTTCCCCTCTAGCATAAAGGCCTCTGCATTAGGATTCCAATAATCAATCAAGGCATTCAATAGCCTTGGTTGCGCGCACATAAATGGACATAAAAAGAATTTGAGAAAACTGCATTGCATTAACATGGCCACAACATTCAGATCTACAACAACCAACTCACTGATTGCCTCATGCTCCCTTTCCCTCCACTGGACATACATCCTGCCAACACAACAAGCTAAAGGAGGCTCAATACTTCTTTTAATTTTCTTTTCCATCAATAGGGGGGGTACACGTGGTCTGTAGAGGTGACAGTCACGTGTACACATGTGCAGGCTTTACTCTGCACGCGTGTACACGCGGGCTGTCTTTGGACAACTCGCGTGTACCTAGGGCCGACCTTTTTAAGGTCAATGCCCACCCAAAAAATAACTTAAATTACTAAAATGAAGTATTGACTAGCTAGATAAGGGAGTTTGTACTTACTTGGTCCAAGCAGAAGTTCGTTTTGTCCACTGTAGCTCCAAAAATCACTATCTTTGGCAATGGGGGTCTTTTAGCTCCAGAGTCAATTTCCAAATCAACAATGGTGATAATGAGCTGCTAGCTTATATTTATAGACTTTTTGGCCTCTTTTTGTCACTTTTTTGGCCCCCCTTATCAGTTTCTTTATACCAAAAACCATTTAGAGTGATTTCAGAGTTATATGGGAGGGATTTGATCAGGTATTGGGACAATTGTTTTTTGAGTTTCGAAAAAATATTGACGGTCCATAAAAAAAAATAAAAAAAAAATCAACTTGAGCATATAGGTTAGGATACCACCCCAACTTTTGCATCTCATTGCCTTTTTCTTATGCTATAGGATTGATCCCATCCGTTTGTGACACGAAATCATCATATCTTCTCTAGAAGTGTCGCAACTTGGTGGTAGAGCTTACCAAAACATGGATGCTCTAGGTAGGTCCTGGTTGCATTATGGTGTCCATGCCATTTCGAAAAACATTGTAGGCTCAGGAGTCCGTATAGTCTTTCCTGAATATGAGTTTGAGCCTCATTTGCATGAGTCTTTTTCACTCTTTGTCTTACCCTCAGGACTCCCAAAATACAATGGGTCTCCTTTTAATCCCTTTTCATACCCTCTAAAAATGAAAAGATTGCCGAGAGATCTTGTGACCTTTCACGCTCGTTAAACTGAAATTTGAAGTCACGTTTGTCTGGTGGTAGTTTACCCCTCTTTCAGTCCGGACAGTCAACTGTACGAACAAAGGTATACTCTATCAAATTCCTATTCTTTAGAAGAGTATTCTCAGGTATAATTTTATTCCTTTTTCGGGCCTGAGGGACTAAATTTACGAAAAAGAAACCCCCATGGAGTCCATAGTTAAGCTCTTTTCAGACTCCCTAAAATTGAAAAAGATTGTTGAGTGACCTTATTCTTTCACACTCGTTAAATTGGTCCAGAAGAATATTCCTGATGGAGTCCATAGTTAAGATTTTTTCAGACTCCTTAAAAGTGAAAAAATAGCTGAGTGATCTTGTCCTTGTCACACTTGTTAAAATAGTTTTGAATTGACGTCTAATAAGTGCTAGTTTATCCCTTTTTCGAACCGACTAGACTATTGTCAAAAAAGGTACCCCAGTGGAGTGTCCTTTTATGCTTTTTTAGACTCTCTAAATATGAAAAACCACCAAGCTTACCTTCTCTGGGCTCATTAAACTTACATCGACGGATGTTACCATTGTGTGTTCTATCAACCACATTTGCATACCTTATCCACTAGCCCTGTGATAGTTTGCTTCTACGTCTTAACACCTTTAGCCACCGGAGGATTTTTCCCGAGTATCGTTTTACCAGAACATCAGTCTTGTCCTTGTGCCTCGAGCTTGTATGTTTGCAGTACTCGATCCTCCATTGTAATGTGATATTCCTTTATTCTTTTTCAAAAATTATCAAAAAGGACAAAAAAATCAAATATACCCCAAAAAGAGGATGGGAAAAGTATTTTCTTTATTGGCAGCATAATGAGTCGCCCTTGGATAAAGCACAGCTGTCTGTTTGATCATCAGACTATGGGATGTAGTACTACCTTAGGTAGCTTTGCTCGCTATATAGATTTGTGTCCTCCACCGTTTGGTTACTCTTCCAAACATATGGAGAGTTTGCATTGCCTCATGCTTCATAGACTTATGATTAAGATGTATGTTGCCTAAGTCTTATCACTTGTCGTGTTGTTGTCCAAGGGAAGTTTGTTACTAAGCCTGAGTTGGCCCTTCTGCAATATGTCTCTTGTCCGCATACTCAGCCATCCTGAACGTCCAATCAAGTCCTTGTTCGAAATCACTGAAGCCTTCAGTCTGATCATCAAGATTATCAAGTCCATAACCGATGAGCCATCGAAGACCTTTGGGTAGTGCATTTGTACACTCATATTACACTCCTACCCGAGTTTTAGAAGATTTTGAAGTTGTTGCTCGAGCTCTGAAGTATAGCCATCAGGCCAAATCAGCTTCTGGAAGATGGGTACTCTATATGTATATCATTCTGATTTCAAGATGTAGCTCTGTTGTGTATTATTCGTGGCTACTCTTTATAGTTATTTGACATGGATATACAGTGTATTTGATTGGTAGCCATGGTTCTATTTTATCCCGAGCATGGGTATGCTCACCTCAGTGAGACATTTGTTATTTCTCAGATGGCACCTCCTGGTTCCTGATCCTTAGGCTCACTCATTCAGCACATCAGTAAATATTGGTAAAGGATTAGTAATGTATTTCGGCCATCAGATGCTCTTCTTCCCTCACAGATTAGGGGGCACCTGTTATAACCCTAAATTGCACCACACATGCTTACCTGGCATCATGCCAACTCATATCCCTTCATTGCCAAAACACTTGCTGAAAAACTCTTTGGAAATCCTCTTGTGTCAATGCCCACACGCCCTAACCCATTACTGCACGCGTGTGCACGCTGGCTAGCTCACTACAGCCCGCGTGTACCTAACAAAGCATGAAAAAAGGAAAGTTTCCAATGGAAAAAAAAGCTATGGGTCAGTTAACTGAAACTCCCAGCCATGCATGGCCGAGGGTTCATCCAAAACCCTAGCTCCTTCTAGCCTATAAAAGAAGGGGTAGGGGTACCATTTGGAGGAGGAAAAAATATAGCGAAGAAACTCTGCCCATTTACACAATCCATTGTCCCAACCCTTTAGCCTTTCCTCATGCCAAAGGAGATTTAACACAAAGCAGTTGGAGGACAAAAGAAGAGGAGCCCAGGATCAGGATCAAGGAGCGGTGGCCGGTCTCAACTTTGATTGTCAGTTGATTCATTTCTCAAATAATTAAAGAATACTTTTCCCATCCCCATGCATGAGTTATCTATGGTTTGGTTAATTTATGCTTAATTTCTAACCCTCAAGTAGAGAAGTAGCATGCATGCGTAGTTGTTTGTCTTGATTGTAGGTCATCTTTGGAAGGAGAAGCGCAAGCAAGTGGACAAAGCACAACGAAGGATCTACATCGAATGCTGGAGAAAAGGTTAGTAGTCATTCTCCATGCATGTATTGTGAAAGAGGGGTTTAAGTTTTGGGTTGTAGGTTAAAAAGTAATTTCTTTACGGTCAAAATATGCATGCAAGTCTGACCCTAGTTTGCTAGTCCATAGGGTATTTTTCCCAACAACAAGTTTACCATAAACCTAAAACTGGGGATTGGACCAATAGCGAGAATGCCTTATCATATGTCGACCCTAGAGTTACAGGAGTTGAGAATGCAACTAAAGGAGCTGTTGGACCTAGGACTCATATGTCCTAGTGTGTCACCATGGGGTGCGCCTGTTATTTTCATACGAAAGAAGGATGGGTCATGGAGAATTTGCATTGACTACCATCAATTGAACAAGGCAACGATCAAGAATCATTACCCATTGCCAAGGATTGATGATTTGTTCAATCAGATGAAGGGTGTGATGGTGTTTTCCAAGATCAATTTTCGATCAGAGTATCATCAGTTATGGATCAAGGAGGATGACGTACCTAAGACTTCCTTTAAGATGAGGTTTGGTCATTACAAGTTTACTATTTTACCGTTTGGACCGAAAAATTCCCTAGGGGTATTTTTGAGTTTGATGAATGGGGTGTTCCGCGAGTACTTAGTTAAGTTCATCCAAGTATTCATTGATGATATTTTGATTTACTCTCGAACGACAGAGGAGCATGATGAGCACTTGTGCTTGGTACTATAGTGTCTGGGAGAGCACAAATTGTATGGGAAGTTGTCCAAATACTCATTTTATCAACCGAAGATTCACTACTTAGGGTATGCGAAGGTATCATTGTGGATACAACAAAGATCGAAGCTATTATGGAATGGAATTTGCCAATGAATGTCCCGTAAGTGCATAGCTTCATGGCTTTAGTAGGATACTATCGACAGTTTATCGAGGGATTTTCAAAGATAGCAAATCCGATCATGAAATTGCAGAAGAAGAATAAGAATTTTGTTTGGACCAAGAAATGCGTAGAAGCATTTCAAAGGCTCAAAGAGATGTTGACAACAAAACTGATACTAAAGGTCCCTGACATGGATGCAAACTTCTTGGTATGCACTGATGCATACAAGGAAGGAAGGCTTAGGTGGAGTCTTGATGCAAGACGGTTGAGTGATCGCTTACATATCAAGGAAAATGAGAAGGCATGTAGAGAACTATGTGACACACTATTTGGAGTTGTTAGCCATTGTATATTTCTTGAAGGTTTGGAGACACTACCTTGTTGGATGAAAATTTGAACTAAAGATAGACCACTGTGGAATACAACACACCTTTATGCAAAGCGACCTGAACACGCAACAACAGAGTTGGTCTGAATTGCTTAGCGAGTACAATTTCGAGATTTCTTACATAAAGGGAACAATGAACCAAGTGGTGGATGCATTGATTCAGAGACCATGCATATTTTTGGTGTTGCATCTTCAGACGAATCTACATGAAAATATTCTAACTTTACAGTGCGACGATGACTGGTATAAAGAGGTCGAGGATTTTATCAGACAAAACACAATGATGGTACCAATATTTGAAGGATTTACATTTGACGACGATGTATTATTGAGGTTTAAAAATCAGATTTACGTACCACCGAACAACGAGTTGAGGTTTTTGATCCTAAACAAGGCTCACAGAGCAATGTACATGGCCCACCCAGGAGTCACGAAAATGAGGGTAGATCCTAAACCCTTATTCTTCTGAAAGGGAATGGAGGTAGACATAGTCAACTATGTGGCTAGATGTCTAGAATGTCAACAGGTAAAGGTTGAACATAGACATCCAATAGGATTACTAAAGCTACATGCTATTTTAGAATCAAAATGGGAGGTTATTTCGATAGATTTCATTGTTGGATTTCCACTGACGACAAGGAGACACGACTTGATTTTTGTGGTAGTCAACACTCTGATGAAGAGTGCTCATTTTATTCTTGTGCATACGATGTAGCAGACAAATGACATAGATATATTTCTGATCAGTGATATTGTGAGGCTTCATGGCGTGCCTAAGAGGATTATATCTAATCGAGGTTCGGTGTTTACCAGATAATTTTGGACTAGTTTCCAAGAGGGTCTTGGGAACCCAACTTAACTCTAGTACCGCATATCACTCAGAGACTGATGGGAAGACTGAATGAACAAACCAGATCTTGGAAGACATGTTGCGCATGTATGTGATGGACAAACAAAAGTGTTGGGAAGAATTCTTGCCACTGGTAAAATTCGCTTATAACAACAGCTACCAAAGCACCATTAAGATGGTGCCTTTCGAGTTCCTTTATGGGAAACAGTGTCAGACGCCTTTGATTTGGGATCGACATGAGGATAAGGTCCTGGTGGGACTAGAAGCGATCCAAGAAAGGGAAGAGAAAATGAAAAAAATAATACAAAGAATCAAAGAAGTGCGGGATCGACAGAAGAGTTACGTCGATGCACACCATGTTGACCGTAGTTACAAAGTTGGTGATTGAGTCTTCTTGCAGGTAAAACTGTATAAGAGTTCTATCAAGTTTGGAAAGGGATCTAAATTATCTTCTAGGTTCATGGGACCTTTTGAGATTGTGGAGAGGAAGGGGCTTGTGGCCTATTGACTAGCCTTGCTTGATTATTTGAGATGTATGCACAATGTTTTTCATGTATCTGTTTTGAGACATTATATTAGTGATCCTACACATGTTACTGACATGAGTTCCTTGTAGGTATCAGACGGGGGGTGCTCATGGCTGAGCCAATTCACGTCCTAGATCATCGTATTTGACAACTACGACATCAAATAGTAGATCAGGTCAAGGTCCAGTGGGACAACTATAGTCCACACTCAACGACCTGGGAGAATGCATATGATATGTGCCAGGAGTTTCCATTTTAATTTGATAGATAACTTTATGACACTGTGATACACATGATTTCAGCACTTATATACTGTGAAACTTTGGGATGAAGTTTAGACCAATAGGGGGTGTATGTAACATCCCTCTCTTGCACGCACTGAGCGAACTTATTCTTTGAGGACGCTTTCTTGCAAGTGATCTAGATTATTATACTATTGGTCGTTGATTATGATTATGAGGCATTATGGATGTGGTTATATGTTATTTTGTTGTATTGACTTAGATAAGTGCTATTTACTCGACTCTCTTGAGTGTGAAGGATTTGGACCTTGAGGATGTTGAGACATTGATGAAACTCTTGGAATCTAGATCGAGTTAGGGAGTGGACTATTGGGGTTTGATTGTTCTATATATGACATATGTGCATTTGATTAGACTTTATGATTATGTATTTGATTCTGACATGATTCGTTAATGATGCACATTGACGATAGCTTGTCGACCAGACTCACATGTGGAGTAGAAGGGTCACACACGACTACCAGAGATATTGAGGGAGAGGTGTGGAAAGCAACCCTGCCACAACCTACTAGCACTTCCATTGTGGCTCAAACTGTAGGTTAACAACTACCTAGTTCGAGAAGACCCGCGATGCCATGAGGGTAGACTGTGACAGTCACTCACGATGATTCTAAGGGGTGCACAATAAGGCAGGGGCCTTATTCCTTAGAGGCCCTTAGTCTCCCACAAGATCACCTGATAGAGTATTGAGTCCAGGGGTTTTTGATGTCTACCAAGTCAGTCAAGAGGTGAGTGGCACCCTTGGAGCACGTAGTGAATTCTGAAGGGCACGTCGTGCAAGGGAAATAGAATGAGGTGAGTGGCACCCTTGGAGCACCTAGTGCATCCTAAAGGGCATGTTGCATTGTTAACTAATACATGAATAAACCTAGATGGCCTTAGAATGAATGATGTGATGAGAAAGTTTTAAAAACATTTTTTTCCCTAATAAAAATGTCGCCCAACCTCAAAAATTAAAATCTAGGTTTAAGTGATGCTTGTAATAATAATAATAATAATAATAATAATAATAATAATAATAATCTTTAAACATGTGACGAGAAGGGGGTAAACAATTCAATTAATTTATATAAAATAAATAAATTATTTTGAGTGATTAAAATTTTAAAAAGAAAGAAAATTGATTGTTTGTTACATGAGCTAATTAAAATTTTTAACTAAAAAGAAAAAGGGGGAAAAGGGTAAAGTATACACTTGCTAATTTGAGTTTTAGATAAAAAGGGAAAGAGGGAAATTTAAAATAATTAGGAAACTAAGGGGAAAAGGGGGAAACATAAAGAGAAAGGAAAACATAAGTAAAAAACAAAATGACTAACTTAACAAGGAATCTTGCCTTTAAGAACTTTCTAAATTAAACTCAACTAGTAAATTAGTAATGGGGCAAGTCATTAAAATGTGTAAGGGAATATGAGAAAACCTAGGAGTGATTCTAGGAATTATTTTAGGTGGGTGAGGGAAATAGGAGTAATTAAATATTTAATGAAATTAATTTTTGGTGCAACGAAGGGGATGGGTGACACATGTATGGGGAGGATTTTTCTGAATTAAATTATTGAACATTAAATTAAATGGGAAATTGGGAAAGAAATGACTTAGAACTTCTATATAAATGAGGGAGAAGGAGGAGGAGGAGGATGGATCTCTTTTGTTATGCATAACGTTACACTGCAGAATTTTAGACTTCATTGACTTATCTTGTGGGAGTTGGGATACCTAGCTCGGTGAGGAGTGGTAGCTCGACCTTGCGAGGCAAGATGGGAGTTAGTTGTCCTCTGGTTTAGTGTGTGTGGCCGCTTTGCATCTTGGGTGGCTAAGGGGTAAGAATAGTACACCTAGCATTGGCTCGGAGGTACCGATGAAGTCACAATGGTCGACAAGCAGGAGCTGCACAAAGAGCATGGGACAACGACTCAGAGAGGGAGACTTGGGATATGGTACACATGATTTTATTTTTCATGGTAGATTACTGTTGACCTTAATATTTCATTTATGTACTTTAATTGGGTGAAGAAAGTGTTGACTTGGATTTTTAATCAAGAACTTAAATTCCCATAGCCTTAAGATCGTTGCTTGACTTGATTCCATTGGCATTCAATCCCTGAATGTTGTGATTGTCCTATTGGTTTTATTGATTTATTGTGAAGAATGGTGCTTTACTTCATCTTCATCCCTAGATTATCAGTCCACGCCTGAACAGTCGGATAGGATCCGGATCAACAGTCGTTACTTCGGTGTTAATAGACCTATAGATCCTAATGCCCTACTTTTATATGTGTGGATGATGAGCGAAGGATGTTTTGCCCTGTCATCTAACCCTATTGATTGTTCTTGGATGATTGATAGTCATTGTGACTTGTTGCGATTGATTACCTCCAATATTGTTATTCATTTCCCTTAGCGAACCGCTTATGATCCTCTACATTGTTCTCTATGTTTTTAATACCCTTCCTGACAATGATTTAATTTTGCATTTTTTAATGCTTTTCCTGGCGAAATTACTATTTGTTTTTTTTTAACATTTGGAATGCCATTTTGTAACATCCTGCACTGGCACACTGAGTGAACTTATTATTTGAGGACACTTTCTTGCAAGTGATCCAGATTTTATGCTATTAAAACTTTTGATTTTGATTATGATGCGTTATGGGTTGATGACATGTTTTTTTACTACATTGACATAGACAGGTGCTATTGACTCGATTTTACTAAGTGTGCATGGTTTTGGACCTTGAGGATGCAGAGTCATCGATGGAACCCCTTAGACTCCGGATCGAGTCAGGGAGTGTGCCATTGGGGTTTGATTGTTTTATTGTGATATCAGTGCATCTGACTAGATGATATGATGTGGATATGTTCTGACATGATTTGTTGATGATGCAGGCTGATGATAAATTGCTGACCAAACTCACATATGGAGTAAATGGGTCACACATGACTACCAAAGATGTTGAGGGAGAGGTGTGGACAATAGCCCTGCCACAACCTACTAGCACTCCCACTGTGGCTCGAAATGTAGGTTAATGATTACCTAGTTCAAAAGGACCCACGATGCTGTGAGGGCAGACTGCGACAGTCGCTCGCAATGATTCTAAGGGGCGCACAATAAGGCAGGGGCCTTATTAATTAGAGGCCCTTAGTCTCCCACAAGTTCACCTGGCAGAGTGTTGAATCCAGGGGTTATTGATGTCTACCAATTAGTCAAGAGGTGAGTGGCACCCTTGGAGCACGCAGTGCGTCCTAAAGGGAACATCGCGCAAAGGAACAGATGAGGCGAGTGGCACCCTTGGAGCACCTGGTGCGTCTTGAAGGGCACGTCACATTGATGATGATAGATGGATGAACCTAGATGGCCCTAAGATAAATAACATGTTAATAAATTTTAAAACAATTTCCCTAATTAAATGTCGCCCAGTACAAATCTAAGTTCTAAGTCTAAAATTTCGCTAGGGGTAAATTTAGTCTACCTTTAAAAAAAATAAAAAAATAAACAAAAAAATAAATAAAATAGATAGATAAAATAAAATAAAATAATAAAATTTAAAATAAAAACCACTTAAATAATAATTATGATCTTCATAAATTTTTGTAACATGAACGGAGTAAGAATTAAATTATTCATAAGAAATAAAATCTATGGATATAAAATGTAAAGAGGGATTTAATTATTTTATCTTTTGATAATTTAAAGAGATACTAAATTAATGATAAAAGGGGAAAGAGGGAAAATAAAAAAAAATAGGAAACTAGGGAAAAGAGGTAACATAAAAAGGAAAAAGGGGAACTTAAGGGAAAAAGTGGGAAGTCAACTTAGTAAAGAATCTACATTTAAGAGCCTTCTAATTTTAAATTGAATTAGTAACTTCATAATAGGGAAATCCTTTAAAACCTGTAAGGGAAATTGGGGACACCTAGGAGTGATTCTAGGAGTAACTCTAGGTGGGTGAGGGAAATAAAGAAAATTACTTAATTAAAGAAATTAATTCATGGAGGATCGTAGGGGATGAGGGACACTTGTACAGAGAGGAATTTTTGGGAATTTATTTTTAAAAATTTAATTAAATGATATTTTAGGAAAGAAAGGAAGTTCGAAACTCTATAAAAGAAAGGGAGGAGAAGGAGGAAGGATCATCTTCTGTTTTCGTAACATTACGCTGCATAAATATCAACTTGAATGATTTACTTGTGGGAGTTGGGATACCCAGCTCGAAGAGGAGTGGTAGCTCAGCCTTGCGAGGTGAGCTGGGAGCTAGTCAGAATCTCTGGATAGTGTGTGTGGCCCCTTTGCAGCTCGGGGGGCTAAGGGGGAAGAAGAGTACCCCTAGCATTGGCTGGGAGGTACCGGTGAAGTCTCAACGATCGACGAGTGGGAGTTGCACGGAGCGCGCAGACGACACTTGGAGCAGGCGAATAGGCAATGATATGTTTCTTTGTTTGAATGGTAGATTGTTGTAGGATTTATGATTTTGATCTGCATATTTATTGGGTAGGTGAATTGGTTGTCTAGTTTCATGAATGAAATTTTTATAGCTTAGTTGATTGATTGGTAGATTGATTTCCCATGAACTTCATCTTCCCGCATGTCGTGACCACCCTGTGTGATGATTGTGAACTTGCGGTTGTTTATCCTTCATGCCTAGCTCATCAGTCCTCGCCTGAGTAGTCGGCCAAGAGCCTAATATACAGTCATCGCCTTAGCGTTAAAAGACCTATGGATCTCAATGCCCTACTTTTTTGTGCGAGGATGGTGGAGCGAAGGACGAACTCATCCATCAACCTTTGTTGTTGTCCTACACCCTCTTGCGATTTAATCTCTCTACATTTTCCCTTTCTTTTCCAGGAAAACTAAGTCTGCATTGATACCTCTCTTGGCAAATTTACTGTGTGGTTTTTGTGTCTTTTTACATTTGGTCTGCCTAGTAACTCTACCATTTATTACTTAAAGGAGAAATTGCTCTGCTCTTTTTATAACTCTGGCCCGTGAATTCCAAGCCAATATTTTCAGTGTTGACTTTATGCGAATTTATGCTCTGCATTGGGACACCAATTGTTGAATGCTCTGTGTTTTACTGGTATAGTGAAGGTAATATTGTTAACCATTTTACTGTCACAGACTTGACTTAGATTTTACTGTAGATTAAATTGTATTTTGTACTGTAGATTGTAAATTATTATATAGATTATAAATTATTCGGTAGATCATAAATTATACTGCAAATTAATTTGTAATTTATACTATAAATTATGCTAGCAGCAAAATCTGTAACCGGAGATCTGAGCCCTAGCTTTCTAGTTCGATTAGACATGGCAACTGCCTGTGTAATTGGAATCAAACCAAGACCTTTGTTTTGTAAATGGGTGATTGTTGCGTTCATGTCCATCTCCTTGTGCCTCAAATATTTTTCTCAAGGTCTAGACCAGCTTGACCAAGAGCCGCGGATTCCCAAATGCCATATCCCTGAGGAAACCCGAAATGATAGCATCAACAATAAACTAAAGATCGCGTCACTCTTCCACTAACATGATATATTTTCTATAGTCACTATAATTCAACCATCAACGTCTACCTCAGCTAGAACATTCACAACTAGAGGCCCAAGTGTAGCTGCACTGCCAAGCTTACTCATGCTCAAAACCTCCAGAACGATTGAGCTTTAAGAACAACACAGTTATCATTGGATGTACATGTCAATATTGCAAAAGATTAAGGTTGAATATGTAACCTTTACTTGCCGTTGTAAAAATTTGACATAATCAATTATTTCATCCAGCATAGATACTATGTCTGTCTGCTTTTATAAAAAAAAATTTAGCTAGCTTTCTATGAAAGACGGTGGTTCTTAGAACAATAGTTTTTATAGACCCAAGACTTGCTACAATGCAATCCATTGGGGTCTTATCAATGATCAACCTCCCATATATATAACATGAAACCCATGTGTGGATGACAACAAGGAGAATAACATTTTTTCTTTATTGGTTTTATACATACAATAGTTATATGCATGTGGTTAAATGTGTACACCATTTTTATGCATGCACCAGACAATAGCGAATAAGATTAAAAACCTAAACCAGTTACCACTCAATCAAGGAAAGGAGATTTCTTGAACCATGAATTTCCTGACCAGAGGATACAATTTGCCTATTTAAAACATATGAATTGTTGTGTAAAGGACCACCTTTTGCCACTCATAAGGACGCCCACGATTTGCTAAACCGCCTTCCTGAGCTAGCCATTTTTACCACAACCTTAATTCTAGCCAACACAGTTGAATGTACTGGCATTCACGAATTTTGATGACTATGTGTTGCTTATTTCACCATGATTTTTCCCCTTAATGTAGCCTAGGTTTGCAGAAGTGTGGCACATAAGGTTGCCCCTTGATGGCTTCATTTTCCTTTCTTTTACCTGACGATGAGTATATTTGGCTCCCTAGTGCTGGCAACCTTTTGTTATTCTGACAATAATATTGATTGGTTGGTCAGAGTGATAATAACATTTAGTTGCATTGAATAGAGTAGTTATGATTTCCTTTCAACTGCATAACCGCAATTGATTTGCATTGAACTGTACTCCCTTGACAACAACCACTTATATTTTTGACAATAATTGTCACTTATATTTTTAGACAATTAAGTGGCCAATAGTTTTATTTTTAGTTAATGATGGACAACTGATGTAATAACTTCTAGTTAAAATATTGCAAGTACAAATTTCTTTATTTTTGTAACCCGCCTTGTCATCTTTATGTGGTGTTGGATACATGCTTCATTCAATTCCTATTTAAAAATATTGCAAGTTTATAATGAATGGCTAGTTTATAATTTAGACATGCTAGCTATATTTTAATTAATGATTAATTATAGTTTTAATTATTAATCCAGTCGAAGATTTAGAATTGCTTAGTAATGTCCTTTATATGTTGATTTAGATGGTACTATGTTGACACTTGTAATTTAGAATTGTGCAAATGAATTTGTCTTAAGGCCATTTTAGATTGTACCTTAATGATATTCTTCATTTTAGATGTGCTAAGTTGGGCTCGTAATAGATGATTAAAACAGGCAGTAACTATTGAATAGCTGGACACAACGATTGATCAGGGATATTGGCGAAGTCATTTTTAGCTTGTGCTTCCCATTGAGGGTGTTGAGGTTCTTTCTAACTAATGTTCATACTTGGTATGGTAAACATTTAAAGTTCCTGGTTGATCATTGTAAGAGATTACAGTCACTTGTGTAATTTTTTTGGGTGTGTGGGGTTGTTAGAATGATTGTCCTTAGCTTAGTAGGCTTGGTCTGCTTGTGTCGGGTGGGATGTAGACACCTCCTGGTTCCTCAGAACAGTCGCCAGCCCTGAGACCTTAAATGGTCAAAATCGATGGGAACCTAGGCTTGAGCGTTTCTTATGTGTCCTGGAGGTCCTAACCATTACAGGGTAGGACGGGTGGGTAGTCAGTCTTATTTTTCGTCGGTTGATTATTGTTCATTACTTCCAGATGCTTGATGTGCATCTTAGGTCATTAGGTTGTTGTCGCAGTTGCATGCGTCATTTTTGTCGTCGTGTTGTGACACAGAGTATAACGTCCTTATTACCCTTGTACACCCGCACACACAGAAAATAAAAATAAAAAATTGCACTTGTTATAAGAGGTTTGTTGTTGTATGAAGCGGGAGGTCTATTACATATGGTATCAGAGATAGGTTCAACCCACGACTTGGGATCGCTACGAATTTCGTTGATATAATTTGATTATACTGTTGCTAATCGAGTTGATTTGTGTGCGTGTAGGTAATCATGGTTAGAGGACACTACGGAGGCAGACAACGGGCTGTTAGGGGAGGAGGCGCGACACCTCCAGTAGAATCCATGCCTGAGGGGTCTAACCCCCAGGGAGATGAGCAGGTTCTTGGATAGGAGCAGATAGTAGTTGGCGATGTAGTTGGAATGATGAGATATTTTTACCACATGTTCGAGGCACTGATCATTCGTTTGGACAGAGATGAGGCCAAGGTGCCGACACCCGCTAAGGTTCCACCGTGCGCTCCAGTTAGTACTGGTAGCATTCACCGTGAACTCGATAAGATCAAATTTATTGAGTTCTTTGGTACCCTGGATGGCGCAGTCATTGAGGCATGGTTGGAGAAAATGGAGATGTACTTCACACTTCATGATTATACCTCCAACATGAAGGTCCGCATGGTGGTATTTCAACTGAAGGGGAGCTCTCTTCTATGGTGGAAGATTTTCCTACCACAGCTGAACATGGTCGTCGAAGACGTGTCATGGGAATTGTTTGAGGAATGGTTCCGAGAGAGGTATCTTTCAGAGGAATTCATTGAGTGTCAACTCAATGAGTTCAACACCTTACGATAGGGAGATCATACGGTGCTCGAGTACGAGGTTCATTTTTAGGAGCTACTCTAGTATGCTCCGTACCTTAACACTGAGAAACTTAAGGTAAATAGGATTGTGTTTGGCCTTAATGACAGCCTGCGTGAAAGGTTAGGATTATGATGCCTCAAACCTTGCATGATGTTGTCCAAAAGGCTCTCATAACAGAGGAGGAGCTTATCAATGGGGGTCAAACCAGGACTCCAACAAGACCAGTAGGGCAGGTTTCATCTGGAACACAACAACACTAGACACCAGCGAAACACACACTGGGATATCATGGCTCTAGAGGGGATGCACATTCACTACACCTCAATGACCGTCACCTTAGCATGGCACACCTTATCGTGAACCATAGCATCAACAACAACGTTGACCACAACAACAATAGTTTAGTCATGTTCAATAGAACAGACCAGGATTCTAGGCCGGTGGGCCGTCATCTTCTACTTCGGGTACCAGGACTACTGGGCTGAAGAAAGGGTGTTGGACTTGTGGGGAGCCACACTACCAGCGTGATTTCACGGTGGAGAGGACTAGAGCATCTGGATCAGCCGGACCCATTACCATGGGAGATATGGGCAAGACTCATTGGATTCATGCAGTGGTGAATAACCGCCAGGCAGAGCACCAATCAACTGTGCTCGAGATGACAGGTACCGTCGCTGACCATACCCTTAGTATTTTGATATATCTTGGTGCTACCGAGAGTTTCATTTCTGGTGCAGTGCTAAAAAGGATTAAGGTAAAGGTAGTCGAACAGGATGAGTTTAGCTTCATGGAGATGGCTTCGGGAGCCAAGAAAAAGGTAGGAGGAAAGGTTACTAGATGTATCCTTAACCTGAGAGAGTTTGTAACAAGGGCCAACCTATACGTCACGATCTTAGGATCTTATGATGTCGTGATTGGTATGGAATGGTTGGAATTACTCAACTGTAAGATGAAATGGTTGATCTTGGTCGATGATGAAGGGTAGAGACGTGTGATTGTAGGTCGAAACCAGGGAGTTTCCCTGAGGTTCATATCTTCCTTGCAACTTTGAAAGAGCATGCGCAAGGGGTGCAAGCTTTATGTGGTGAGAGATTTTGCGGACATGTTTTTGGAGGAGTTACCTGGGATGCTGCCAGAAAGGGAATTGGAGTTTACCATAGACCTAAAACTGGGGACTGAACTGATAGCAAGAATGCCTTATCGGATGTCGACCCCGGACTTACAAGAGTTGAAAATGCAACTGAAGGAGTTGTTGGACTTGGGACTGATACGTCCTAGTGTGTCACCATGGGGTGCACTTGTTATTTTCATACGAAAGAAGGAAGGATCATGGAGGCTTTGCATTGACTACCATCAATTGAACAAGGCCACGATCAAGAATCAGTATCCATTGTTGAGAATTGATGATCTGTTCAATCAAATGAAGGGTGTGACGGTGTTCTCCAAGATTGATTTGCGATCAGGGTATCACCATTTACGGATCAAGGAGGATGATGTCCCTAAGACCACCTTTAAGACGAGGTTTGGACATTATGAATTTACTATTTTACCATTTGGACTGACAAACGCCCTAGGGGTATTTATGAGTTTGATGAAGGGGGTGTTCTATAAGTACTTGGAAAAATTTTTCCAAGTGTTCATTGACGATACTTTTATTTACTCTTGGACAATGGAGGAGCATGACAAGCACTTGTGCTTGGTACTGTAGTGTCTGTGAGAGCACAAATTGTATGGGAAGTTTTCCAAATGCTCTTTTTATCAATCGAAGATTCACTACTTAGGGCATGTCAAATCCGAATAAGGCATCATCGTGGATCCAACCAAGGTCGAGGCTATTATGGAATGGCCTGCGCCGACGAATTTCCTAGAAGTACGTAGCTTCATAGGCTTAGCAGGATACTATCAACGGTTCGTCGAGGGATTTTTGAAGATAGCAAATCCAATCATGGAGTTGCAGAAGAAGAACAAGAAGTTTGTTTGGACTGAGAAATGCGTGGAATCGTTTTAGAGGCTCAAGGAATTGTTGACAACCACACCGATACTAAAGGTCCCTAACATGGAAACAGACTTCTTGGTATGCACTGACGCATCCAAGGAAGGCTTAGGCAGAGTCTTGACGCAAGACAAATGAGTGATTTCTTACATTTTGAGGAAACTAAGAAGGAATGAGGAGAACTACACGACGTACGATTTGGATTTATTGGCCATCATATATGCCTTGAAGGTTTGGAAACACTACCTAGTTGGACAAAAATTTGAACTAAAGATTGACCATTATGGACTACAACACATATTTACGCAAAGTGACCTGAACACACGACAACGACGTTGGTCAGAATTGCTTAGCGAGTACGACTTTGAGATTACTTACATAAAATGAACAATGAATCGAGTTGGAGACCATGCATCTTTTCGGTGTTTCCTCTTCAGATGAATCTAGGTGAAAAGATTCTAACTTTACAGCGTGATGATGACTGGTACAAAGAGGTCAAGGGTTTTATCAGACAAAACACAATGATGGTACCACGATTTGAGGGATCTTCATTTGATAGCGATGGATTATTAAGGTTTAAAAGTTGGATCTACGTACCGCCAAACGATGAGTTGAGGATGTTGATCCTAAGCGAGGGTCATAGAGAAATATACATGGCTCATCCAGGAGTCATGAAGATGAGGGAAGACCTTAAACCCTTATTCTTCTGGAAGGTAATGAAGGCCAACATAGTCAACTATGTGGCTATATGTCTAGAATGTTAGCAGGTAAAGGCTGAACATAGACACCCAACAGGATTACTACAACCACATGCCATTCCGAAATCGAAATGGGAGGTTATTTTGATGGATTTTATTGTTGGATTTCCACTGATGGCAAGGAGACATGACTCAATTTTCGTAGTAGTAGACACTTTGATGAAGAGTGTTCACTTTATTCTTGTGCGTATGACATATCAGGCACCTGACATAGCTAGAGTTTTCATCAATGAGATTGTGAGGCTAAATGGTGTGCCTAAGAGGATTATATCTGATCGAGGATCGATGTTTACTGAACAATTTTGGATGAGTTTCCAAGAGGCCTTGGGAACCCAACTTAACTTTAGTACTGTGTATCACCCAGACAATGACTGACAGAATGAACGAATGAACCAAACCTTGGAGGACATCTTGCGCATGTACGTGATGGACCAACAAAAGCGTTGGGAGGAATTCTTGCCACTGGTGGAGTTCACTTACAACAACAGTTACCAGAGCACCATTAAGATGGCGCCTTTTGATTTTATTTATGGGCGGCCATGTCGGACGCCCTTGAGTTGGGATTGGCTTGAGGATAGGGTCCTGGTGAGACTAGAAGTGATCCAAGAAATGGAAGAGAAAATGCAAACAACAAGACAAAGGATTAAAGAAATGCAGGATCGAAAGAAGAGTTATGTCGATGCGCACCATGTCGACCGTAGTTATGAGGTCAGCAATTGAGTCTTCTTGTGGGTTAAACTGCATAAGAGTTCGATCAAGTTTGGGAAGGGAGCTAAACTCTCTCCTAGGTTCGTGGGACCCTTCAAGATTATGGAGAGAAAGGCGCTCGTGGCCTATCGACTAGCCTTGCCTAATTCCTTGAGGCATATGCACGATGTTTTTCATGTATCTGTTTTGAGACATTATATTAGTGATCCTACACATGTTATTGACATGATTTCCTTGCAGGTATCGGACGAGGGGGCACTCACGACTGAGTCGGTCCGCATCTTGGATCATCGCGTTCGACAACTATGACTTCGAATGGTAGATTAAGTCAAGGTCAAGTGGGACAATTATAGTTCACACTCAACGACCTGGGAGGATGCATATGATATGCGCCAGCAGTTTCCATTTTTGTTTGATAAATAGACATATGATATTGTGATATACTTTATTTTGGCATTATACTGTGAAACTTCGTGACAAATTTTAGACCAAGAGGGTATGTAATATCCCACTCTGGTGCACTCAGTGAATTTATTCTTTGAGGACATTTGCTCGCAAGTGATCCAGATTTTATGCTATTAAAATTTTTAATTTTGATTATGATGCGTTATGGGTTGATGACATGTTTTTTTACTACATTGACATAGACAGGTGCTATTGACTTGATTTTATTGAGTGTGTAGGGTTTTGGACCTTGAGGATGCAAAGTCATCGATGGATCCCCTTGGACTCTAGATTGAGTCAGGGAGTGTGACATTGGGGTTTGATTATTTTATTGTGATATTAGTGCATCTGACTAGATGATATGATGTGGATATGTTCTGACATGATTTGTTGACGATGTAGGCTGACGATAGCTTGCTGACTAGACTCACATATGGAGTAAAGGGGTCACACATGACTACCAGAGATGTTGAGGGAGAGGTGTGGACAACAACCCTGCCACATCCTACTAGCACTCCCGTCGTGGCTCGAACTGTAGGTTAACGATTACGTAGTTCGAAAGGACCCACGATGTCATTTTACTATCACATACTTGGTTTAGATTTTACTGTAGATTAAATTGCATTTTGTACTATAGATTGTAAATTATTCTGTAGATTATAAATTATTCGGTAGATCATAAATTATACTGTAAATTAATTTGTAATTTATACTGTAAATTATGCTGGCAACAAAATCTATAACTGGGGATCCGAGCCCTGGCTTTCTAGTTTAATTAGACATGGCAGTTGCCTGTGTAATTGGAATCAAACCAAGACCTTTGTTTTGTAAATGGGTGATTGTTGCATTCATGTCCATCTCCTTGTGCCTCAAGCATTTTTCTCAAGGTCTAGACTAGCTTGACCAAGATCCATGGATGTCCGAATGCCATATCCCCGAGGAAACCCAAAATGATAGCATCACCAAAAAACTAAAGCTCATGTCACTCTTCCACTAACATGATATATTTTCTACAGTCACTATAATTCAACCATCAACATTTGCCTTAGCTGGAACATTCACAGCTAGAGGCCCAAGTGCAGCTGCACCACCAAGCTTACTCATGCTCAAAACTTGTAGAATGGTTGAGTTTTAAGAACAACACAACTATCATTGGCTGCACATGTCAATCTTGCAAAATATTTAGGTCGAATATGTAACCTTTACTTGCAGTTGTAAAAATTTGACATAATCGATTATTTCATCCAGCATAGATGCTATGTATATCTTCTTTTATAAAAATAAATTTAGCTATCTTTCTATGTAAGACGGTGGTTCTTAGAACAATAGTTTTTACAGACCCAATAATTGCTACAATGCAATCCATTGGAGTCTTATCAATCATCAACCTCCCATATATATAACATGAAACCCATGTGTGGATGACAACAAGGAGTATAACATTTTTTCTTTATTGGTTTTATGCATACAACAGTTATATGGATGTGCTTAAATGCGTACACCATTTTTATGCAAGCACCAGGCAATAGCGGATAAGATTAAAAACCTAAACTAGTTACCACTCAATCGAGGAAAGGAGAGTTCTTGAACCACAAATTGCCTGACCAGAGGATATGATTTTCCTATTTAAAACATATTAATTGTTGTGTAAAGGACCACCTTTTTCCACTCATAAGGACGCCCACGATTTGCTCAACCACCTTCCTGAACTAGTCGTTTTTACCATGACCTTAATTCTGGCCAATGCAGTTGAATGTATTGGCATTCACGAATTTCGATGACGGTGTGTTTCTTATTTCACCATGATTTTTCCCCTTTAATGTAGCCTAGGTTTGCAGAAGTGTGGCACAGAAAGTTGCCCCTTGATGGCTGCGTTTTCCTTGCTTTTACCTGACGGTGAGTATATTTGGCTCCCTAGTGCTGATAACCTTCTGTTATTCTGGCAATAATATTGATTGGTTGGTCAGAGTGATAATAACATTTAGTTTCATTGATAGAGTAGTTATGATTTCATTTCAACCACATAACCGCAATTGATTTGCATTGAACTATACTCCCTTGACAACAACCACTTCTATTTTTGACAATAACTACCACTTATATTTTTAGACAATTTAGTGGCCGACAGTTTTATTTTTAATTAATGATGGACAGTTGATGTAATAACTTCTAGTTAAAATATTGCATGTACACATTTATTTATTTTTGTAACATGCCTTGTCATCTTTATGTGGTGTTGGGTACATGCTCCATTCAATTCCAATTTAAAAATATTGCAAGTTTATAATGAATGGCTAGTTTATAATTTAGATAGGCTAGTTATATTTTAATTAATGATTAATTATAGTTTTAATTATTAATCCAGTCAAAGATTTAGACTTGCTTAGTAATGTCCTTTATATGTTGATTTAGATGGTACTCTGTTGACACTTGTAATTTAGAATTGCGCAAATGAATTTGTTTTAAGGCCAATTTAGATTGTACCTTAATGATATTCCGCATTTTAGACGTGCTAAGTTGGGCTCGTAATAGATGATTAAAACAAGTAGTAACTATTGAATAGCTGGACACGACGATTGATCAGGGATATTGGCGAAGTCATTTTTAGTTTGTGCTTCCCATTGAGGGTGTTGAGGTTATTTCTAATTAATGTTCATACTTGGTCTGGTAAACATTTAAAGTGTCTGGTTGATCACTGTAAGAGATTCTAGTCACTTGTGTAATTGTTTTGGGTGCATGGGGTTGTTAGAATGATTTTCCTTAGCTTAGTAGGCTTGGTCTGCTTGTGTTGGGTGGGATGTAGACACCTCCTGGTTCCTCAGAATAGTCGTCAGCCCTGAGACCTTAAATGGTCAAAATCGATGGGAACCTAGGCTTGAGAATTACTTATGTGTCCTGGAGGTCCTAACCATTGTAGGGTAGGACGGGCGGGTAGTCAGTCTTATTTTTCATTGGTTGATTGTTGTTCATTTCTTCCATATGCTTGATGTGTGTCTTAGGTCATTTGGTTCTTGTTGCAGTTGCATGCGTCATGTTCATCATCGTGTTGCGACACAAAGTATAACGTCCTTATTACCCTTGTACACCCGCACACACAAAAAATAAATAAAATTGCACTTGTTATAAGAGGTTTGTTGTCATATGAAGCGGGAGGTCTATTACACATTTACTCTACAAATTTTACCTTACGTTTACATCTCTATCATGTGATTTACTCTGCCTTTGGCCACTAGACTGCGTCTTATTTTTTTATTACTCTGCATTCAATTTTTTTATTTACTTGACAACGTTTAAATTCTTTTTCACTGTGTTTATGAGTGGTGTTTCATACCTTCATTTTCATCTAACCACGATTTACCCATGATTCCATTAAATTATTGTGTACAAAGTGTGACTCTGCTTTAAATTAATGCTTGGCAACAATTTTGTATATGCCTTGGTAATTATCATGTGAATAATTAATTCATACAACGATTCCATCCTATGTATTCTGTTTCAGTTTATCTCTTTTGAAAAAAATGTGAATTTATGTTTGTATAACGATTTTATTTGAGAGGACAACTGATATCCAACAACAATCTAAGCCAGCAATAGATTGTACACCTACAACATAATAATTAAGAGACAATGATGATATTAGGCAGCTATAGTATTTAATTTACCAACATTTGATCGTTCTAGCAGCACCGTCTCAACTTCATCAAATCTTCCCATGTGCTTGTGGCCGATAGCCTTCCCTTTTAGAATAATAACAGTTGGATGACACTTGTCACTGAAGTCCTGAAAAATTAAATATGCTTCCTGGGCCTTTGAAACACCCACTGTCAAATTTATCCAAGAATTCGCAAGTTGTGCCAAAGTATGATCCTCATCATTTTGCTGCATTAATTTCAATTGCTTCTCTGCATAACCAGACCTATGCATCTTAAGATATATCATTTTTTCAGAGTGTACCATTATAGAGTTCCTCATGAGTGAGTGTGTTTCAGAGCCTCGTTGTAGTCATTCTCATGCACGTAGATGGTTCCAACAATCACTTCAAACAAGATTGTTTCTTATGATAGTATCGTTAAGCCATTCCTTGAGAATGATCCCTATAGAAATAGAAATTAGCAGTCTACCCAGGCTGCGTCCAACACATTTTGGTACTGATTTTTGGCCCTTGTATAGTTTGTACATTCAGCGTATGTGTAAGCCACCAGTAACTCATTTTATGGGCTACGTTTTCGTTTTTTTTTTAACCCCGAATGCCAGTGCATCCATTGTTGACACACCTCCATTTTAAAAAGATTGTTGATAGCAGGTCATATAATACCCAACTTAAATATAAATTTTATCTATAGGATTTACCCAGCCATTAATTTACCCAACTGTTTAATTTTCCCAGCGATCTCGATGGGCAACATTTTATAATTGTGGCTTTTTTAATGACAATGATTCTAGATATTATTATTGGCATTCTATCATGACAATGATTCTAGATATTCTTTAATGTTATTGGAATTCTAGATGTTGGCATTCTTTAATGCTATCATGACAACAATTCATAGTCTTATGATTTTATTGTATCCCAGGCTATCAGTGAAGATCTTTAATGTTATGATAGTTTAAATATGTTGTCAGTAAATGTTAGTACTCAATGCCTTTAATGCTTATTGACAACCTTGATTGCATTTGACTGCTGCGATAGCTATACCGACATCATTTTTTATGATTAACTGTGTAATAATAAATCATCATGATAGTTTTATTAACAACATTTGTATTTGACTGTAAAGAAAGCTATGTTCGGTATTTTATTGACAACAATAGCTTGAATTGATGGTCAATGATTTATTTGTTTCTAGAGAAGAACAACTTCACATAGACCTTCTCTTCCAGAACTTTTAATTCAACCCTTTATTTTACAGTTAAATAACTTAACTAGCTTACCCATTAAGTAAATTGTGATCCAAGAAGAAAATAGCAATAGATTGTTATAAGAAATATTAATTATTAATGTTAAAAGATTCAAAAGTTCGGGGTTTATTGATTTTATTAAACATAATAGGTTATATTTTGTTGGGAAAAGGTGAAATGGTGGGTTAATAGGGCTGTTAGACATAAATTTTGTAGGTGTAATGGTTGATTATCATGCGCAAGCTTAATGGATGAGAGTTTAGTAGACGTATCAACTAAAATATTTAATAACCTTTAGTTATTTGGCAGTTATGCACCTTGTGCCTTAGGTTAAGATGGAAGGGGTGATTGGTCTTGTCGATACACCACAGGTTTCCTTGTGGGAAACAAGAATCTTCCAGTCATTCGCGCAATTTAATTCGAGTGTTATCATCATGCGTCTTGTTGGTATTTTTCTTGGGCTGTGGGTGTAGTCCTCTTTTCAGTAACTCGACTCCTAGAGAGTTGGATTCATTTGGATTCCTTGGTCTAGATAGATTAGGTAGTTCCAGGGTTATAGCCTGGGGATGGCATGAGTCTTGATGAGGGGATCATAGCACACCCTATTGGATAGAGGTGAATGATAACTTGACCAGAGTCTTTGCCTTCCATGTGAGTGTTGTTGATCGTTGTAAGTTTGTTATTGGTGCATGGGATGAACGCCTTCATGCATTTGGTTGCACGCCATTGAGATTCTAGTTAAATGGTCATCAAGACTATTGTGTCAGGATGGGGATGTTGTCCCCTAGCTTGTAAGCATGGCCATGTTGGTGTTGGGTGAGTAGTCGTTTATCCTTGTTGTTTTATGCATGTTTCACCCAGTTTCTCTTCTTCCATTGCGTGGAGTCATAGTTGTCTATTGCCATTTCTATAGGTGTGGTGCTCACTGTCAGATGTGTTATTTAGCTGTAATCATTGTTGTAATCCTGTTTTAGAAAGAAAAAAAACCTACAGTTTCTTCTTCGCTTGTAGTTGTAACAATGGGGTCGTTACAATTCCTTCTTGCCAGGGTATTGTCAAACTCTTAACTAAATTGGTTACTAATCACAAAAACCAACATTCAATTAGAGTTACAAATAAACTCACACATATTGTATATGTGAGATAGCTCACACATATTGTATATGTGAGCTAGATCACACATAATTTCAAAGAGCATATGATTATATCTAATATGAATACATCCCATTTAAATGGTTTTTGAAGAATGACTTAATATACATGTGCAGATTTGTGTTTTCTTTAGGTACATGAAAGATTATATGAGAACATCTATTCCATTATAGAAAAATGAGATAAGTATTTTCCAGAAGAATGGTTTTTTAAATGGAGATTTGTGAACGTTTTTAGATAATAGGTAGTTTTTTGAAAGAATGGATTAATATGGAGATTTATGAGTCCTTTAGTTTGAAAGGGCATCATGGAATTTGATTATATGACCACTACAGAAGAAGAGAGAAGTATTTTACTTTTGAGGAGATTAGTATTTTATTGTTGTGTAAATATGATCAATTAACATCACTTGGGATGAGAATTTCTGAAGGATTTGGGACATTATCCACAAGGAGAATTTCACCTGAAGGATTTGGGACTTTATCCACAAGGAGATAAGTATTTCATTAGAAGAATGAATTAATATGGAGATTTGTGAATTTTCTTCATGCACAGTTCTATATTTATTTTCAGATTATTATCTAACTCTAACTCACAATTTGTTTTACCAAGAACACAATAACATCACCTGGGATGAGAATTTCACCTCAAAGATTTGGGACCTTATCCACAAGGAGAATTTCACCTGAAGGATTTGAGACTTTATCCACAAGGAGATAAGTATTTCATTGGAAGAATGAATTAATATGGAGATTTGTGAACTTTCTTCATACACAGTTCTATATTTATTTTCATATTATTATCTAACTCCAACTCACAATTTGTTGTACCAAGAACATAATTTTTCTCTTTAAATGTTTTTAAGATTTAAGATAAGATTTACAAATTGTTTAAATCATGCATCATTAATTGGAGAGTAACTATCTTAAATCTATTTAACTATGGTTGGTTATTTTATTATTTCTTATTGTTTATTTAATATTTAGTTACAATATATATGCTAATATGTGTTATTTGTTTTTTTATTAATGTTTTTTATTGTTACAGATGTTTAAATTATATTTGGTGGAAAATATGTTTACAATATATTTTGTGGGAAAGAGTATGTTGGAGGATGAGACTTAACTCTTTTGGTATGTATGTCAATTTTGTTTTAATCACAATTTTTGAATTTTGTATTATTTCGCATGTTTGAATTGTAAATTTTTTATTTTTGAATTCTGTTTTTTTTGCAGGTTTGAATTGCGGGTATGAAGTGATCTATCTTAAAGCGATGGATTAGAGTCCAAAATTTTGGAGTTAAATGTCTTAGTTTTTGTTATCATCCTAAAATGGATGTGGAACCTATGTATTTTACAGTGTAACTATTCAAACTTTGATATATATATATATATAATTTTGAAATTCAAAATATCAATTTATTGTCTCATATTTGATTTCTCAGGGTTGATGGAAAAAAAGTGGCAAAGTTAACTAGTAATGAACTAATGTTTTGTATATTCTACTTTTTACAATGCATTAAATTAAGCATCAAACTCTTAAATACTTTTTTGTTATGTATTAATTTAAATGTTTCATTTTATGTTCACTGTGGACTGTTAAAAATATGATTCTATTGACATATCATCAAATAATTTTGGCAAAATAATTTTAGCAGAATAATTTTATATTAAAAGATTTATAATTTTATATTAAAAGATTTATAATTTTATATTAAAAGATTTATTTTTTGTCTAGTTACTGATGACCCTGTTGGTTACATAGATGCACTTAACTAATAAAAAAAACTAAAGGAAAGATAGTAATATGAGATCTGTTAAATAAATTGGTTACATAGATGCACTTAACTAATAAACAAAATTAAAGTAAAGATAGGCATATGAGATCTGTTAAATAAATTGGTTACATAGATGCACTTAAAAACTAAAGGAAATATAGGCATATGAGATCTACTAAATAAATTGGTTACATAGATGCACTTAACTTATAAAAAAAACTAAAGGAAAGAGAGGCATATGAGATCTGCTAAATAAATGAAAAGAAAATATTAGAGTGAAATAATACAAGAATGTTTTGTTATTTATCTATTTAAGAATATGCAAAGCCAATAATACAAGAATATGTTGTTGTTTATATATTTAAGAATATGCAAACCCAATAGATGGAAAAGAAAAACTGATCTGTCAATCATACAAGATTGTATCATTGCATATCTATTTAAGAATATATGATAGTAGACAACATGTTAAACCATGCAAAACCTATTTGAGAATATATGTTAGTAGAAAACACTTTGAACCATGCAAAGCCTATCCTGGTATGAATTTCACTAAAATGAAGAATTTTTCATGATCTACCAATTTCCTTTCAGAAAACTTGTGTTTGATTTTGGAAGAAGGTAACCAGTGTGGAATTCAAAGGAGGAGGTATGAATTCAAACATTGTGTTTTAGACATGCCAATGAAAAACGCATACCCCTGGTACAACTCAAATAACATGTATGAAAGGGAATTACATTAGGAAAACAATTTGCAGGCTATGGTATAGTACTATTCATATAAACCCACATTTTTGTAAAGGGTCTTCACTTGACTTTAGACAAGGTTGTATTAATTTTCTTAACTTTGTTAGAGAATAGATCTATTAATTACAATTTAATTCTAATGATTAACACTTCTAAATAAGTTTACATGAAAATAAATTTAATTATTAAAATGAAGATTCTAAATAATTTCAAATTTTAAATGAAAATCAACTTAATAATTAGAATGGAGATATTGGTATATATATGATATTATTATTAAAGTGTTATTACAACAAGTGGAAGAGATGTTTAAATTGTTTTTAGTTGTTAGAATATTAATTTAAAAAATGAAAAAACAAATTACCACTTAAAGAAGTCAATGCTCTCAAATCTAGGATAGAAGAGATGTTCAACTCTTCTTTGATTGGTGCAATAGTAATAAAAATAAAATTCTCAAGATAGACGAGATATCCAAATTAATTATAGGTAATGTTTATACAATAAAATCTTGAGATAGAAGACATGTTCAAATCTTTTTTGGTTTGTGTGATAATGATAAAATAAAATGCTCAAAATGATGTGACAATAAAATAAAACCTTAAAATGGAAGACATGATAAACTCTTCCTTAATTTTATCATGTATTCATTAAAAAAATGATCCAAGCTAGAATAGATATTCACCTCAAAGATCATATACCCTTAATAAAATAAAATATCAAAATGAAAGAAATGTTTTTAACTTTTCTTTAATTTTGAGAACAATAATTAAAACAAATATCCAAAATAAAAGAGATGTTCAATTCAACTTTAATTTATATAATGCTCATAAAATAAAATAAAAATGAGAATGAGTTAAAATCTGAAACAAGATATTATTACAATAGAAAATAGAAAATATGTTTAACTTTTTTTAACATTAATGCAATATTATTAAAATAAAATGGAAAACAATACTATTGAAAAAATTAAGTGCTCAATGGAAATGGTGTTTAACAATTTTTTAGTTTAAAATAAAATTCTCACAATACAAAAGGTATACAACACAATTTTGATTGGTGTAATGCTCATAAAATAATTTTGATTGGTGTAATGGTTGAAAAACATAGATAAAATATGGTTGAACCATATTTTATCTATTTTTTTTTTAAGAATGATCTGAATTTTTTTTATACATACCCTTTTTATAAATATCCTATTTGGAAATATGGTTGAAAATAGTCAAAATAAGTCATCAAATTCTGGAATGTATTGTCAATGAAAAATAAAAAATTATGGAATTTACATGTGCCACTTGTTTAAAAACATCGTAATGGAATTCCATCTTCAATTATTTGTTCATGATCAACTTTGAACATTTTCTATTCTCTGACCTTTTTTTTTTTTTTTTGATTGAACTTCTATTAACTTTATGTGCGATGCACATACCAAATGACTATATTGACAACTTGTGACATCTGACTGGTAGTCTTGAAAGTGAACATGAGTATCGGTTTGATGGGTTTCTTGAAAAAATATCCTTTTAATACAATGGATCATCTTTCATATAAAAAACCATTAGCATTGTAATATTATAATAGCCTCATCTTTTGTTATGTGCATCACATCAAATAATATTTCCTATTTTCAGTGTTTTCTTCAGGTGCAACCATGGCAAAAACATCTCCTGCAAATAATTGGATATATTGGACAACAAATAGTTCGTGTTAGATTATCACACAAGTACATCTACAAGTTATTTGAAAAAAAATAAACATAAAAATTACCTTCTCTAACAAGATCAGAAACTCTATTGCCATCAATTGACACTATAGTTTCATTTGATTCCATCTCCTTTGAGCTTGCAAGTGGAATTTTCCCTTTTAAATTAAGTTCGGTATGTATCCAAGCTTTAACATATCCTGGATTTTTGTTTTCGCAAATATCTATGGATTTTGTGTCCTCTATGGAAACTGAACAAAAAGAAGACTCATTTCTTCTATCAAATGCAAACACATTTTGAAAACATTTTGTTTTAATTGAATGTATTTTTCATGTCCCAGGTATTGTACTAGCGTCATATGAGATTGATCTATTTACATCTTGGATTCCAACATACCAAAAAAACCTGCACATGACAAGAACTTGTTAACTTGAAATCTCTCAAGAAAATGATTGAAGTTTGAATACAAATTTGAACACATTCTTGAATAAAAATATCCTTTGTACATGTGTAACATTTATATATAGACACACCTGTGCACATCCATTGACATATTATATTCATGGCTTAGCATCATTTTGCACCATTCAACAACTTATTCATTGGATTCAAATCGATCAGCATAAGGGTTTATTTGATACCTTCAAAGTGCTCATTTTACATATGCCCCTGCACCGTTGTGCTCTCCGTTTCCATGACCAGTCTAAAAAAAAATCTAACTATGTGTAATGTTTAATTTTTTATGAAGACAACATAACCAATAGAATGATCATGGAGATTTGAACTGACCCGCACACCCATCTAACCATATCCAATGTTGATTGAATCTGATTTTGCGTTCTTTCAATGAATCATAAAATTTATCAAGACAATGTTGTACATAATGTGTGTGATGTGCTCGATCATCACTTATATAAAAGTGATATTCTTTAATAACATGTTGATTGTCGTTGGTGTTTTCTATGTTATCAAGACTTCATTGAGCATGTCTATATAGAACATGGAAAGATATTGTGACTTGATCAGAATGATAATATTCACTCTGTATTTCTTTTTGTGCAACAAATGTGTAATTCTCCGCAAAATCAACTACAGTCAAAATTGTCCCTGGTGGAAACACTTCATGGGATTGTTTGAATTGTATATCTTTCCATCGATCTCTATGTGAATCCTTGGTGCATTTATAAATTTCTTCGTCAAACTTCTTCAAAAAATCTATCACACAGATTTTATCTACCTTCAAATCAATGCTTTTGGAAATAACATTTGAAGAATGTAGAGTCTTGTTGTTGATATATTCATATATCTTCCAACTGACTCTTATATTAGAAAATCATTGATCATTCATATCAATATGATACTTTGAATCAAACAAACTTAGATTTCCACAATGATCACATTTATTTCCACCAACACTTTTTTTTTTGTAAAACAAATCATCATCTTCTCCTTCACATAGAATTTTAGATATAAAAACATGGAATGTGGAAGGAGGAGGTGAACCTAGCCATAAAGTTTTACCAAAATCCAAAAATGTGTCATAATACAACTCAAATTCCACATGATAATGACATCAACAAGTGTCACAGACAATGATGGGTCTAACAAACCATGGTTTTTGTTGCACAAATGTATTGATGGAAATTTTAACTTCTCTATGCTCTTCTTTGAACTTATTGAACAATTCTATTTGTGTCATTGAAAATATATGTTTTGGATGTTATTCATATTGTTTTCGTGTTATTCTTCGTCACAACACATCCCTTGTATGTGGTGAAACACGAGATTCTTATAACCAACAATTACGGGCCACATCTTTAACATTTTATGCAAGTCTATCTTTGTAGGGTTGTCTAGAAATCGTTGTCCAACAAGCGAGTTCATCATTTGCATCTATTTACAATCAAAATTTTCTATGTTTGTGCAATGTTTTTCTTGATGTTCCCATCATTTTTTCCATTTGTATTGTAAAACGATCTTTTATATTGCTAGATGAAACAACTGTTGTTTGTATCACTCTATGTGCAACACTGACATCTTGTTTTCGAGATTTTCCAAAAGCTTTTAATACACTAGTTATATTGTCAAAGACATTCTATTTCAACTTTTTATCCTTTGTCGACTTTTGAATACCCAATAATGAAGTAGCTTCTTTTAACTTTCTTGACTTCATTAGACAGGGTAAAAGTTGATCTTGTACTGTTACTGATTCATCTTTGAAAAAAATATTATACATATTTTTAGTTCGATATCTTATATAATGCTTAGTTGTTTTCTTCCCAAATTTGTCAATATCAACATTTTCTAATATTTCATCATCAATGTTGATAGATTCTCCTGCATATTTCAATTTAAAGTTTATATTCAAAAACATAACCTGAACAAAAATTCACTAAACTATATATACAAGTGTTTATCTTGTATTATCTAAATTTATGTACATACCTATAGGTGATTCGTCTTCTGCTTCAATTTCGTTTTCAACGTCTTATGCTTCAATTTCGGTTTCAATGCCTTCTGCTTCAATTTCGATTTCAACTTTTTCTTCGACATTATGAGACAAATCTATTTATGTTTTTTGAAAAACATCAAATTGTAGTTACAATCAATTATATTATTTACAATATTTTAAATTTGAATTCTATACTTTTTGAATATAGTCCCAATGTGTGTTGTGTTCTCGATCATCATATGTGCATGCATACCTTGTTGAACTTCTTCTTGTTGAAAATCTCTATTTACATTATCATCATTTATTTATTCAATATTTGCACGTTCTCGTTTATTTCTCCTATAATTCTCTTTCCTTTGTTCGTTTTGGCGAGTATCATCTCGAGTGCGATCAAATTTTCTCTTGTGCAAACTTTTGTTTCCCATGACTTTTATAGTTATCTGTAAAATATATGTTCAACAAAGAATCCACCTTGAAAAAATGCTCAATATTTATCTTTCAACATATAAATTGTTATTCAAATAAAAACTTAAACAAACATCAATTAGCTTATTCAACAAAAACCAAAAAGATGATTCAAAAATGTGTTTAGGTTCTCTAGAAAACCATCATATATTGATATCGATCCTCCGATTAAACCTATGGAACAAGGGGAGGAAATAAATAAAGAAAAGAATACAACTGCAATCAGTGATAGAAATTCTTTGAAATCCCTATCCCGGAGCTCATATATGTTCGTCCATCCGATGAATTGTGTTAAATGTGTTTGGTTGAAAGTGTATTTATACAATTTGGTGCGAAATGAAATGATACGACGTGTCTTTTTATTTTTTTTCGACCGATGGAATTCACTCAACACGCTTTCGGCCGAAAGAAGGTTTTTTCGGCCAAAAACTTTGGAAACCGTTCAGTTTTGACGGTTTCCATTAGAAATTGGTCTTTCAGTCGAAATAATATTGTTTTAGCCAAAATATTATTTCAGCCGAAAACATTAAATTGGGTCTAAAAATAGAAACCGGAGAATTTCCCCAAGCTTACCTGAACTTCGAAGGTTGCAGACTGCTACAAATACTAAGAATTTGGTTTTGAAAATGACACCAGAATTTCCAAAATTGAATCTACTTTCAATTCCTATAATTTGTTTTTATTTTCATTATTTTTATCTAATTTTATTTAATTTTTTAAAAATATCACTGCATAATATTTTTAGCAGACATTATGATTCGATGAAATGAAATATCGGTATCTCTAAAAATATACAGTGAAAAATTTAGAAAAAATTATATTCATAATCCTTAAACTGTTCTTTGCAAAAGGGTATATTTAGATTTTACTTTTAAGTAAAAATTAAGATAGATACAAGGTGTAGAAAAACATGTGTTTAAAATCTGCAACATTTTCAGCTTGGTCAACTTAAAAAAATTCTAGAAATTATAATATTCATTCGTTAGATTCAAAATTATAGTCATAATAAAATAGAGTCTTTGTAGATTGTTGCAGTATATTTCGTTTATTAAAACATAAGTTTAATAATAGATACATTGTTGTGGAAAAACATAACTCATTATCATTCTTTTAATGTTTAAGGAACATATTGTTAAACAATTGTCAAATTGACATATCAAATCCTGATAAACAAAATTTGAAAAATAGTCATTGGAAAGATAACAAAATTCTTCACAAGTTTTTTTTTTACTGTAAAGTGAAATTCTTAATAAACAAAATACTTTTGTATGCCAGAAGTTGAAGAACTTGTGAAAATACAGTTTGTTTTCTCATAAAACAAGCAAAAGTGTTACTTATCTTCATGATTTCACCCAAACCCTTCTCTATCTTTTTGGGTTCACATACTCCATCTCACTAATACTATTGAACAAGTCCGTTCATAGTTATTTTATAGCATTCATAATCCTATATGTGTTTTCATGTTAAAATTCTTGACATTGTTATAGTTTTGTTATCCAATATGATTATTATCTCAACACATTGATGGGCATCCAACCACTTAGTATGTAATTCATGGAATCCCCACTAATACAATAGATAATTGGAGAAAGACACATAACTAAGAGTTGAATATAAATCTCTCAACAATCCACTGAATCTTGTGAATAATTTCATTTAGTTTTCTATTTCTTTGGATCTTGGGAAGCTCCAAATCATAGATATCTTGATTTAGATCATAAGTAATGGATGTAGTCATGTTAGATTGTAATCTTACTAGGTTTTTAAAGCAACTAGAATCTCTTCATTGATTTTACATTACTTTGAGAAGAACATTAATTCTCCAAATTTAATTTGTTTTAACAACCCTTCCAAAGGGAATTTTTTAACATTATTTTTTTTTAATTACCGGGTTAAAATTGGTTTTAAAAGTTTATAAATTCAAATTAATTCTACAAGTTTATTTGTTGAATTTAAAATAATGAGGTTTTATTCAACAAATTTTTAAAGGAATGTGTACTTTGTTTACACTTAACATTTTGAAATTCAACTATTACTTCCAACTTTTCCATTGTAAAGGCCAGGGTTTTTTTTTATTTGGTGTTTATGATATTTGAAGGCATGGATGGACGTTTACTATGATGATTAGGGATTTCATCACTGTCAATTCATTATGGTTTTAGTCACATATGCGTATCAATAATTTTCTCATGTGCATTGTCGAAGACCATCTGTAGATTTTCTCTCGTTATTTATTTAAGGTGGAAGAAGAACACTTCCAAATAAAGTGTAGATTTTACTATTTAGTCATGAGGATGGAAGGATGTCTTAACCTAAAACAACATTTAGGTTGGGTTTTCTAATTTCTAGGTTTGTTTTCTCGATGTGTTTTTTTTTACAAGTCCAAACTTGTTATTTCTATCTTAACAAAATTGGAACATTATTCATTTAAAGATGTGTTATAAAAAAAATTAAATTTTTTGAATTGACTGAAAATGTTCTTTGTTAAATCATTTATAATTTTGATCAATTGGACGAGAATAGTGATCAAAATAGAATCCTTCCTATTCCTCGAGTTCAAACCTATAGTAGAATGATAATTGAAAAAACAAATTTAAATAGAAAGTAAACTTTTAGATTATTTATCAATTATGAATATCAACACATATCACAATATGTTAAAAAAAGTCATATTTTCAATAACCCATAAATATTCCCACTTCAAATGTTTGCTTGGATAATGAGCCCAGGTTTATAACATAATTCTTGACTTTGGCATCTAACTACTAAAATCATCCCTATTCTTGCCAGCTCTTATCTTTTTCCCTCAAACATTGTACTCTTTGATGACCTACTCTTCCACAACCTTAAATCCATAGCATAGCTCACACCCAAGATAAATATCATACCACACTATTGGTGTATGCACTATTTTATGTGTCCCTTAATAAAAACTTCCCAAAGAAGCTTAGACACCTTCTATTTGTTACTTTACACACTTCATGTTTTCCAATCCCATAGTTTCCATAATGTCGTTTTCTTTGTTATACTTTCTTCCAACTCTTGCCATCATGTTATTTCCTTTGTTATCTTTGCCTCAAATATTGGCTTTCTAAAAAACCAAAACAACTAATTATATTTTATTGTAATACTTCTAGGTTGAACCCGAATTGTAAATGTACATATGTTTTATAGGATGATGAGCCATGATATTTTGGGCCAAAGTTCCTTTGTATATATGTTTTGAGGCTAGAGTTTCTGTGTGATTTAGGCTAGGGATCATATGAGATGAAAGACAAATGAACCTAACAATTGCAATATGTAATCACACTGGATTATATTAATAAAATACAACATTGTTGCAGACCAAGTCAAACAAAAGAGTATGGGGTCTAGGACTCAATGAGAGGGAAATGGGGCTTAATTCAAGGAATAAAATAATAGTATTCATAAGTACTAAGTCTTATGTAATCCTTTTATCCTAAGTTCTTAAGGGATGGGAACATATTACCAAGTGGAGGAAAAACTAGATCCTTGTGAGCCAAGTATAAAAAAGGGCACATGCATATATAATGTTGAGAATTAGTGTGATGGACTAGTGGGAGATGATCTCTTAGAGTATCCTTGTGTTCAAAATGCTACAGATCTCTAAGAATTTCTGGCTGGCCTGTTGCTGAAGCCCTAAAAGGGAAGTGTGATAATTGAAGGACTATTGACTAGAGAAGGGGTACACTTCCTGGGGTGGGATAGGTTGTGGGGATAATCTACGAGTTGAGAATTATTGTTGGAGTTCACACCTAGGTCTATATTTTTTTTTTCGTTTTTAGACCTTAGTTTGGATTAGGTATCCTTTTCCTTGGTGGATTCATAGCCTTGGCTCGGGGGTGACCTGTTGTTGAGAGTGTATGAAAAAAATATTCTATGGATGGGAAGATTGTCTAAGGTCTGCATGCAGTTGATGATTTACAACAAAATATAAGTGTTCTTTTATGTGTTCTTACATGTTGATTATTGTGTGTATGTTTATGTTAATTCTGTTTGTTGTAATTGTACATAATTATTCATGGTTGTGCATGCTAATGTTGGTTCTACATAATTATTTCTTATGCAATGCATGGTAGTTAATTAATGGTATCAAAGGGGAAACTTTTGTGTGGCGTGGCTCAACTCAGCTTGGGGTTGGGGACGTTATAGTTATAGATGTAAATTGTAATGGCATTGGTAGCTTATGATTAAAGTTAATTATTTATGAGTTTCTAAATGTTAATTTTTAAAGACCAAACAATAGAGACTCAACAAACCCTTTTTTCTATTTGTCTACATATTCCATCTCGCTAATACTATCAAACATGCTATTTCATAGTTATTTTTTTGCGTTCATAATCCTATGTTTTTTCCTATTAAAAATCATGACATGATTATGGATTTGGTATCTAATATGATTGTTATTTCAGTGCATTGATAGGCTTCTCAACCACTTAGTATGTAATTTGTGGCAACCCCACTAATATAATAGATAGTGATAACAAAACACTTAATGAAATCTTCCCAAAGAAGCCAGGACACTTTCTCTTTGTTAGTTTACATACTTCATGTTTTTTAATTCCACACTCTCCATAATCCCATTTTCTTTGTTATTTTTTTCTCCAAAACTTGCCATAATGTCATTTCCTTTGTTATTTTTTCCTCCTATCTTGTCTTTGTAAGAAACAAAACAATTGGTCATAGGTAACATATGTAAATTGTAATGAAATTGAGATCTGATTAGTAAGTTTAATTACAAATGAGTTGTTAAATGTCATTTTTAAAGAGTAAATAATACACATTGAGAAAACCCTTCTCTCTTTTTTCATGCTCACATATTCCATCTCACTATACTATCGAACATGTTGGTTCATAGTTATTTTATTTCATTCATAATCTTATGTGTTTTCTTGTTAAATATCATGACATGGTTATAGATTTTGTATATGATATGATTATTATCTCAGAACATTGATGGGCCTCTTGACCACTTAGTATGTATTTCATCACATTCCCACTAATAGAAGAGATAATGGGAATAAAACACATAACTAAGAATTTAGCTTAAATCTCTCAAAAACACACCAATTTTGTACAATTTTGGTAAGTTCATCATAAAGATAATGCATGATTTTTCTTTGTTTCACATAAAACTATTTAATGATTATTTTTTAGATTAAAAACTCTATTAAGCTTGGTGAAATTTTCAATCTTGTATGTTTTTTATTAATTTTAGATATGAACTTCCACAAAATGAACTTTGTCAACAACATAAAACCTAAAATTGGGATTACAATAATTATAATTGTGAGTTTGATCTTTCAATTTATAACATTATAAAATCCTCACACTTTTTTTCTCCAATATGACCATTCTCCTTTTATCGATTCCTTGCATCTTTATCTATCACAATTTTTCATTTTCTTCTTCCTCTTTTTTGGCAACATTGACATTAGTGTGATGATACTTTGTAAATATTAAGAGAATGCCCCATATCTCTCTTTTCCCTACCTCATACCAAGCCCAAGATCAACAAGAGATATCCTTTGTAACATCCCTACTTGGAACAGCATTTTTGAAGGTGGTTAGTATTCTTAAGAAAGCTATCTAAAAAGTAACATAATTTTTATTGTTATCAAACTTGTGCATTAGAGATTATGCTCTAACATCCCACTCTTTCATGCATTTTCACATGGTTCTAGACATAAAGTGTACAATTAATATCCTCGGTAAAAATAACATTCTTGGTGGTCTTTCTAAGTAATTTCCTTTAGTTTCTTGCTTCTATGGATCTTGGTAAACTCCAAATCATAAACATCTTGACCTAGATAATAAGCAATAGATTTAGTGATACTAGATTATCATGTTTCTAGAGACCTATCAAACATGTAAGCTCTCTTCTTTGCTTTTATAGTATTTTGAAATAGATGTAGTCATACTAGATTGTCGTGTTTCTAGAGGCCTAGCAAACATGGAAGGTTTCTTTGTTGCTTTTATACTATTTTGAAAAGCCTTGATTTTTCAAGTTTACTTTCTTTCCACCTTTCCACAACTCTTCTCATAGAACTTTTTCAAAATTATTTTGCTTTAACCACCCTTTAAGGAGTTCAAATTGGTTTTAAAAGTTTAGAGATTAAAACTAATTATACAAGATTAAGTCTGTACAATTTTGAAGAATGATGTTTTATTTAACAAATTTTTAGTGAAACGTGTACTTGGTTTACCCAACGTTTTGAAACAAACTATTGCTTCCAATTTTTCAAGATGGAAAGGTTGGATTAATTGTTGGACGAATAAATACATTGAACTTGAAATGAAATGAGAACCAACCTTTCAAATTTGATCACGCTGCCATAGAATGAATTGAAAAACCACCCTCCTACAGATTGCATGTATGGTACATTGTTCTATGAATGGAGGGATCCACTGCATTTCAACATCGATCAAATCTCTAAAGGCTCAGTGGATTTTGTACATGTTTCACTTTTATAATGGTTGGTGACTTCGTAAATTTTGTCGTGAAGTATTCCTGTCTTTTGTCACTCACAAGCCTCCTTTGAGTCCTCAGGAATCAATAGCCTCATCCAACATAAAGGCCAAGGTTTTCTGTTATTTGTTGTTTAAGGTGGCAGAAGCACACTTCAAAATAAATTGCAGATTTTACTAATTAGTCATCAACACGGAAGGATGGCGTAAGATTTTTTTTTTTCATTAAAAAAAACTTATATTAGTAAAATATAACAGTTTCTGTTACAATAAAGAGGTTCCAAAAAGAACTATTCTGCCATGTCCTTCAACATCATAGAGTTTATAAAGTAAACATACATATTTCATCAAAAAAATTGTAACTTTTAGTAATGTTCTCTGTAGTATAAATTCTCAAAAAGTATAGTTTCAACAATCAAAAAACCAAAAAGAACAACATATTTTCCTTAGCCTTTTTACACTATTAAATGATTTCCATTCTTTCAAAAATAGTTAAATCTCCTTCAACACCTCCAACAAATTAGATACCATCCTCATCGAGAAGTAATGTTTCTTTTGACAGTTTATATGCTTCCTGATTGTAAGCTCTATAGATATGTTTGGCTCTAAGTTTACTGAAATTTTGGCTCAATAGTATGATTCTTTCCATCCAAGGGAAAAGAGAGACCACCTGTAAATCATTTTTGTTAGAAAACCAATCAATAATTACTTTAGAGTCCCCAACCAGATTTAACTTTGATATTTTTTTTTGAGAAGAAAAATACAGTAAACACCACAAAGCAAGTAGTTCACCTCTGGTATTAGTACCACTGCCATAGTTCATTTTAATCCTAAAAGTGCTCAGGTCTGGACATTTAATCACTACTTCTGCACCACACTTTGTACCCCTCTCTTGTGAAGCACAATCAAAGAAACTCATAGGCCAGTCCCCACCTAGAAAAGGTGGCCTCTCAATCCTACTAACCTTTGTACATTTAGAACCTGTAACTTCACCCAAATCCTAAAGTATCCTATTGCACACAGTGACTCTATTTATTGGATGATCTTCAAATATAGCTAAAATTTTTGTGTTTCCACACCTCCCAGGGGATGAACATAGGAGCCTCTTTATAATTCTTCTTTTTCTTAAATCAATTTTCAACACAAACATCAACCTTCTCACCTTCCCAAACACTATCAATTTTTAATTACAATAATATGGTAGCCCAAATTTTTTTAGTGAATATATAGTCCAAAAAAGGGTGTTTCGATTTCTCCTCGTGTGTCCCACATAAAACACACCTACTTGACCCTACGATACCTCTTTTATATAAATTCTCCCAGGTAAGAATTTTCTATTCAAATAAAAGCCACATAAAAATTTTGATTTTTAAAGGTAAAATCCAGTTCCAAAGTTCACTATACCAAAATACTAGTTCCACTAATACCTCCAGTTGGGCTTCATAAGCTTGCTTTGTTGTTACTTGATCTCCTTTAGTATCCTAGGACTATAGTAATATATATTTTTCATTGTTCAGCTCAAATCTTGATCCCACTAAACCTTTGACATAGTTATTCCATTCATCTATAAGATCTCCTTCCAATCCTAGATCCCTTGCCTTTTTCCACCTTGGTAGCCTTGTACTAGATACCCCTTGAAACCCTGCTTGTGCAAGGAATTATATACCTTAAGCCTTTAAGGCTACTATAAGATTCCTTGATATCTTATAATAAGTGTGTGACCCAATCATAGGATCAGCCCCAATTATGATTTCTCTGCCATTAACAAGCTTCCAAATGAGCCAATTTGTTATTATGGACAAGGATGAGGTAAGTTCCCTCCACATGTTTGAAATTTCTTTCCAATTTTTTCCCCCTTCCCTAAACCAAGCCACCATAAATTTCCTCCTAAGATACTTTTTGAGTATCACCTCATGCCAAAGACCATGAACCATAAGACATCTCCATAAAATTTTATCTTCTAGTGCTTTTCCAAAAGTAAAGATATTTTTAATACCCCACCCCCCTAACTTCTTTGGTTTAGCAATTGTATTCCATCTTGTTAGATGAATCTCTTCTTTTGTCTTTTTCCCAATCCATAAGAAAATGAACATTCTTTTTCTGATAGTGTTTAGAATATTTTTTTGGTATTTTTGCTAAAGATAACCAATAAACAAGGATACTCTCAAGTACAACTTTGACTAAAGTAACTCTATCCCCTAGGCTTAACTATCTATGACTCCAATTTGCAATTCTTTCTTCAAATTTTTTCACCAGCGATAACCACTCATATTTTAAATAGAAATTCGGTTTCAGAAAACACCCCAGATACTTAAAACCTATATCTACTGAAATTAATTCAAAGGGAAGAATCAATTTTAGTAAAGTTAATTCATCTACTGTCCAACCAGCTTCTAGAAAAATTGATTTCTGTGGGCTAAAAACCATACTTGTTGCTTTGCAAAAGAGTCTTGGGATATCCTTAAAGACTTCCCACTCATCAAAGTTCCCATTTCAAAATAATATAACATCATCAACAAACATTATGTGTGTGATAAATATCCCTCTAGCCATTGATATACCTTCCAATTTCTTTTCCTTTACTTCCTCCTTTATAGTTCTTCTTATCCCTTCTACTACAAGTAAAAATAGTAAGAGGGATAGGGGGCACCCTTGTCTTAAACCCCTTGTACTTTTAAAGAAAGTAGTAGGTTGTCCATTTATTAGCACAACAAATTTTTCTAAAGTTACACACCCCATGATCTAATGAGTAACTTCAATGTCCAAAACCACCAGTAGAAGTACCAATCTTAAGAAACCCCAGTCTACTCTGTCATATGCCTTGACCAAATCAAGCTTTAACATCAAAGCTTTTTGATTTTTAACCTTAATACTATGCAGGAATTCCTGCACAATTCCAATTGCATCAGTGATCTACCTTCCCTTGAGAAAACCAAATTGTTCCTTCGAGACCCTAAAAGACAGGATGGAATTTATTCTTTTGGCAATAAGTTTGGTGATAATTTTATAGACCAAATTGCATAAAGATATAGGTCTAAAGTCACCAAAAGAAATAGGAGTCTCACTCTTTGGAATAAGAGCTAGAAAGGTAACATTCAGTGCTCCAGACACCCTTCCATTCTTTCTAGACTCTTCCACCAGCTCTACAATCTCATCCCCCATTAAATAAAAAAAAAGACAAGAAAAATTCCACTATCTATCCATCTAGGCCAGGACTTTTTTATGCTTTAAAACCTTTAAGAATTGTTAGAATTTCATTTGTTGTGGCTAGTTCAAACAATCCAAGGTTGTCTTCCTCTGAGAACATCCTTGGATAATTCTTTAATACTTCTAGTTGATCAGTAATGACCAGATTAGATTGTGCCTTGTACAAGTTATGGAAGAAATCAACTGCTTCTAAATGTAGCGCTTGTTCACTAGAGATCTTGGTACCCTCTTCCTTATTAATCCCCCATATGGTGTTATCTTGTTTCTTGGCATTTGCATAAGCGTGAAAAAAAATAGTATTCAAATCACCCAAGGCCATCCAATTAATTCTTCTTTTTTGCTTCCAAGTTTCCTCTTCATGTCTCAACAAGAAAAACTTCCTTTGTTCCTTTTCTGCTAAGAGCACTTTTTCCTCCTACTTCTCAATCCCCTTAGGATGAGCGGGTGGAATATAAGCTAACACCACGTTTAGGTTGTTTTTTTTAATTGGTATTTTTGTTTTCTCGATGTGTTTTTTTTTGTTAGAAGTCAAAACTTGCAACTTCATCTTAGAAAAAATGGAATCTTATTCATTTAATGGTGTGATATAAAATATTTTTGTTCTTTTGAATTGATTTAAAATGTCCATTCTTAATTCTATATACTCTTAATTCGATATAAGTAGGATGAATCGGAGGGTAACAATGACTAAAATTGAATCTTTCCTATATTTTTCAAGGCATTGAAACCTATCTTAAAAAAGATAATTGAAAAAACACCCTTAAATAAGGAAAATTTCGAAATAATTTATCATTTATGAAGGAAAACAGATATAGCAAAATGTTAGAAGAAGGGTCATTTTTTTCAATAACCCACCAATGTGCTCTCTTCCAATGCTTGCTCATCTCTATTCTCAATGCTATTATATTTTCCCTAATATGTTGTAGCTTTTCAATGGTGTAATATTCCATAGCATTAAATCCATCACATAAATGACACCTAGATAAATATCTTACCACAGTATGCATATGTGTATGCATTATTTTAAGTGTCTCTTGATGATGGCCTCTCAATGATTTAATATCAAATTCATGGCATCCCCACTTATACAAGATATGGAGAGAACCACATAACTAAGAATTGAATGTAAATCTCTCAACAATCCACCAATTTTGTATAAGTTTTGGTCAAGTTCATCATACAGACAATGCATAGCTTTTCTTTGTTTCATATAAAACTATTTAATGATTATATTTGAGATTAAAAAATCTATTAAGCTTGGTGAAATTTTCTAACTTGTTTCTTCTTGATTAAGTTTGGATATGAAATCACACAAAATGAAGAACCTTGTCAACATCATAAAAACTAAAATTGGGATTAGAATAATGAGAATTGTGATTTTGTTTAGTTAATTTATAACATTATCATATCCTCACTTTTTTCTCTAAATGACCATTCCCCTTTCCTCTATTCCATGCATCTTTATCTATCACACTTTTTCACTTTCTTCTTCTTGTTTATGGAAACATTGGCATTATTGTGATAATACTTTGTAGATATTTTGAAAATTCCCCATGGATATCTTTCTCATCCCTCTGGCATTAGTTTGATAATAATTTGTAGATATTTTGAAAATTCCTCATGTCTCTCTTCCTCATGCCTCATCCCACTGCAAGATGGATGAGATGTATCCTTTGTAACATTAATGCTTGGAAGAACATTTTTGAAGGTGTTTAGGATTATTCATGAAGCTAGCAAGAAGGTAAGATCATTTCTATTATTATCAAAATTTATGCATTAGGGATTATCCTCTAACATCCCACTCTTTCATTCATTTTCACATGGTCTGAGAGACAAAATGAATAGTTCTCAGTAAAAATAATATTTTGGTGTTCTTTGTGAGTAATTTCCTTTAATTTCATGTTTCTATGGATCTCGGGAAGCTTCAAATCATAAAAATATTAACTTAAATAATAAGCAATGGATATGTTATTCTATATTGTCATGTTCCTAGAGGCCTATAAAGCAAGTAGGGTCTCTTCATTTACCCTTCAACAAAGGTCTCAAGATGTACTACAATTTCTTGTTTTCTAATGAGATCTAGAATGAACATGACTCCTATGGTTAAGAAGGATTGGTGTATGCCCAAAATATGAATATAATATGCATTGCTCAAGCTTGATATGGATACATGGATTACACTGTCTCATGGGTGTTCACAAAAATATTTGATTTTATGTGTTTAAAGTTTTATATTGTCATTTTTAACACTTTGACATTCCTAGAAAGAATGTGTGGCTCAACGGTTATGAATTTGTATTTTTTTAATCTATATATAACTTATGAAAAGGTTATCTTTGAAATTACATAGTATTATTGTTATTATTATTTATCATAATTTCAACTTTTCTATAAGGAGTTTTTTTACATTTTAACATTTTAAATAATTGGAAGGATGATATTTTATTTAGATTTTTTTTTAAGTGTGTACCTAATTGAAGTAAAACTACTTTTTGAACTTTTCAACATGGAAGGGTTGAATGAATATATATGCTTCAACTTGAAATTAAGAGTAATCCTTCAAATTTGATCACTGTGAAGGATAGAAACAAATTCAATGACTTTGCTTCTATGCCATAAAGTATCATTTTGAAAGCTAAACCATAATTGCAATTTTTTTCATTTATGTATTATGAACCATGGAAAGTACAACTTTAAATAAAAGTATTCCAAACACATTAAAGACATAACTACTTGTTCTCACTTAGTTGTACAAAACTTGAATCTTTAGCAACAAAATTTAAGTGCTTACCATATCCTCTTTTTTCACTTTGTATGCTTAGACTAGAGATTGTGGATATTCGGTCTTTACTTTGTTTACCACGTAGTAATTTATTTAATGAATATTGGGTGTTATTTAAGGTTCTATGCACAAAGTTTGTGGAATAAAAAGTGGTAACGGGGTCTTCATGAACATGCACTTGCACGAACATGTGAACGTTCCTAGGAACGTGCATGCATTACTGATGTTATAGGTTCATAAAAAACCAAACCTCCACTTAGCATGCCACATATGCACATTGACAGGAACACATGCACATTCTTAGGAACACCTGTGTGCTCTTTAGAATTCTCACACATTCCTTTTGTGCCCCTTTTTAGGGACCTCAGGCACGATTTGTGCCCATTTGCACAAGCTGCACCTTGAATTTTCCTTTCATTGAGCTAGAGAGGAGTAGGGAAACAAGAAAAGACTCAAGATATCTTTCCACCATGTCCATATCAAGGCAGGTATGCTTGAATTTTCCTCCCACTCTAGTTATTTTTCAGTTTTATTCAATTAATTTAATATTTTCTAAAAGAATCTAAAGTATAAAAGCTTCTAATGTTCTAGACAAATCTCATCTTGAAAATTCATAGAGAGTCACCTCTTTCATTTCTTAACATTTCCACTCTAAAAATAACTATAGAGAATTTACAATAAAAGTGGAGGGGGGAGTTTTGGAACTATTCCTCCTTTAATATCAACCTCCAACATGCCCAAAATACATGGTAGCTTAAAAAACTCCTGCTGGAAAATTTTATGCCCCATTTCAATTAAATTTTGTCATATGTGGAGGGGGCACATTTTGCATCTGTTCCTCCTTTAATATCAACCTCCAACATTCCCAACATACTTGGTAGCTTAAAAAATGCTCGCTGGGAAATTTTATGCCCCATTTAAATTAAGTTTTTTGTTATAAACCCATTTGGAACCTATATCATTTATTCACTTAGGACACGACACAAGTTCCCATGTTTGATTCTTCATTATTACATCATATTCTACATTCATGGGTTGTTTCTAATCTTTTTTTCCTCTAGTTTCCTCAAATGAAATTATTGTTTGCAATACCTTTCTCATAAGTGCATTTCCATATCTTATATTTTCTTGTTCAAAAATTTCACTAATACTCTTCATTTTTTGTCTAGTAGGAGAACATCATTATGTTGTATGCCTCACTCAAATTTTTTAATATCTTAAAATATGCGTTTGCATGTTTATTGTAATTTTATATTTTAATTAAAAAAATGACCTAATTTATATGTCATGCCTTATTAAATTGCAATAGATATTATTAAGATGGAACCCAAAGACAATGAAAATCATACACAAGCAGACCAAGGCCCAGAAAACCCCAACCCACCATATTCACCAAACATAAATAGACATATTGATGGGGGTTGGCCACATTGAGGTCTCTTGTCCATGAATTAAGGGGCACAAGAGAACCTAGCATATTTTCCTTAGCCACTTCATTGGACACCATTGTATCATCCATTGCAAGTTCCCAAGGGAAATTAACTATTATTTCTAAATATAGGTCTAGACTGTTTGATTTTTATAGGACTAGACTAGATAAAATCAAGTTAGAGACTTGAGTATTTCAAAACAAGAGTTGATGTCTCTTTTTTTTTATCCTTGTTCTAGACAACAACCACCTGTCACCAAAAAATGTATTTGTATTGATTGGTGCATCCACCCACAAATTATTCAAAATTGGATGGATAAGTTGTTCATGGTATTTGATAAACACCCTTGCAATAACAAGGAGGTGTATTTATATTTTTTGAGAAAATTATTGTAACATCCCGCTCTGGCACACTGAGAAAACTTATTATTTGAGGACACTTGCTCGCAAGTGATCTGGACTTTCTGATGTTAAAACATTTATACTTGATTATGATGCATTATGATAGATGACATGATGTTTTACTATGTGATGTAGACAGGTGCTATTTGACTCAATTGTATTGAGTGTGCAGGGTTTTTGACGTTGAGGATGCAGAGGCATCGGTGGAACACCCTTGGACTCCGGATTGAGTCAGGGAGTGTGCTTTTGGGTTGATTTATTTACTGTGATATTTCATTTGATTTGATGATATGATATTGGCATGTTCTGACACGATTGTTGATGATGCGGGATGACGATAGCTTGCTGACCAGACTCACATATGGAGTCAAGGGGCCACACACGATTTCCAGAGAGGTTGAGGGAGAGGGGTGGACAGCATCCCTGCCACCGCCTACTAGCACTCCTGTCGTGGCTCGAACTGTAGGTTAACGATTACCTAGTTCGAGAGGATCCACGATGTCGTGAGGGCAGACTATGACAGTCACTCACGATGATTCTAAGGGGCACGCAATAAGGCGGGGGCCTTATTCCTTAGAGCCCTTAGTCTCCCACAAGTTCACCTGGCAGAGTGTTGACTCCAGGGGTTATAGATGTCTACC
>JZKD02S1674130.1:418963-444764 GCA_000966675.3 Picea glauca | reverse complement strand
ATATCCCTTGACCAGATGCAAGCGTTGTTGGCTAGCAAGGATGTTGGTATTCCCGCTACCTAGTTTACCACTCTACTGCATATATCACAGCCTGCTATGAAGTTTGTAACTGCCACTGAAACCACAAGGGTTTATGAGGATTTACATCCCATGGTGAACCCATCAGACCACACCACATCTAGACTTGTAAGGCTGCTAAGGAACCCAAATCTCTGAAATTGTTCCAACCACCTGAGTTGTACCTTATGGGTCACACTCACTTTACTTATGCTTTGTCTGCCCACCTTTGGTCCCTTTATCTACTAGATTGCCTATCCATTTCCAACCTTTTGACCTTGAACTAGTGTCATTTAAATGTTGAATGGGATTGATTCTTTACTTCTCAGCTACTTTTAGATGTAGGCATGAGATGATATAGATTTTAGGTTAAGGACAATAATTGTTTTTGATGGATGATTTATACCTTTTAGTTGTGCGTAAGAATTTCCTCGTCCATTTATGGTACTAGAACAAAAGTGGGTATTATATGTAGGTGTTGAGAAATTCATAAGAGAGAGTGATAGTACTAAATGCAAAAGTGTAAATGCTAAATTTTGTAAGAATTTACAAGGGATTGGATTATGTATTTTCTTTTCTTGCACCATTAAATAAAGTTGACATCCTGATTGTATAAATTGCTTAAATTACTCGCGCGCATACATATTTATCATTGAATGATTTTGGATGGACCTTAGTCTTCCGCTCTTTTGGAATGTAAAGTAAGGAATGTTGTACTAGATGATAACCTTCTAGCATGCTTTAAATTATGATGTAGTGAGAGTGCTTGATGTAGACTTTAGACATCTTGCGCGGAATAAATTATATTGTAATGTATGTTGATCTAACCCTTCTTACTTGTGCCACTAAAATTTCTTTTCACCGATGGATTAATGAATAGAACGCTCGCACACCTTTCAATAAGGTAATACATGACTAATTTAGTGACTCGGTTCTCTTATGCCTTTACTTAAGTTGACATGTGATTGTTCTAGAGATGTTACTTTCATGCTCGACGAATATTTAAGCGTGGACGTTGATTGATAAAAAGACTGGTTACTGTGGCGCTATGATTATAGATGTATAGGATTGATGGACCCCAAGGATTACTAGCATTATAGATTTATCAATGATTTTTGGAATAACAACCCGTTCACCATGTACAGAGAGTGAATGTTTATTGTGCCAATAATTATTGATGATAATGGATTGATTTAGAGCTACATTATTACTGCATGGTTAATTAAAGTTAAGGTATGATGGTCAATAGTAAGAAGTACTCTCACCCTTTGTTAAATGGAATATGGTTGATAGAACGAACCTCATTTAATCATGGATGTTGGTAGCTTTAGCATTGTGGTATTGATGGTGTCAGGCGGGATGTAGACACCCCCAGGTAGCCTTAGGAGATATGTCTATGTGTGATTTTTTTTGTGTAAAGAATCCAGTGCCGTATCAAGAGTCCCAGGCCCTTTAAAGGTAGGGTTTCCACTCTTGCGACACACCTGACGGAGGTTACTAGTTTCTGCCTGAGCAGTCGGCCAGGAGCCTATCTAACCTTCTCTCTCTCCGGAGCAGAGAACTAAGATTAAACACCCTGCTTTTCTGTGTAGAAATAAGTAAGATCTACTACTATGGATTCTTCCCTCTGTGTTCGTACTTTGCATAACCCATTATGTCATTAAATGTTTGCGTTGTGTGCCTTGTGACTATGGTAATTTTATTGCTTGTAGTTACTCGTTGTGTGCCTTCAGCCTTCCTTGTGATGAACGTCGTGGTTGCGTATTGATGGTTGTCGGGTTGCGACGTAGGGTCAAGTGTGTCTATTACTTCTACACGCGCGCACACACCTTAAACACACACAAAAAAAAATGTTACCTGTTAAAGAGTCATTGTCGTAACGAGGAGGGTCGTTACAATTATGCGCAAAATTTGTTTTGGATCACTATGTGAACTACTTTGACATAGGTGATTTCCAGGGGGTGGGTCTAGGGTCTACACAGGACCGAGAGAATGCTAAGAATGATCCCATGTTAGGTCATCACCAACCCAAGTGAAGGCCTAACCCCCCTGCCCAACATCCTCCCATTGTAGAAGGATTGCATCAGACACAGGGAGCTCTATCAACATTGACTTGGAGTTTAGTGCAACATGGTAGTTTTTTTACACTATCTGAGTAGGAGGTTCCTATTGGTGACATTGATAGAGGGGTTGGGCATTCAACCCCTAGAGTAGAGGGCAGAGAGGAGAGGGAACATGGACATAATAGTCATTCATGTGAGCCTCACAGATGCTCAAGTTGTAGGAAGACTTGTTATGGGCCTATGGAGGCCAGTGAACACCAAAGCTTCATGGTGAATGTTAGTATCTTAACCATATCTAAGTTATTCATTATTATATATTTATATAGAATTATGTGTATTTATTTTCATATTTTATTGTATGATTTTTTTCAGTTCTATTCCCATATAGAAAACCCTCTACATCAATAGATGCATCAATGTGAGTTTCCACTGTTGATGCAACAATAGATGTAACTTGCTCATTCATTGTACCCCATACACAGGTATGTGTCAAATTTGATAAATTCACCATAGTGATTTCTTTATTTTCTAACATCCTCAAATTTAAAATGTTGTTGTTTTTTATTGGTTGAGGGACTAGGTGGTGTCGAGAAATGTCCACCTAGGATGGGCAAGTCACCTACTTCATAGGTATCATGTGTTGAATTAAATCTCATTTAAATATCAAATTTGTTCTACTTATGTTTTTTAATTTTACTATTTGGTACTAATAACAATGTTATTAATATGTATGCAGGCTGTTAATATTTTCACCAGTCACGGTAGTAATCCAATCCTTCTGAAGTTGACCATGACCTTTGGGTTACATATTTCCATGCCAATCCATATTCTATCACATTTACAACCCATGGGGGTTCATCGCCACCCACCTCCACCATCTTTAGTATTCCATGCATCCTCAATGGATGCACACGTAGGCCACCCATCTACACAACCTATTACATCGCATCCATCCATAGTGGGCACACTTATATTCCACCCATTCCCACCACCATTTCCATATGCACCATCCACCAAGGCTACCAATGTAGATGTTGCCTTGGAGTAGGTTATATAGCTGAGCACTCCATCTTCCGACGAATCTCCATTGATTCTTGAGATATTCACAGTTAGATAATGTGTTGATGATCAAGTTTTATGTATCATGAATGGAATTGATTTTATGCATATCTGTTTAAATTTCATGATTTTATCCTTGTAACTTATGTAGGGTGGCATCACAAAAAGATTAGGGTCATGGAGGAGGGTAACACCCTCATTATTGTTAGTACCATTTGTGGTGAGTTGTCTTATGTTGAATTACAAAGTATCATTTTGTAAGTCTTTTAATTCATCATGGAAAAAAACTTATAGCAATGTTTTTGCTTTGTGCAGTCTCCAGAGCGACAAACCACGCCCAGGTACAAAACCAATCGTGGTACTTCTTCAAGCAAGAAAATAAATATCAATTCTCAGGATGCTCCCGAGGTTGGTAATGGTCAATGAGTGACTAATGACAACAATTTTGTATCTAGGCCACCATATGGATGTTTTTTATGTTAGGGTGTTTTTTGTTGTTTTGTATATTGGGAACAATGTGCCATTTTGGAAAAAATGTACAATTTAGATGATGTTGAATACACACACACACACACACACAAAGATTTCATAGCACACTTTTTATGAATCTCATTGTTTCTACATTTTATGTTAATGAATGTATGAATTTCAGAGTGTATGAAGTTTATGTGTATGAATGTATGAATTTATTTAATGTTATTAATTAATTTTTAAATTGTTAAGGATGTCTATGTAAGTGAGAATAGTTCATTTTTTCTAAAGATATTATAAATACTTTTATTATGCAATAACCAATCTCTTATGTTGGAAATGATTGTTAAGTGATAAATACATACACAATTAATGGTTCTCAAGGACCTAAATTTAACAAAAGACCGGAGTCTCATTTTAGTTAAGACTCCAGGAACCAATAATAAGAATCATGTAGGCTAACATAATCACAATACAAATAAGAGAGTTGAAACCTCACATCACTCTATTCAAAATGAAGCATGGTTCATTATAATGGAAATCACAACATGTTACAAGGGTTTCTTAATACAAAATCAACACATAAAATATGAGTGCACAATAAATACTCACATCAAATGAAAATATACCTCAAATTCTCCATTAAGCTTGCAAAAATGTTGTACAATGTAGCCCAAGAGTAGAGCTCATAAATACCCAATTTATCCACCCTTTACAATGGAGAGAGAGATAACTCTTCTCTATAGAGTGAGTCTCTTCTCTTATACAATAAAATATAAATATTTTCTAACTAACTCCATGAAAAGTCAAATAAATATTATAATAATAGATTATTTAGATCTCTCCTCAATCCATGGTTGAACATGTTACAACATGTAGACATTAGCCTCTTCAAATCAATTCTCCCTCATCCAAATATAGTAGTTGTATACAACAAATAATACTCATGAAAGGGACACACGACCAAAAATATGCATCAAACCAATTCAAATTCCAAGTGTCCACATGGAATTATCCCTCCAATAATGTGCATGCATGCAACCATTCCACATGTGTGAATTCCAAGGTATCCAAATCCATGGATGAATGTGAAAGATGCCAAGTGGATGGATCATCCACAACAAGGTATGTGATCAATGCCTAGCCTTGTCTTACCTTTCCTTTCCTTTCCTTCCCTTGATTTCCTAGCCTTGCTATGCCATTGTCTTGCCTTATGTCTTCTTACCTTTCATTTCCTTTGCTTGTCTTTCCTTTCCTTGAATTTCCTTGCCATGCCCTTCCTTGACTTTCCATGCCATGTCTTTCCTCACCATACCATGTTTTTCCTTGCCATGTCATGTCTTGTGTTGCATTTCCTTGCCTTTCATTTCCATGACTTTCCATGCCATGCTTTTCATTTCCTTACCTTTCCATGCCATGCCAAGCCTTGTTTTGCCATGCTATACCTTGTTTTTCCTTGTGATTCAATGACATACCATGCCTTGCCTTGTCATGCCATGCCTTGCCTTTCCTTTTCATTCCATGCCATTCCATGCCTTTCATTTCCATGTCATTCCTTACCTTGTCTTCACTTTCTATTCCATGTCATCTCGTGCGATGCCTTGTCATGCCATGTCATGCCTTGCCTTTCTAGGTCATGACTTTCCATGTCTGGACTTATCATTCCATGTCTTTCCTTGAAATACCATGCCATGCCATGCATTTCATTGCTTTCCCTTGTTTTTCCATGCCATGAAATGTATTTCCATGCCATGTATTTCCATGCCATTCCTTTCCTTTACTTCTCATGCCATGCCTTTCTTTTCCATGCCATGCCATTAGTTTCCTTTACATTCCATGCCATGCCATGCCTTGCATTGTCTTTCCTTTCCATTCCATGTCTTTCCTTTTCAATCCATGCCTTAGAAATCCATGGCTTGCCTTGGCATCGCATGTCATGCCATGTCATGCCTTTCCTTGGCATTCCATGCCTTGCCATGTCTTTCCTTTCCATGCCCTAACTTGCCTTGCCTTGCCTTTCCATGCCATGCCATGCTATGCCTTTCCTTCTCATGCCTTTCCTTACCATGCCATGTGTTGTCTTTCCTTTACTTTCCATGTCATTCCTTTCCTTTCCATGACTTGGTCACCTCAAAACTATAGTCATTTGGATATTGCATAGCTCATATCCATACATGTACATCACAAATTTCATATGAGAATAGTTATCTATATTAATGTTCAATTATGAAATATGTTTTTGTTTACATGACACCTTGCATCTATTGTACATTCATGACATACTTTTGAACTAGTATCCACATACCAAAGTTCCAAATTTAAATTTTCACGTTTAAAAAAATATCATAACTATCATCATCATAAACATATAAAAATAAAAATAATATCACGCAATACATAAATAGGTCCATATGTATACATATCAAATGTCTATATCATTCTAACTAAACCAAACAAATAATAAGTAATTAATCACTAAGATAAGTAAAAATCGAAGTTCTAATCTTTGAAGGCCAAAATATAGGTTGTTACATTTACAAATCCCTAGAACATCATATGATCTAAAATAGACTAATCCCTCCTTGCAAGTCTTGCCATGTAGCTTCCCATTTTAACCTATACAGCAATAAATATATCTTTCCATAACATTCTGCAAGGAAAAATTCAAATCAAAATGTGGATTGCAATGAAATAAGAATCACAAAAAAAAAACCTTTTTCATCCCAATAAATAATTTTATTTTTTCTAGGGACATATGAATTAAATTTATATCACAAATTTCCTTTCCATCCAAGGAAGTTTTTATGACATTTTAAGTCTGTGTGAAAAAATTTTCATTCCTTTCCATGCCATGCCATGAATTTCCTTTCCTTTCATTTCCATTACATGCCTTGCCTTTCCATGCCTTGCTTTGTCATTTCATGCCATGCCTTTCCTTTCCATGCCATGTCATGTCATGCCTTGACCTGAATTTCCTTTCCATGCCATGCCTTTCCTTTCCATGCCATGTCATGTCATGCCATGTATTTCCTTTACATTCCATGCCTTTCCTTTCCATGACATGCCTTGCATTTCCTTTCTTTTCCATGCCATGCCTTGCAATTATAGGTCGTGCCTTGTGTTTCCATGCCATCCCTTTCCTTGACATGTTATGCCTTTCCATGCCATGAAATGCCTTTCCTTTCCATGTCATGCCTTGCCACATCTTTTCGTGCCTTGTCATGCCTTGTGTTTCCTTAAACTGCCATGCCATGCCTTGCCATGTATTTCCTTTCCATGCCAAACCATGCCTTGTCAAGCCATTACTTGTGATTTTGTGCCATGCCATGCCTTTCCTTGAGATGTCATGCCTTACCTTTCCATGACACCATACCTTCCCTTTCCATTCCATTCCATGCCATTCATTTCCATGTCATTCCATGTATTGCCTTTCCATGTCATTCCTTGCATTTTCTTGCCTTGTCAAGCCATGCCTTTCATTGTCAATCCATGTCATCCCTTTCCATGCCATGCCATGCCAAGCCTTGCCATGCCATGCCATGCCTTGCCTTGTCATGTCATGCCTTGCCTATCCATGCCATATATTTCCTTGTCTTTCCATGCCATGTCATGTCTTGTCTTGCCTTTCAATGCCATGTATTTCATTTCATTGTCATGCCATGGCATGCCTTGCATTTCCTTTCCTTCCCATGCCATGCCTTGGTACTTTCATTATGATATTCATAAAACTAATTGTTGGTAAAAATGTGGTTATTTTAACAAGTGCGAGGGAGGGAGAGAACGTGCGGAGGAAAAATGAGATAGGGTTCATGCTGATAGGGTTCAGGCCACTACCATGTCGAGCCAGGACGGAGGGGAGCCTCCATCCCCTCCTTCCCCCTCTATGTCCTTCAGCAAACTAGTCACAGCTTGCACGAAGAAGGCGACCCAAGGTGAACCATCGATCTTTGTGAGAAGACTGGAGGACATACCAGAAATCAATCTTCCACCGGAACAACCAATGAAAGTAGAAATCTCCTTATCATAGAGAGGACTAGTAGGTCAGTTCATGGGGCTTTGGCCTTCAACCAGGACAATAGACAACTAGATCCAAAGAAACTGGAGGTCGTTAATAAAAAATAGTGTGACCTGCTACGCCGTTGGAAGGGGCTATTTCATCTTTGAGTTCATCTCCCAGGAGGACCGGCACTTAATCTTCAGGAACGGGCCATACTTCATGGGTGCATAGGGACTTTATCTGAATCGTTGGACTCCAAACTTCGATCCAGCCTCGGAAGTACCAAAAGACGTCCTAGTCTGGGTCAGACTCCCAAACCTCCCAATCCACTGTTGGAACTCCTCGTCGTTGCAAGCGATCGGGAATGGGCTAGGCCATTACATTGACAAAACAGACCCAAAATACCAATACTCTTGTGCCAGAATCTGCGTCAAAGTTGACTTGGAAGTAGGGTTGCCGAAAGCAGTAAAGCTGAAGGTGGGGGAGTGGCACCACCTGCAAAAACTGGACTATGAACAACTACCATTTAAATGTAGATGATGTCATGAGTACGGTCACTTCCAGAGGAACTGCCCCAAGGCCCTGCAAGAGAAAGAAAGGGAGGAGGGTTGGTAGTAACCCCGGAAAGGAAGAGCGAAACCCACCGGCCCACGAAGAGACAACCCAACGCCGGCTCAAAGAAATCCAGGGATCTAGGACATGACAAATAGTTTCAAAGAGTTGGGAAATGAAGGGGAAGCGGCACCCTCAAGCAACACCGACCAAGGTGAAGAAGGAAGAGGCGCCCAAAACCAAGAAGTCAAAGGAACCTCAAAAGAAACAGAAGGTGCGGAGAATGGGGGGATTCAAGGCACCGAGGAAGGAGAGATCCCTCCCCCAAGGAATGGGGTGGATCAAGGCAATGAAGAGGGAGAGATATCGTTAGGGAGTGAAACAGAGGGGAAAAGTGAAGCTTGGGACACTCCAAAGCGACCTGGCAGAGGGAGGAAGTCCAAAAAGGCGCAAAGGGAAAAGGAAATGTACAAGAACATTCTTAAAGGAGCTCAACCAACTCTCAAGAAAATAATCGATGTAAGGCAAACAAGGAAGCAGGCAAAGGCCTCCCAAGGAGGCCACTCTCCCCCACAAAGTAATCAATGAAGTTCACATCCTGGAACTGTAGGGGTCTCGGCAGCAGGAAGAAGGAAGATGCTCTCAGGGATTTAATCAAAACAACAAGAACGAACATCCTACTCATCTAGGAAACCAAAATGAGTCAACAAGACTCATTAAAAGTCTTAAAAAACGTATGGAGAAGCAGCCAGGGTTTAGCTGACAACGCTAGGGGCGCTTCAGGAGGGCTCTGCACAATGTGGAACGTCTCCAAATTAGAACTAATCCACTCCGACCTTTGCATGCATTGGATATTCACTCAACTGCTCCACAAGGAATCAGGACAAACAGTAAGTCTCTTTAATATTTATGTTCCTCAGCATATTGACGAGAAAAGAATTTGTTGGCAATCTATTCAAGACTACCTAATAGATAATGAGCTAGAAAATATAATCCTAGGGGGTGATTTAAATGTAACCCTAGCAACAGAAGAAAAATGGGGGGGGGTCCATTGTAAGGGACCCAGCCAGAGAGTGGGTGGAGGACCTGATCTCAGCATGGGATTTAATGGACATTAAACCCTTAAGAGGGCGCTACACCTGGACCAACAAAAGGGTAGGCCCAGGACACATAGCAGCTTGCCTGGACAGATTTCTAGTACAGAGTTCATTTCTGACATTAGGACTCACAACCTCCTTAGAAATCATCCCTCACAGTACCCCTAATCATAATCCAATCAGCCTATAGTTTAAGAAAGAGAAAGGCCAAGGGCCCATTCCTTTCAGATTTAACCCTGCATGGATACAAGACAAATATTTTCGAAGAAAAGTCTCTAAGGTATGGACCAGCAAAATTAAAGGATTTGCGTTTTATGTCTGGGAAGAAAAGATGAGGTGGCTCAAGGATGAGATAAAAGGCTGGGCAAAAAAACAAGTCGACCTAATATCCCTTTGCCTAGAATCTCAAAGGCAGCTAGAAAACCACCAGCTTGCTCTGGAAAACAAGGAGATCAAACAGCAGGACATTCTCAAGGAGGAGCAACTTCAAAACCATTGGCACATATCTTGTAGAGATGAGGAAAGTTACTGGAGGAAGAAGTCTCGAAGCCTCTGGCTGAAAGAAGGGGATAGAAATACGAGTTACTTCCATAAGCAAGCAGAAGCAAGGAAGCTCTTCAAGGCTGTGACAAAAATCCAAGTCCAAAATACTACAATTTCTGAACCGGAGGACATCAGAAAGGCAGCCTTCGAGACCTTCCAAACTCTCTACACAGAAAATGGAAGGGCAAGCATAAATCCTCAAACATACCCTTTATCAGTTGTTCCAATGCTAATAAAAGATGACATCAATCGCAAACTTCTGGAGGAAGTCACGCAGCAAGAAATTAAAGAGGCACTTGACCAAATGCACCCGGACAAAGCTCCTAGTCCGGACGGCTTTACAGCAAGATTCTTCCAGCATTGTTGGGAAATCATAAAGTCTGACCTCACCAAAATGATAAAGAAATCACAGGCGAGTAGCAAGCTGGGAGGAGGCACCAACTCAGCCTTCATGGCACTCATCCCCAAAGAGAAGGGAGCGCTCAACTTCAGTCACTTCAGACCGATATCCCTATGTAACATGAGCTATAAAATTCTCACTAAGGTAATTGCAAACAGGATGAAAAACATCCTTCCATTCATAGTGCCGTAAAACCAAGGAGGATTCATAAAAGGAAGGCAAATAGCAAACAACATAATCCTAGTTCAAGAATCTCTTCACTCAAGCTTGTGTAGGAAGGAAAAAGGTATGATTATTAAACTCGAACTGGCAAATGCTTTTGACAGAGTTAACCATAATTTCCTCTTTGAAGTAATGAAGAAGTTTGGATTCAATGAATCCTTTGTGAATTGGATAAGAGCTTGTATAGGTTCACCATGGATAGCCCCCATGGTAAACGAGAGAGTGACTAGTTTCTTCAAGGCGTCCAGAGGTTTACGTCAGGGTTGTCCTCTATCGCCCTTGCTATATGCAATCCAGGCCTCAGTCCTAAGCTACCAATTAGAGAATGCCAGAATCTGCAGCAACCTCAAAGGTTTACAGATAGCCCAAGGTGTGAAAGAAATCAACCACGCGCAATTTGCAGACGATACATTGCTCCTGGGAGGGGCAAGCTGTCTAGTAGCAAAAAGATACAAAGAGGAGTTGGATGCTTATGCTGCAGTGTCAGGAAGCGAGATAAGCCAGTCAAAAAGTAAAATTTACAGCTGGAATATTACACCTAATGAGATGAGGGAAATATCCAGAATCTTAGGCATGGAAGGACATATAAATTGGGAAACTTTCACCTACTTGGGAGTCCCTATCTCCAAGACGAATCCAAGGACCTCCAACTGGAACCACCTCCTAGACAAACTAAAGAAACGAATTCCTCTTGGGGTGCAAACTGGCTAAGTTTAGAAGGGAGGATAGTACTCATCAAATCCGTCCTAGCAAGTGTGCCCATTTATCAAAATTCACTCCTGCTAGCCCCTGGCACTACCATTAAACAAATGGAAGCTTTGCAAAGACGTTTTTTATGGGAAGGGGGCAAGCAGACAAGCAAGAGACCCCATCTCATAAACTGGGATAAGGTTTCTAAGCCCCTTCTGGAGGGAGGGCTCAGCCTCAAAAATGCTAAAGTGCAGAACCTTGCTCTAGGAGCAAAATTGTTATGGCACATAGTAAGTGGAAAAACAACGTGGTGCAAGGAAGCCCCATGGAAGAAATATTTTAGAGGTCCAAGGAGAAGATGCGTGGAACACCTCTCAAGTGAACACTTGGGGTCCCCAATCTTCATTCTCTACCGCAAAGTCATCAATCACTTCACTCCCCACCTGACCTGGGTGCCGGGAAATGGGAAACAAATTAAAATTTGGGAAGACTCCATACTCAGTGATCCACCTCTGAAATCGAATCAGAATCTCCAACGTCTGAAAACCTGGATGGATGGGAAAAATTTGAGGACGCTATTCGACATTTATGCCTGGGGGACAGGAAGGCACAAACAGTGGCAAGGTTGGATAGTGAGCAATCTGCCTATGAACTTAGAATCTGACTGGGGTTCCCTAAAACTCAACCTGCAGGGGAAATCCCCACTAAGGAAAAGAGGGAGAGATGAGAGAGGTTGGGGAAGAAATGATAAGCCTTATTCTGCCTCGTTGGGATATTCTACCTTTCAAAGCCTCCCTCACGTCCCACCCAACCCAGTGCTATGGAAATCCATCTGGAGCTTAAAAACCATACCCAAGATAGACCTGTTTCTTTGGACACTAAGTCATAGCAGCATTCAGACAGGGGAAAACCTCCAAAATAAAGGCTGGGATGGCCCCTTCAGGTGCCCCCTGTGTCAGCAGGCTGAGGAAACCTCTAAGCACCTTTTCCTGAACTGTAACTTTTCAAAAGAAGTTTGGAAGCTGGCTGTAGGTTTGCAAACAGACCTTCACTTCCCCCAATATATCCTTTCCCTCCTCCTTGATTGGCCCAGTCTTTTCCCATTCCATCAAAAGAAAATAAGTGTTGCCTCAAGGCTTTGGCAAGCAATCCCAAGATTCATCCTCTGGGGGCTTTGGTTGGAGAGAAATAGCAGAATTTTTCGAGAAAAGGAAAGGAGAGCCCCCATAGTGAGCACCGGGATCAGGTCTCTCTTTAGCGAATGGGCTAGCACCCAAAGGCTACCCACTCACAGCAGGGAGATGGAAGAGAAAGAAGAGCTCTGGAGTGACCAATTCCAAATTCAAAAGGAAATTGGGGGCAAAGCCATCATCACTTCCCTGGAACATTGGGAAATCAGGAAGGAAAAAGGTGACTTTGACAATTGGAAAAGAGAAAGGGACTGCTATATTCTTTCTTTTGACGGTGCCTCAAAGGGAAACCCAGGTCAATCAGGTGGAGGAGGTATAATAGAAATGCCAAATGCATAAGTTATGGTGCGATATGCGTTTGGTCTGGGCATTGCCTCCAACAACTAGGCAGAAGCAATGGCACTCTGGCAAGGTTTGTGCCACTCTCAAAGCAATGGAATCTGGAACTTAGTCATCATCGGGGACTCTCATCTATTAATATGAGCTATAGCTCTCTCTAAATAAACCCAAAATGCAAAACTTAATAACTTGTTGGCCAGAATTCGTTTGCTCCTTAGGGGACTTCACTCGTTCCAAGTTTTTCATGTTTTAAGAGAGCTAAACCAAGCTGCGGACGAAGAGGCAAATAGGGGCGCTGCATTGGCCCAAGGACAAAGGGTTTTCAATGATCAACACTCCACGGTGGATCTCCCATGACATGAACCCACGCTCATCAAATATCCCAGGCCAGGCGCAAGGACGGGACAAGAAAAGACAGCGCCAGGATTTAGGGACGGTATGCGCGATTGAGGGAATCGAGTAGAGGGAGACTAGGAGACCAACCCACATGCAAAGAGCAGGCCACGAGCTCGTGCCCATACCTCTCGGGGCTTGCATCGCTGAAAGAATAATTACAAGAGGAGGAATTTGCATAAATCCGCTCACATTTTCAGTCCAGGAGCAGACCACTTTCATGCACGGTAAGAGTAGCAGAAGTTTTGTCAAGGGAACAAGAGAAAGAGGAGAGGAAATGGCCGCGAGCTCCAACCAAAATATTTCAGTAGAGGAACGCCTGAAGCAACTAGATGACACGCTAGAGAAATTGAAGGAGTTACTTCAGTTTCAGCTTGACTGTCTAGAGAACCTTGATACAGAAGCAAGGAGGAGAATGGAACAGTTGGAGCAAGATTTATCCTCAGTCAAAATCGACTTCTCTGAGGAACTAGACAAGCTTCATCAAGAGTTGAAAAGCCCTCAGGAGAAATTTGAGGACATAATTGGTGAGCTTGAAAGTAAACTGTCCAAGTTAAACATGGAATGGGGGGAAGGTTCTGAAAGTAGATAGCTTCTTGATCTGTAACACCTCAGCATGTAGGGTCTTCTAGTTTTCAAGCATCCTGGCATTTTGTATAGAAACCAGGGCTTTAAATAATCTTAGTTTCAGGTTTCTGAATGAGTTTGGGGGTTATGTTATTCTGGCATTTTTAGAAATGTATCTCATCTTTAAGTAGGCAGCAGCTCAGTGCAACCCTACCAATTGTAACCGATTAGTGGCTATGCCACCCTTAATATAAATCCGCTAAACGTTCTCGTAAAAAAAAAATATGTGGTTATTTTAATTGTTATAGAGAATTTATTATCCTTTGAGTCACCCACAAAAAATTTATCTCTATAATCATAAACACCATTAAATTATTTCCAAATTCAATTAACTTCTAATAGATTTGTTTTCAAGTTAATTTAATAAAATAATAATGGTATTCATGTATCACACCTTTTTTTTTCGCTGAAAAAAAAAGCTTGTACTAAGTGAAAAATTTTAATACCTAAATATTACAATCAAAGGATTCGTTAAGAATGTCATTCTACAACTTGTTTTCCCATCTATCTTATATAAAAATACTTGCATGAGAATTTCAATTTCATTAAATAAACTCTCTTTATTCATATATCTTAGGTATCTTCATAGTTGTGAAACATGGATTATCATAATTAATTGAATTTACATAGAAAGGGATGTCACTAAATAAGTTTTTGTTCCATAATTATGGTGTAGTCTCAATATACTATTGATATATAATTTCTTTTGGATTGGATGAAAAAAAAATTAACTTAAAGGCCTTATTTAAAATCAAAGAAATAAAAGTTGTTATTTCAACTCAATAACTTTTATAACAAGATATAGCATGTAGACCTAGACCTTTCCTTTCCTTTCCATGTCTAGCTTTGCTTATCCTTTTCATTTCTTACCTTGGATTTCCTTGCAATGCCTTCATTTCCTTGCTTTGCATTGCCATACCTAGACCTAGACCTAGATCTAGACGTTGCCTTGTCATGCCTTTCCTTGTCATTCCTTACATTTCCATGGTATACGTCATGGTATATGTCATGGTATAGATCATGGTAATGGTGTAGGTATAGGTATTGGTCAAGGTCTAGGTCTATATCATGGTTTAGTTCTAGGTCTAGGTCTTTGTCATGGTCATGGTTTATGTCTAGGTCTATTTCCAACATGTCCCTGAATGGCTTTAGGAGGCAAGTAGAAACCCACAATAAAAATCTAACTAGGACTCAAATGGATGAATCGTCAGTTGCATTGGATCTTGATCATTGGGTTTAAGCTAGTGGGTCCCCTTTACTATATTTTTGTTGCCCAAAAACTTGTTTGTTGGAGGATCACCCAGACTAGGGCTTTTCTCAATGAGGCATAGTGCAATAAATGAACAAGAGGTCGATTTTCAAGAAAATTGTGCTAGGAAATTGTGTATAGCATGGTAACATGGGCCTTGGACAAATAGATATGTGGGAGATTACGAAACTCCATTATGTTGCTCAGTTTGGATTTTATTCCCTTGGATGAAATTTCCAACATGTTTGTTACACATTACAATGTCACACTTGAGTTTGACACCCTAAGTGTTGCAACGTTGCAAAGTGATGTATACACTTTATTAAGTGTCACATGCACTATCTCAAGTGTCATATGCACCTTATCAAGTGTCACATTCACTTTTATAATTGTCACAACCATTTCAAACAATGAAAACAATTGTCATAATCCTTAAGCCATGTTGGAAGAATAAGCCCCATCATTTGAAAGAAAAATCACACCTTTTTCTTGGAAATTTAGACCCAAATTTGGCATTTAATAAGGGTGGCACTCCCCTACCCATACTAGGGGGGCACCAATTATCCTATAGTCTTGTTAAGGGGGCACCATGGTTCTCTTTCTATCACTAGGGGGGTTGCCAGTCTTGTTAGAGGGAAAAGGAGGATCCTCCACCTTATTCTATGGGCCAGCTCTCTCAGGATGGGGTTGGTTATGTTCGATTCCCATGCTATGGATTCAATTTAGGATATGATCCAAACCTTAAGGATCCATTTACTCAACCATATCCTTCATTTTCTCACGGTGGTTGTGCCTCTCAAACCTATATATTGAAGGTATTTCCAAGGTGAATGGGGGATTTAATCAATCAGAGTATAATCATTTTGATCATGGTATATTCATGAAAGGGTTGGATGAGGAGAGCTTGGAGAGGCTTTTGTTGCATCAATAATGGTATGTAAGTATCTATTTTTGGCTTTACAATCAATATATACTTGGCCTATTTCCTTCAAACTTGCGTATTTTCTCATATGATTGCCTATTGCTTCTCTAATATTCATTGATAGACTTGTCTTATATAATCTAATAGAGTAGGAGATAGTTGTTTCTCTTCATTGTCTATTGCAGAACTCATTTTGTGCCAGGGATTTTGAAGATCAAGCTTAGGGATTGGAAGTAGCTTGGACAAACGTCGAAAACATGTTCATCATATTCTTTCTCTCCTTATCATTCTAATTGGTTAAGATAAGTTTAAAGGGATGTTGGTATTCACTTTCATTGTTTCTTCCTTGGTATAGGGATCTAGTAATCCAAGGGAAGTTTCATCCATCCATAGAAGAAACATTTCATAATAGAAATTAGTGTCTCCACTGTTACAAAACATTTTGTAATAGATGAAATATGATAAGAAGTGTCGTATTCCCCCTAAAGTGTAAGGTTAGAAGAGAAACTTATGGAAAAAAACTTTACAAATTCTTCAATGCAAGGGTTTTGGAGTGGGAGAACCTGGAAGAAGTTGCAAACAATCATCAAACAATATTAATATATGTTCCATTTTCAAGAAAATCATTCCTATTCTTGGAATATGAGATTTATCAAAGAATGGCCCCTGACTCAACTTCATATGCAGACATGTCCCTTCGCACATGGGTCAAGTAATATTCATGCTTCATTATTTCTGCACATGCACACCCCAAGTGCTTTACTTGGTCGTTCCATCGGTCAAATGGCTAACAGTCAAGTCATTCACACAACCATATTTACAAAAGATACTCATCCTCCATCTCATACATTGAATATTAGTACACCTTACATTAGAGGTCAATATTTTATGGTAGGCCAACCTTCAGCTAGGAGGAAACCTTCAGTTGCAGGACAACTTTTTACTAGGGGAAAGCCTTTATGGTTGCAACATCAACAAGGTTGGGGGGAAGTTTCTTTTGCTAGTCCTTCCATTCCCATGACCACTGGCTTGTATCCTGGACAATCATTTCCAAGATTTTCTAACCCTTTGTGGGTCAACCCAATCCGGTAGGAATTCCTCCACAAGGAACTATGCCCTATCAATTCGTGAACCCCATGATTTCAATGCAAGAGTCCCTTCAACCATCATAGATGGGGGGACCATCAGTTCAATCTTCGTATGTAGGATTTCCAGCTATTCAGTCACAGTACATGGGTGGACAACTAGGAAAACCACCTTACATGGGTGGACAACCGAGGAAACCACCACATATGGGAGGACCATCTAGTTTTGTTGTCTCATCAAAAATAGGATATGGTCCTGTTAGTGTTCCCATGTGATATGGTTATCACCAATATACATAACCTAACTAAAAATTTCCATTCTTGGATGCATTATATATTCCATATCTATCGCATTTAACAAACGATCCCATCCAATGTGCGCCATTTTGACCCACCATTCATGCCAAATTACCATTCGACATCCCAAAATTCGACGAAAAACCTAGAGAATATTCGAACAATCATGTTATGACTTTCCATTTATGGTGTTCTTCCAACTCTTTAATGGATGATTCCATCCATATTAGACTTTTCCAGAGAACACTTACAGGTGAAGCAATGAAATGGTATATTGAGTTGCCGCGTAACTACTTTATCAAATTTAATTATCTTTCCATGGTATTTCTTACGCATTTTTAGTTTCCTATACGGTACGATACTGGTACAAATATTTTGACCTCACTTTGTCAATCCTCTTCCACCTAGATATTTGATCATATTCATGAGTGGAGACAGAGGAAACGATTGATTAAGGCTCCAATTCTGGACCAAATCCTCGTGGATTGGTTTACAAAGTCTCTCTTTCCTCCCATTTTCTGTGATGTTACTATGGGAAATTTTGTTATTGAGGAGAAAGATGTCATTCATGCACATTATTTGGACTTGGTTTATTCCCATCCTGACACACTTTACAATCTGATCCCTCACACTCCTCATCCACTGAATGATCCATTAAGACCTACTCCAGAACCTAGTTTTGTTTCGAACACCAAAACTAATTTCGCTCTTTCTCAAACCTTTGAGGAGAATGTGGTCCAATCCACTTCATCTTAGAAACCATGAGGTGAGAATAAAAACAAGGGTAAATTCAAGAAATCTTCTAATGAGCAGGATAATCCAAAGACTGTTGATACTCAATCGACTAGGAAGGCTAAGTCTCCTTGAATGATCCGTGAAGAAGACCACTACACGAAATATTGAACTCATCGTGAGGTTGTTGCTAAATTTCTAAAGGGTACCTCCCAATCGGTTTAGCAGCAACATTTGTTTGTGCAAAATCCTGCCACTCTGTAAGGGGGTGACGTAGGTCATTCCCACCATGGGGATGCTTCATTGAGCACCTTTGAGGTGTACATGTTTAAGGTGGTTAATGTAACAACTCGAGAAAATACATATGAAACTCTTCCAAGTGATCATACTAAAGGAAAGGTTGTCAATCATCCCTCCACTTTTGGGCCTCCTCCATATTCCAATCATCTTCATATTGAGAAGCCAATTTATGATGCACATTGTGTCCTCCCAAGAGGGTAATTCAAAAGTTAGAATTTTTTTAGAAAAACAAGATCACTAAGAAACAAAATAAAATAAATGTGGAAATAAAACACATAAGATACACAATAAAATATAGACACAAATATACGTGGTTCACCCAGTGTGGGATATGTCCACCAGAGAAATTTCCAGGTCCTTCCTTTTTATTATCCGACAAAATGAAGGGATACAAACAACAACACACCTGTTGTAAATTCCTCTTCTTTCTCTCATAGTGTCCTCTCTCAAAATACAATATTCACCCACATACACAACCATAATACAATTCCATCATAAAAGAGAGTTTCCTTCTAGGGAAAAAATCCCTAAAATAACTTCTACCGTCATATTTGTGACCATATAATGAATGGTCCAGACTAAATACGAAATTACAATATTTTACAAGGCAATTTTTCCCAAAATTTTTCTTCAAGGGTGCTTCCCTTGGATCCCACGCTAGGGAGGGGATACAAAAATTTTCACCCCCCTCCTTGACCCCCCTGATGATAGTTGTAGGGGAGAAATCCCCCACACACCCCCTTGTTATGGAATGGGGTCCAAGCATGGTTGAAACAAACCTTTGAATCAGAAAGATAACCAGGCTCGACAACCAACACATTTAACCCGAATGATCACAATGTCGAAAGATACAACATTGTTGAAGATTTGACACAAGTTCCTTCTGCTATGTCATACCTTGAAGTTCTACAATAGTGTCCAAGTCAACATAGAACCTTTTTTTCATCCATTGGAGCCATGGATCCCGAGGAGGTGAACCTAATTATGTTTAATATGGGTTATTTTAAGGAGATTCTCTCCCACCACTTAACATTCCGAATTCAAGTTTCAGTTGGCGGAAAGAAAATCCATAACATTGTTTTGGATGAGGGAGCCTTCACCTGTGTCATGTATTTTCCTTATTGGAGAGACCTTGGTTCTCCTACACTTAGCCAATTCCCCCACAACCTTGAAAGAATGTGATGGCCATGGTTTCCAACCTCATGGACTCTTGCAATCTTTCACTGTGACATTGAAGGGTAAGACCGTTTCGATCGATATCGAAGTGGTTGACACACCCATGGATTATAATTTATTAATTGGTTTTAGTTGGTTATATGTAATTTTTGTCGTCACATCTTCAATGTTTTGTATCTTATGATTTCCTCATCAAGGAAAAATTATCATTTTTTACCAACTTGACTATACAACTCCAGACTTCCACAATGTTGCAACAAATAATGTCCCATTTCTAGGACATAATAGTTTTGAGAGTGTAGGTGTAGGCCTTTTTAAGGAATCCTCTCTCATGGGATTTTTCCTTTTCTCTCTCCTTCCACCACGTTGGTTGGAACGTTAAACATGTTTTCAACTCAGGTGCAACAATCCTTAGAATTATCTGATCCTTTGGTAGTACCTAGTCTCTATGAGCATAGTTATTTTTCTATGTCAAGTGCATTAAAAAATTAAACAGACACTTACCAACATAGTTCATCTTCTCTATCAAACTCATTAAAAAATGAAATAGAACCTCCTCCATTAGAATCAAGTCTCCCCCTAGATCGAGTACTTGAAACTTATTTTCCTTTGCCTATTGAAAATGTACCCATTAGTAACCAAACACCCAAATCTATAAATAAGAAGAGTCGTCGGAGGAAGAAATGCTTGGGGGGCAGGTCTCTAGCCTTTGGACATCATGCTAGAGTGAAACCTCTAGATCTAGTTATGCAAGATGGGGGAAAACTACCTCTAGAGAGACATGCTGCTTGGAGTGATCCTCACTTGGTGTTCCTTCCCATTATAATGTAGTATTTTTTCTCAAACGAGCTTAGTCTTTATTCTTTCTCATGCTTGTAAATACAAGAGAATAGGATATCGAGCTCAGTATTTTTTATTTCTCATGCTCTTTAATACATGAGAATAGGTTATCGAGTATAATTTTATCTTTTTTTTGGACTTGTAAAAGCTATACAAAAAAATGAACTCTTTGAAGTTTCCTTTAAGCACATTTTTGACACCCTAAACATGAAAAGATCATCGAGTGATCTTGCTTCCTTTCACACTCATTAAAAAGGTTTGAAAGGGTGTATTTTGAGTGCTAGTTTATCTCTTTTTTGGCCTCACGATACTAATTACAAAAAATGACTACTCTAATCAAGAATGATTAGAATATTTGTCCCATGTATTATTTTAAAAACAATTTGGACTTGGGAGACTAAATTTACCAAAAAATAATCCATGGAGTCATCTTTAAGTTATTTTCAAGCTCTCTAAACATGAAAAACTACCAAGCTTACCTTCTTTGGGCTTGTATAACTATGCATCGAAGGACATGTTTGAGTCTAATCTCCAGGACCCATATGGGACCGAATCCCTCCTTCTTCAGGTTCATTAAACATATGTCGAGGGATGCATCCAAAGGATGAGCTATACTGAGTATATATTATCCTCCTCAAGCTCATTAAAAAAGAAAGAGGTACTCATCTATCTAGAAGGGGGGGAAATTGAAGGAAGTGGGTCAAGTTTTTTGGAATCCTTTATGGAAACTATTGTTTTCACCCTTGAACATGGCACATGTTTTCATTTCCTCTTACAGTTGGGTGATCTGCTTGTCTCTGAGTCATACCAATCTCATGTGTCGTCATAATTGCTCATTCCATTCAAAGAGTTCCCTTATTATCATCACATTATGTTCTTGGTACTCGTCAAGTCAATGCTTCCAAGTCAGTTGTCGTGCTTCATCATGCTCAATGGAAGTTTCACTTCAAACCATCCATATGAAGTATTACCAATTTCCATTTCCTATGTTAGTCCATACTCATTTTATCCACCATCTCACATCACTTTCCTGTGTCATTTTTGTGTTGATGATGAGGAATACATCAAGGCCCTCCTTCAATGAGTCTCTTCCTATCGAATTTAGCACATTATCAACAAATTAGACTTAGAAACTAGTTAGTACCTTGGGACTTGCATGCCTCAATGGTAGGCCTCCTCGCTTCCGATAGTAGGTTTACATCATTGACCTCTGATCAAATGATTCCATGCGTGTTCAACCTCAACTCATTTATTCACATTTGCTAGAATGTACTAGGGTACCTTGGGATTCATTGACATCATTAGTGATTTCCCTCACATTTGTTAATGGTTTACATAAATGACTGATAATCAAGTGGTTTCTACCATGCTTGACATCAAATCATCTATTCACATGACCAGATTCATACAACATCAAGATCAAGATGAAGAACCTTGTAATGTCCTCAACCATCCATGCCGGGTCACACTGTGTCAAATAAATCTTACTGTTCTCTCTACAAAACATACTTTAACATACCCAGCATCCAACTGAGTTATGCCACATAAATTTTCAAACTGCATGAAATTAAAAATATATACACAAAGAACTCTTGCGAAAGCATTAGATATAAAACATAAAAATAAAAATACATTTGTAAATACACGGATTCACACTGAAATAACAGTAAACATATACATGCAACATATGCAGGAAATACCCATAAAAATAAACACAGTTATAACCGCACATACGATAACCCATAAAAATAAACATGTAAATAACAATGAAACATGTAAATTTATCACACAATTGGAACTTATCTTGGTAAGAATGTCACCAAATGCGTTCATACCTTCCACGAACCTCCCAGCCTTAGACCACACTAATCATCACTCTCACCAGTGAGTCACCCCCAAGCTGGGACTAAAATTCACCCAGGTAAAGGGATTCCTAGCCAGGCTAAAGGCTTATAGACAACAGGAAAGACTCTATCTCAGGTGCCAAATCAAACTAACAACCTACAGTCCCTCATTCCCCACATGCCTATTCCACCCATAAAGTTTGCCCCTTCTCTGCTCAACAGTCCTTTGACTGCCCCACTTCCTTTCTGGGCTTCAAAAACAGGCTAGATAGGAAGTCTTAGAGCATCGTAGTTGTAGTTCAACACCTTCAGGAAATCAATCCCCGCCAATTCTCTCACCTAGAGAATTGCTTAAAGGCCTGACAACTTGCTTCTTCAATATCCCATAGGTCTAACAACCTGCTTCTTCAGTCCAACACCCAATCTAACCAGATACACCGACACAAAAATGGATATGGATACGGGTTTAGGTACAGTGATGATGGTACAAAGGATAGCTCAATGGTGTGTGAATACTCATGGGTGATTGACTGGATGACTAGTTGATGGAAGGAATGATGGGAAGAATGATGGAAAAGATGATAGGAAATGAACTAAGTCCCAACAATATGTATGCATGTCCCCAACTTGACATTTGTCATGTTGGGAGCTACTTTGGCCCACTCGTCCCCAACTTTGGAACTTAGGATAAAATAATTATCCATGCTTTATGCTTTAAGAAATATTAATATAATATTCTGTTTTGTCTTAATCTCCCTAGCTTAGCCACTTTCCTTAACTTTTATCCATCCCTTTCCCTAACTAGTGGAGTTTAGTCCCACATCTCTTTTATCGTGGTCAGTCTATGCGTATCGATGTATTTTATATTAATTATGATACATATACAAAAATAGGTGCACTGGACTTTAACATCTAGGCTCTCTGACCTAATCAAAACATAAGCATCCTAGCTTATAATAACTGGCTCACTGGCCTATAAAACGCAACATATATACAAAAGGTTCCCTGGCCTCAATATTGCACACACTTAAGTTGTTGCACACAGTATCCAAAAATGTGCACACTTCATCATTTTACTGCACAGTACATGTGCGCACTATGTGAATACAAAATGATATTAAACAACTCACCAGCTTAAGTAAATTTGCATTTACATTTACAAGTGGTTTCTGCCTAGGGATATTACAAACCTGGGTTGGGAATTCACTTTGTTATGTGGTTTTCCTAGGTTGCGATGGAGATCATTTGAGCATGTAAAATATTTCATTATAGTCAACATGCTAGTAATATTATTGATATATATTTTGTCACATATATACACTTTGTATTGGTCTATGGTTATGGTCTTCTCATCTTGTAGCTCAACTGTGTATTTTTCATGACTGTGATCAATTCATGTCATGGAGGTATGGATCCACATTGTATCTCTAATGGACATATCCTTAGTCAGTATTCTCATGGATCCATAGTGTATTGGTTGACGACCATGCTTTGAGTCATCTCATATTCTGAGCATAGGTATGCATGTCTCAGAAATGGAACATATATTAATATTGTTTCATGATTGTTTGCATCTTCTACTAGGTTCTCCCACTCCAACACCCTTGCACCCTCACCAACTATGCCCAGTCGAACCCTCATTCAATCTTTTACATCACTATAAATAAGAAAACAAAACCCCCCCAGCCTATCAATCCTTCAAAACTGGCGCTTTAGCTCTGCACACTAAAAATAGTAAACAGTTACAAAGATTGACATGTGTCAATTTGTCTCCTAGAACAATACAACAGTAAATTAAAAGGAAACTGAGTTTTKCTTTATGTGTCTCAAATTCGCTGGAAGGTGGTTGATGTTTGTCCCTCAGATCTGGGAAAGGATGGCCATTTGTCCCTTTGGTTGCCTCGGATCCTGGAGATGCTTTTCTTCTGGCAGGCTTTCCTCCCATAATCTCTCAACTGTAAATGGAGTGCCCTGCTGGAGGATGCCACTTGTGCTCTGATCTGCCAGGTGTTCCTTGTAGAAGAACTTCCTTCTTGTCATCTGTGATTAACTGCTCCCTAAATATATGGATGAGACTGTTGAAGTCGGATCCTTTGTTTGCCACATGTTTCAGTCGATGACTAGAGCTAGGATATTGTTGATGCTTGTTCCTCAGATCTCGGAGAGGATATCCACTTGTCCTTTCGGTTGCTGGTCCTCTGCCTGGAAAAGAAAAATACTCTGCCACCTCCCTCTAATTGCTGCCACCTGATCTCTAACTACTCTGCCACGAGTACCTAAAAATGTGGACATCAATTTGAAGTCGGGTTTCATGTTGGCCGACAACTAAACGATTTTAATCATAGCGAGCCAAAGCCTTGCTTTCATTAATAACATCCTCAAATAATAGGGAGTGTTGGACCCACTGATATGCATCATGACTGGTAAATAGGAGTTACATTTTTAGCAATTATGCCTCGCCAGCAAGTATTTTTCCCAGCACCTCCATAGTGCTCTCCATGGCATCATAAACTTGGAGTTATAGCAGAAAATATGGGTGCAATAAGACATGGATCAACCACAAACTGATCACTGCCATTCAAATATGATCCTAGATTTCCACTCTAACCCATAACCTGATTGTCACTGACAGTATTAGTATACCCTGAGCATCCTCTATAAGATTTTGGCCTAACAGCCTCTTCAACTGGTGTTCTGGCCTCCGAAAGGTCCTGTGTTCGCATAAGTGTCATCGATTCTTGTCCTTTTAATTCCCTCTGTGCAGCATTTGCATCGAATCCATCCCATTGTTTGGATATGGTGACTAACGATTGATACCCATGCGTAAATTTTGAATCTTTCACCTTTTCAAACCTTTCATGCATAACATTCACTTATGCATCTAATCCACAGTTACTTATTCCAGTTTCTCTGATGTCCGGTGCTCTAAGCTGCATATGCACTCCCTTTGTAGTGAATGCTGCAGGCTTGTGCTCTATCTTTAATCAAGGATCTGGGGCCATCTTCTGAGGATATGTAACAATAAACAGGCAAACAAAAATGATAGAGGCTTCATTTTCAATAGATCACTGTGCCTATTCTGAAAACTTTACTTATTGCCTGGCGAGTAAGGTTAATGCCTTCTCCACATGCTTTAATTGAAACAAACTGAAACTCTGTCATGTTCAGATAACCCCCCAAACATAGCTTTATAGCAACTTTACAATCCTGAGTTGGAAACCTCTCCTTGCGATTTGCAACTATTCATGAGTCTTTTGGGGACCCAAAGTTTACAACATTGACTCATGCAATTAAAAATGCTACAAAGATGTGCACATTCAACTGTCTGTGAAATACTGCTAGTGAAATTTTATTGGGAATTTAGTTACGAATAGTGTAAATTTCAATGGCACAACAATGCTCAAAGTCCAAGAGCATGCAACATAATGGCATTTTGGGCATGCATGCAATTCTCTGTCTGAGGGAAAACAACCGAATTGGGAGCCTCTATAACACCATCAGGGACTTCAATCCCTCTTTCAGCAGGACGACAACGCATGAATAATGCTTTGGGGCTTGCCAATGCCATCAGAGATTCATCGACCTGGAAACCTTTAAAGCGCTCAATACGATAAGAAGCTTGATCCTTCTGGCCCATACTCGCCCATACACCTGTA
>JZKD02S1674130.1:374890-407224 GCA_000966675.3 Picea glauca | reverse complement strand
CTTTTACCAGCTGCTTTTACCCCCTGGGCCTTTAGCCCCTTCTTCCCACAAGACAAGATGTACCCTGGAATGTCATCCTAATGGCCAGACTAGGGGAATGGGATGGATGAGCGGGTATAAGATGAAAAAGTGATAAGATGGAGGAAGCGGACGATGTCTCTGCAAATCCCCCTTGGTGGCTAACCAAAACCCATGAATAACAGCTTGCTAAGTTGCCCCACCAATCTCCCTAACAATGGTCAAGTGGATTAGTGTAAGATCCAAGCAGTCATCCGAAATGAAAGGAACTTAATGCATATATAAGAAGGTTATAACGATCAAATATGACACATACCATGATACCTCGAACCAATTACCTCATGGAGCAAGAGCCCTCTCTGATGCAAGCCTAGGCCGGTAGTGATGGAAGCTGGTACTGCTGACAGGACAGGTCTGGCCGAGAAGAAGAAATATGGGCCATCCAGGGCCATGCTCAAGTCACTCCTGCTCTCGATACTCCATGTCTAGGACCATGTGGTCCTCGAGACATGATCTCCTAGTTATCCCTAGATATCGGGGATAACAAAGACTAGGGTTTTTCTCAATCATGCATAGTGCAATTTCTGAACAAGAGGTTGATTTTCAAGAAAATTATGTTGGATAATTGTGGGTAGTTTGGTCATGTGGGACTTGGCCAAATATATGTGAAAGAGCTTACAAAACTCTGTTATAATGATTGGTTTGGATTTTATGCCGTCGAACCAAATTTCCAACATGTTCCTGAATGGATTGAGGAGGAGAGTTGCAACTTGTGATAAAAATCTAACCAGAACTTGAATGGATGAACTATTAGTTGCATTAGATCCAGGGCACTAGGATTCATCTAGTTCCCCCCCCTACAATCATTTTGTTTCCCAAAAATGTGTTTGTTGTAGGATCCCCAGGACTAGGATTTTTCTCAATGAGGTATAGTGTAATTTATGAACAAGGGGTTGATTTTCAGGAACACTTTGTCGAGCAATTGTGGGTAGTGTGGTCATGTGATCCTTGGAAAAATAGACACGTGGGAGCTTATGGAACTCTATTATGTTGTTCGGTTTTGATTTTATGCCCCCATACCAAATTGTCAACATGTCCCTTAATGGCTTGAGGAGGAGAGTTGCAACTCATGATAAAACTCTAATCGAGACTCACATGGATGAACCATTGGTTGTATTGGATCTAGGGCACTGGGTTTCATCTAGTGGGGCCCCTCCACTATCATTTTGTTTCCCAAAAAAACATATGTTGGAGGATCATCGAGACTAGGGTTTTGCTCAAGCACGCATGATGCAATTTCTGAACAAGAGGTTGGTTTTCAAGAACACTATGCCAAGAAATTGTGGGTAGCATGGTCACATGGTCCTTGACCAAATAAACATGTGGGAGCTTACAAAACTCCATTATGCTGGTCGATATGGATTTTATTCCCCCAAACAAAATTTCCAACATGTCCTTGAATGGCTTGAGGAGGCTAGTTGCAGCTCGTGATAAAACTCTAACTAGGACACAGATGGACAAACCATGGGTTACATTAGATCTAGGGCTCCAGGTTTCAACTAGTGGGACCCCTCCATTGTCATTCTATTTCCTGGAAAAAAAAATCTTGGAGGATCTCCAAAGCTAGGGTTTTACTCAATGACGCATAGTGTAATTTCTTAACAAGAGGTCAATTTTCAAGAATACTGTACCAGGCGATTGTGGGTAGTGTGGTCATGAGGGCCTTGGCCAAACAGACATGCGCGAGCTTATGAAACTTTCTTATGCTGGTAGGCTTGGATTTTATGCCCCCGGACCAAATTGCCAACATGTCTCTAAATGGCTTGAGTAAGCGAGTTGCAATTCATGATAAAAACTCAAATGGGGACTCATATGGACAAACTAACACTTTCAATGGACACGAGGCACCAATTTTTAGCTAGTGGAGCCCCTCCCCTGTCTTTTTTTTCCCATAAAACAATTTTTTGGAGGATCAATGGGACTAGGGTTTTTCTCAATGAGGAATAGTGCAATTTCTGAGCAAGAGGTCAATTTTCAAGAACATTGTGCCATGAAATTTTGGGTAGTGTGGTCATGTGGGTCTTTGCTAAACAAACTTGTGGGAGCTTATCAAACTATGTTATACTTCTCGGTTTGGATTTTATTCCCTCATACCAAATTTCCAACATGTCCTTAAATGACTTGAGGTGGAAAGTTGCAACTCACAATAAAACTCTAACCAATACCCAGATGGACAAATCATTGGTTGCATTGGATCTGGGGCATCGTTTTTCAGCTAGTAGGGTCCCTATGCTCTCCTTTCATTGCCCAAAAAATCATTTGTTAGAGGATCACCATGACTAGGGTTTTTCTCAGTGCTTATTACATATGTTTGACCATTTAACACCTTATAAGGATATACATGGCATGGAATGGAAATGCATGACTTGGAAAGGCATGGCATGGAAAGGCAAGGAAAGGCATGGTATGGCATGGAATTGCAAGGAAAGGTATGGAAAGGAAAGGGAAGGAAAGACATGGCAAGGCATGGCATGGAAAGACAAGGCATGGTATGGCATGGAATGACATAGAATGTCAATTCAATGCAAGGCATGGCATGGCATGGCATGGAAAGGCATGGCATGGCATGGAAAAGAAAGGCATGGCATGACATGGAAAGCTAAGCCATGTCATGGAAATTTGAGGAGAGTAAAGGAAAGGCATGGCATGAAAAGGAAATGCAAGGAAAGCCATGGAAATACATGGCATAGGAAGGAAAGGCATTGCAATGGCATAGCATGGAAAGGCATGGCATAACATGGAAAGGCATGGCATGGCATGGCATGGCAAGGCATGTGATGGCATAACATGGCATGGCATGGAATAACGATGCAAGGGATGGAATGGAAAGGCAAGACATGGAATGGCATGGCAAGGAAAGGCATGGCATGACATGACATGGCAAGAAAAGGCATGCATGGCATGGAATGGAAACACAAGGAATGACATGGAAAGGAAAGGAAAGGAATGGGAAGTCATGGAATGACAAGGCAAGGCATGGAGTGGCAAGGAAATGCATGGCATGGATTGGAAATGAATGTAAACTTATTCACTTGGATATAAATGCCATAAACACTTCATTGGTTGGAAAGAAAAATTGTGATATAAAGTTAAGTCATAATTCATATGGAAAGGCAAGGTGAGGCAATGAAAGGCATGGCATGGAATGGAAAGATAAGGCATGGAATGTCATGGCAAGGAAAGGCATGTCATGGCATGGAAAGGAATATCAATTCAATGAAAGGCATGGCATGGTAAGTCAAGGCATGGCATGGGATGTAAAGGAAAGGCATGACATGGAAATTCAAGTCAAGATAAGTCATGATATGTCAAGGAAAGGGATGGCATGGCATGGGAAGGCAAGACAATGAAAGTCATGGCATGGAAATCCAATCTATGACATGGAAGGGAAAGGAAATGCAAGGCAAGGCATAAAAAGTGAAGGCAAGGAAAGGAATGGAATGGGAAGGAAAAGCATGGCATAGAATGGCATGACAAATCAAGGAATTGCATGAGAATTCAAGGAAAGGAAAGGCGTGACATGGCATGGTATGGAAAGGAAAGGAAATACAAGGCAACACATGGCAAGTCAAGGAAAGGAAAGGAATGACATGTCATGACATGGTAAGGCAAGGCATGGCATGGAAATGCAAGGAAATTTAAGGCAAGGCAATGCAAGGCAAGGAAATGTAATGAAAGGTAATGCATGGAAAATCAAGGCAAGGAAAGGCATGGAAAGGCATGTCATGCCATGCCATGCCATGCAATGGAAAGGAAAGGAATGCCATGGAAAGGAAAGGCATGGCATGGCATGGCATGACAAGGAAAGGAAAGGAAAGGTAGAGAAACACAAGGAAAGTCAAGGAAAGCTAATGCATGGCTAGACAATCAAGGGAAGAAAAGGAAAGGGAAGTCTAAACATAGTTCCCTTACAACAAAAAAGAACCACAAAATACAAGAATACCATAACAACCATAAAATGAAGCCAAAATTTTAATTATTAATAAATATGAAATATTTGTTCAATTATTCCATTTACATACCTATGGAGTTTTAAGTAGACCATCGAGATAACTTCTAATATTGATGGTCTCTATTAACTTCTCATGCTCAAAGTAAGTCCAGAATTATCATACCTTTGATGAGTTCTTACTTGGCATTGTTTGTAGTTGGAGGTTTGTACCAAAAATCAAGTTTTTAAAGTGGTATAGAACTTCACCTAGTATATGATCTTGAAATAAACAACCACCTTTCTTCTATGTTCTTTCATCTCGTGTCAGATATTCTCATTTAATAACCATCGAACCAATCAGAAATTCAATGCCTTCAAATTATGTTATTGATCACATGAGGGTATGCTTTCCCTATAAGAAATGGTCTAGCCAATAATCAGTTCCCCATTCATTACCTCTTGGGGAAACCAGTGCGCATATGTGCCCTGCAAAAAATGGAGTGAAAAAATGTGATTCCACTAAATGACCAAAGCATAAAACATTGATGCTAGTTATTAAAAATTTAATAGAAGGTTTCAACGAACCTGTAAATACAATATCTTAGACGTGATGATAATACATTGAAAAATTCAATTGGTCCTCCTCCAACTGGGATAATTCCATAGTTATACGTTGAACAATGGGGATTGATATATGATCCCATCTATCAACCTAGTATGTGGATTCAAAATCATCCCACTCATTAATACTACATGGACCATAGAAGCAAGAGAATTTTCTCATCCATATTTCAACTATTGTATTTTCTAATGTTTGAATTGAATGGAATCCACGAGTTCCCTATATTTTTTTGCATTCATACCAAAATGATCATTCTACACAGAATACCTCCGAAATATATCTATGTACATGTCATTTCCTAGGTGATTGGTCTTCATGGGTCATTGTTCTTTCTCCTATTACTACATAACACCATTCAATAATGGATTTTACATCTTGAATGAGGGAATTAGTTGTGAAATTCATTTATTTCCTATGTAATGTTATTTTGATGCATGTGCCTACTCCATCATGCTTCCCTTTCCTATTCCCAGATTCAAAATAGTTCCAAATGTGTGGTATCTTGAGTTCATTTTGCAACAAACACAACCATTGAAATACATGAGCATTTTTGAACTGTCCTGTGCCACCATCTGACCAAATCCAATGTTGATACATTTGTATGTTCGTCTCCTTAAGGTGATTGTAATACAATTGAAAGCAATTTTGTACATAGGCTAAGTCATGCAACCGATCACTGCTTATGTAGAAGTGATACTCCTTCAATATAACTTTGTTTTCTTCATTAATATCTGACACATGAATGTATGTGATATGGACCATTATGTTGACCTTCTTTGAGTGATAATATTGTCTTTGAATCTCATTTTGTGGTTGAAGAGTGTAGTTCTTATAAAAATCAACCATTGATAAGACAATACCAATGGGAAATGTATCTTTGCATATTCTAAAATGTTCGTCATGACATTGAACCACATGGACATGTTGAACATATTGTTGTGTATTTTCGATGAAGTCCTTCATGAAGTCACATACTTGTACCTGGGAAGTCACTAATTGTGTCTTTTTTCTTTACCTCCCTCTACTAATATCATATGTGACATATTAAAATTTTTACAAGGAAACCTCCTTCATCCCCAATTCATACTCATCACTTACATGGATGCACTTGATCAGTAATGTCATTCAACTACACTTTTGGCATATCCCATATAAGATTTTTTTTTTATAAAATGTACAACCCTCTAATCGTGTACATAAGATGTTATGAATAAATTCTCTTGATGACGATGATAACAATATAACTCAACATTCTTATATAAGAGTGTTATGAAATACATTATATGTGTGTGTGTGTTTCACAATAATAACCATACTAAATGTGATATCTACAACAACATGTGTTATGAATTCTGTTTATTCGAACATACCAAGTCTTGCATTTATGGAAAGATATTTGGCCCAAGTTAAGTCCACTATGTACTATCATGAATCTCTCATACAATTGTCTCTATGTAATGTCAAGAAAATGTTCAATATGGGGTTCATAGTCCCTATTTCCTCTTCTCAATTTTAGTACCTATTTTTTATTGGAAGAAGGCCTAGTTTTCTCATGCCACAAAGCTTGTACTAGTCCCTTAACTTCTCCAATTAACTTCATTTCAAAATGAGGTAGCCTACTAGTGAAGGCCCACAAATATGTTGGGCCACCTGTCTCAAAGATATCTCATCTGTTAGAATAATTTCTAATAGTTTTGATATTTCATTTCATGAGATGAGAGGTTTGTTGGAGAAAATGATGTATCCTTGTGATCTTTCTAACAATTGATTGTGAAAAGACACATTGGGTTGCATTACAGTATTTAGAACGATATTTCCTACCAATATTTTGAAAAACATCCATAAGTTTTCTCACAATAAGATGACTTGTTTCTAAACTTTTTCCTATTTTAATACCTAAAATTCTCCTAACAACAATCAAACTTCTAGTTTTTAACAAAGCCAAAAATAATTGTCATTTAATGACATCAAATTTTGGTTCAAAATATTCTTTAATGATTTTATGAGAAAGATAATGAATAGTCCAGTTAGGTAACTTATGTTCAAGTGATGCTAGACCAATTTCATCCACCTGAACACATTTAGGAGTTCTTCGATGCACACTTATCAATCTAGGTAGGGATGATGAACCCATATCTTGGAACTCTTGACCTCCCTGTTGTGGAGTTAACAATGTTGCAGTTCTTTCCCTTTCAATCACTGGTGGATCAATTATGGGAGGAGAGTCAACATCCCCATGACTAGTTTCTAGAGTGTCTAACTGTCCAACAAGAGGTTGCACCAAAAGAACTTCTTTACCAAAATGGTGTTCACCAATTGCCTCTCTAATTTCATCCATTGTATAATCATCTCCAAGCAAATCCTGCATCATCTAATCATCGACACAACAACCTGTGTTAATGATATATTGATTGGAGGTACAATAGAAATATGAATTGGATCAATTTCTACTGAACACCTTTGCTTTGATTTTGGTGATGAAGGATAAACAAAAACGAAATCCATTCATTTAGAAATTGGATTTTCCTCATATAAAAACCTACACTTTGACATACATAACCTTTCCTTTTCTCTTTTTTCATCTACCTTTTCAATGGGTATTTATTTCCTCTAGGAATTTCTATCTCGATTGTATCGATCCCCATTTTTATAGAGAAAAATTGGCTTCTAAGAACACCACAACAAATTTGTCTTGGTATTACACAAGAAGACACAACTAACAATTCCAATTCCAAGTGGACAAATTTGTCTTGGTATTACACAAGAAGACATAACTAACAATTCCAACTCCAATTGGACAAATTTGTCTTGGTATTACACAAGAAGACACAACTAAGAATTCCAATTCCAATTAGACAATGCTTTCTTGGTATTACACAAGATGATACAACTAACAATTCCAATTGGACAAATTTATCTTGGTATTACACAAGAAGAAACAACTAAAAATTTCAATTGGACAAACTTGTCTTGGTATTACATAAGAAGACACAACTAGCAATTCCAATTCCAATTGGACAAATTTGTCTTGGTATTACACAAGAAGAAACAACTAATGATTCCAATTCTAATTCCAATTGAAAAAAATTGTCTTCCAATTCTTCCCACAATTGTCTTGCAATAGCACAAAATTGTATATGAATTAAACAACAAGAAAAAAACAACAAAAACCTATTTGTTCTTTCTATTTTTGCATGCATATGTCCATCTCATTCAAGTTTTTCAGATAGATGAGGTTGAGGAGTGTGCTTGGCACATAAAACTTCCCAGCAAGAATGCATGTGCATTCCAATAACACATGCCCACTAAAGTATGTGTGTGTTCTAGGAATGTGCACACATTCCTACTAGGAATAGATGAGTTCCCAACCTCAAGTATTTTAATTCAAAAGAGTGTGTGCACACTCTTAATGAAATGGATATAGAATTTATTATAGACCATAAATCCTTATGAATAAATATATATAGGGTTTTGGGGACAATTAGGACCTAATGGCTTAGGATTGAATTTTTTTTGAAGCATAGAGAAGTGTTTAGAGCACCAAGATGTGGGTGCAAGGGTTATGGGGCCTTTAACAAGAGGTATATGCATAGCTCACTTAGGGATCAGGTGTAGAGGGGGTTACAGGTCGAGTATAGGTTATTCATATGCTTAGATGGATCTAGGGGGATATATTTCATGGTTTAGGTAAAGCTTTAGGTCATGGTATAGGTCATGGTCATGTCCATGGTTGATCCGGATTATTTTCGGCACAAAATAAGAGTAGAGATATAACAAGAAAATATAAAAATATATTGCAAGAGATCCAATAATATAACAAAAATATATCAGATATATAACAAGAGGAACAAATATACAGTAATACACAATTTCTATTAATGAGTGAAATGTACAAAACTATAGAAATACAGAGTGAAAGACTCGCTAGAATGGTGGAAGCTTATCTCTGAGAAGAGATGTGATGGATAATCACATTCGAAAGAAGATGATTGTTACAATGAGGCTCTAAAGGAAATTTTAATATAAATAAAATCCAAAACCCTAACCCTGAAAGATGAAAATCCAACAGTTTTGTGAACCTCAGTTTGGGTGGTTTGGTGTATCCACTTCCCGAGGACGTAACTTTGGCATACAATCTCCATTTGGGGCACATAATATCTTGTTGGAAAGGTATCAATGAGGATATTCATTTTGGGGGATCAATTAGATATTTTGGAAATCATTGATGTGCCTAATCATGAAAAATATTCATTTAGGCCCTCAAAATGTCCTCGAAAGTTTAGGAACCGAAAAACTGCTAAAAATAGTAAGTTGCCAACAAACCATTTTGAGCCAGTCGGAATGGTGGGTGGTCATTGCTATCCACCTGGATAAATACTCCCTCCTTAGGAAGAAATGTTCTCCATTTCATTGAGCTCCAGAGGGAGAGGGGAAAACACTTGCTGAATTTGATCCTTGGTGAGATGCTTTCCTTATTGGAGAAGTTGCATTTCTTAGCTTGTTGAAGGCTATCACAAACCTGTTGCTAGTGGGGTTGAATATGTTCTACCAAAATATTGTATCTTGGATTGATTGGGCATTATGTAGGCACCTTTGTAGGTGAAGAAACAATCTCTTCTGCAATTTTCTTCCATTGAATAGAAAGGTCTTGGGCCAAGGCTATAGAGGTTGAAGTGTTCTTATGTTCACCTTTTGAATAGATTGTGAAGAAGATGAATTTTTTAGTATGAGATACTACCTTGAGGCACTGTTTAGTTGGGAAAATAGTTGGAACTACCTCTAGTATCCTGTAGAGATGATCCCCCAGAGTAACAATGACACTATGGGGTCGAGACTCATAAATAGCATGGTGATTCCACATATATGGCTGGCCCAAAAGAATATCATCGACATTCAGTGGCGAAAAATCACATAATTACTCATCCTTGAAGGGATGGATGTCATATGAAAATTGACACTGCTCGCTAACATAGAGATTTCATCCCTGGTAAAGCCACCCGATGTTGTATGGTTGCGAGTGTGGTGTTGTCGACAATCCCAATTGTTTGACAACCTCTATTGAGATGAGGTTCTTCTAGATTCTTCTATAAAAAAATGAAATGCAATAGGTTCCCCTTCACCCACATCTGTGAATGAAAGAGGCAAACCCCCTCTTCAGGATCTATCAGTTCTTCTTGTTGAATTGTTGCGGTCACGACAATAGCAGTGGGGTCTGCGTCGATGATCTGTTGATCCAGATTTAGGAGAGGAACGAACTGATTACAGAATGAATATAATAAACATAGAGATATGAAGAATAACACATATATCCAATGAATAATATATTCTATTAAATAAATGAAATAGATTGAAATTGTAAAAACTGCAGAACTGAAACACTTGCTCGAATGGTGGTAGTTATCTCTGAGAAGAGATGTGGCTGCTATGTGCATATATCTAAGTAGAATGATTACAATGAGGATCCATAGGCATTTTTTATATTACTCATGAATGTCAAAACCCTAGATATCCAAAAACCTAACACTAGAAGGTGAAATGCCAAAAGTCATGTGGGCCCCTGTGGGTAAGTTGGTACCACAACTTTCTGGGGTTGTAACATTTCCATACGACCACCATTTTAGGTGCATGATATCTTGGTGGAAAGGTATTTCATATAACTACACATTCTACCATCAAAATATGACTCTATCTACAATTTGAATATGGCAAGCAAAAAAAACAATGTTTAGGGCCCCAAAATGACCCTGGAAGTACAACAAGATGTGCTAACATGAAAACATACAAAATAATCCAGTTGGATTAGGATATAGGCCACAAGTATCCACCTTGAGGATGTGTAGGGCTTCAAACAGTCCCAGAAGTGTAGAACTGACAATTACAAATAAGTACAGAAGATCATGTTGAACAAAAATGAATAAGAGGAGCTAGTTGGAATAGGTGGGTGGCCACCAATATCCACCTAGATCAATCCTCCCCCCTTAGGAAGAAATGGTATCCATTGAGTTTATTTCCCCCATCAGGTGAGGAAACTTTTGTTGTATTTGATCCCAGGTGAGCCACTTGCCTCGGTGTAGGAGTTTCCCTTCCTTGACAACCCGATAAAGCTGGATCCGCTGCTAGTGAGTTCCCTTGACATATGTGTCCACTATATGATCAATGGATGCTTGTTCCATGAAGTCATGGTTGAGCTCTGTTGGTGTCATTTGTTCTCTGATCTCTGAGGTGTCCAATAATGGTGGAAAATATGGTCGAAGGAGGTCCACATTGAACATTGGGTGTAGGCCAAGGAAGGGTGGAGTGTTGAGCTCAAAATCATTGCTACCCACAGCCTTGGTGATAGTGTGAAGCCCATAGAGAAGTGTTATAATCTTCTGATGGGGCACCATGAGAAGTTTCTTTTACAAATGTAACCATACTTTGTAGCCAACCTGAAACTGGTGCGGTACCCTATGTTGATCATGGCGTTGCTTCTACTTAGCATTGGATTTTTGCAGAAACTCTTGGACCTGTTGGTGGATGTCATGAATCTGCTCAATGAATTTGGTGGCTTTGTTGGTCTCAGACTGAACATGGGAAGAGTATGTATGTTTGGTGGCAAGAGGTAGTGCAACATCCATGGGACCCAAGGGTTGGAATCCTAGCCCCACCTGAAGTGGGATATGGCCGATGGAGCTATGGAGAAATTTTTTGTAACTGTGTTGAACATAGGGGAGACTCTCATCCCATGTAAGTGGATGATTATATTTGTAAATGCATAGGATGTGCACAAAAATATGATTGACAACCTTTGTTTGGTCGTCTATGTGGGGGTGGAAAGAAGTGGATTTAGTGAGCTTGGTGTCCAATAGTGACCATAGACTCGACCAAAATGTGCTGAGGAAACTTCTATACCAATCAAAGATGATGGTCTATGGTATCCCAAAATGGACCCACACTTGTTCGAAAAAGATATTGGTAGTATCTTCCATTTTTATAGTCTTCTTGCAGGTTGTGAGGATGGCCATGTTTGAAAACCAATCAATGACCACAAATACACAGTCATTTCCTTGCTTGGTGGACAGAAGGCCAGACATGTAATCCATTGATATGGATTCCCAAGGCTTCTAGGGAGTAGGAAGAGGGTTGTATAAGCCTTGCTTCTTGATGGTTGGCTTGGCAATGGCACAGGAAGTGCAAGATCTGATATACTTGTCGATATACTGTCGAAGTTTTTTCCAATAAAAATGTTTCTAAAGAATGGACACAATTTTCTCCACACCAAAATGTCCTGCCATCTGACTGTAGTGGGATTCCCAGATCATATTTTCATGCTCTCTTTTAGGAACATAGAGATGGCCCATATGGCATAATAGACCATCCTAAATTTGAAAATAAGTGACAATTGTGCATGTGCCCAAGAGTTGATAGGTGGTGGAGAAATCCAGATCTTGTTGATAAAGTTGGGGCCACTTAGATGCCTCATGTCCACAGGAATGGAGCACAGTGGTAAGTGCAGACACATGAGGTCGAATGAGGCAGTCAGAGACATGATTGGAAATCCATGTCTTATACTTGATGTTGAGATGGAATTGTTGTAGGTAGGTGGACCACTTATGATGGAGGTCGTTCTGCAATTTCCCTTGTTTATGTATGAACTGCAGAGGCTTGTGATTAGTGTGGATGAGCATCTCCTTTCCCAGAATGTAATGTTTCCATTGATGACATGCTTGTATAATGGAATAAATTTCCTTGTCATAGGTGGGGTATTTTCGGACAGTATCTGAGAGTGTCTCACTATGGTATGCCACTGAATGGCCATGTTGAGTGAGAACTATGCCTACAACATAGTCAAATGCATCAGTCTCAATCTCAAATGGTTGTTGTAGAATAGCAAAGGATAGTACTGAAGATGAGCACAAGAGATGATTTAGATCATCAGATGCTCATTGTTATTCCTTCCCCCACATGAAGTTTTCCCTGCCACCACCCTTGGTCACCTAGATGAGGGCCCATTCAATATGGGAGAATCCCAACACGAACTGTTTATAGAAGTTGGCAAGTCCTAAGAAGCTTCTAAGCTTAGTTAGTGTGGTTGGGGCTAGTCAGTCACAAATGACTTGAATCTTAGATGGATCAAAATGCACCCCATGCTCATCAACAATGTAGCCCAAGTATTGGACCCTGTTCATGCCAAAAGAGCATTTTTCCAAGTTGGCATATAGCTTGTGCTGTTGGAGAGTGATCAAAACCTATTGAATATGTTGCATGTGCTCCTCCCAAGTTTTTTTGAAGATGAGGATATCATCCAAATATACCACCACAAAGGAGTTGGTGAAGGGTCGCAATACATCATCCATCAACCTCATGAAAGTGGTTGGTGCATTTGTTAAGCCAAATGGCATGACCAACCATTCGAAGAGACCTTCTTTAGATTTGAAGTTTGTCTTCCATATTTTTGAGGAAAAGATAAGAAACGATCTTACTCAAGCATTTTCAGATTCTTCTTGGCTAAAGAAAAATAGACGGGAATATCAACCTATGTTTATAGCCAACAAAAATAACATCCTAACTCACAAGTATTAATAACCAATGCTTATGCTAGTCTTTTATCAATAAGAAGCTTGCTGGAAATTTACTTTTTATGTAATTTTCTAAATATAAAGGTTGCTAAAATAAATGTAAAGACAGAAGTAATGACACCAAGATGATAATCAAGACAGATGAGACATAAAGAAATCCTTTCTTTCATTCCAATTCACCAAAGAGTCATTCTTTTACAAAATTTCATGCAAAAATTTAGGACCAAATTCAAACTTAGACATCCCCGATGGAACATACAAAAGGACCTCCGACAGAAAACCAAAAATTGAACTCTAAAAGATGGATCAGGTTGCCATAGATTTTTTCCCACTCGACTCTATAAAATAGCCCTTGTTAGTCATGAAAACTAATTCACAAACAAACAAGTCTACACAGAATATCAAAGATAGATCAACACCTCTGAAAAACAAGTGTCTGAATGATGTAATTGAGCCCCGAATATTGTTGTCCACAATAATACCCTGCTATCATAAAAAGAATTAGGCTTGTGATAAATTAAGGAATGAATGAAAACTGAACTATCGCAGCATAAACTCAAAGATAAAACCTTAGTATTCTTATCTTTATATCCTCCTCTTGTTCCTCCCTTTCCTTTTGCCTTTAAACAAATCATAATTGGTTAAGGTAGTTGAACCACCTCATTAGTTAAGTTAACTAAAGATCCAACCAACGTTTTAGTTAAGGGGGAAAAGTAATAATCATAATAAGGGTTATAATAAATAATAACTAGTAGGTGGGACCCCTTGTGACTCACTTTAGCTCATAAAAATCATAGCATAACTAGTTAGTTAAGAAAAAACACAGCTCCTTGTGACTTCTTTCATCATATTCAACTTTGACAATTTAGTTCATGATATTTGAAATTATTTTCAAAAAAATATTACTCATATATCCAAAATAAAACATGCTTCCAAAAAATTCATGAAGTCAACTGTCATCAACAATAGATAAAATAAAAAATCAAAATCCATATTTCCTACTCCAAGATGCAATCTTTCCTTGATTTCTCCTGTCACCTTTTGATTTTCCTGAATTTGCCTTTGGCTATGCTGAGCCTTTAGGCCTAATCTCGTTGATCATGTGGGAACAATCGTCCCTCAAATGCATCCAGGAAGACACGGATTTTCCAGAGCCATTGGAGGGTCAGGAAGGGGAAACAATGGCTTTTCCTTTGTTAGCGGCATGGGGGGCCTCATTTTTAAATCTTTTTCTAGCATGGGAGGACTGCACTAGCGAGTGGTTAGGGGCATCTTGGAAAATATGATAGTTAGGTGGAGGAGAAGGAAAAGACAAATTGGGCCAGCTATGATGTTGGGAGATTGTTGGGTGGACAATCTCTTTCCATCCTTCATTTTCAGGAACCTCGAGTTCCAATGAGACATGAGGGGGCACAGGAATACTAGGGGCTTGTGGAACTTGGAAGGGAGGCCTTTCAGGCCTAGGTTGGACCACTCCTTGCCCAATCCAACTGAAAACTCTCTCCTAAAACAACTGTCCTAACTCTTGTGAGTCAACGTCAAAATGTATGGAGAACCTTGGCCTTCTTGGGTCTCTATTCCAATTACCTATCCCTCTATTTCCCCTGCCATAGCTACCTTGACTGAAAACACTCATTCCTGCATGCATGATTGATTAGAAAATAGTATTTTAAATAACCATACATGACAACTCTTTAAAAATATGAAATAGATTTTGGCTCAGCAACGTATCAGACTCATGCAATCCAATCCATACAAATTGTTAAACTGTTTGTCAATGAGTAGGGGGTGAACAAAGGGTTCTGGGATATGCGAGGTGATTGTATTGAGCGAAACATGATATAATGAGGGGGGGAAAGAACGCAGTTATTGCTCAAAGACAACAACAATCAATTGTAATGTAAACCAAAGAAAACATTCACTATAATCCAACCAAGACAATGTAACTTCCAATTGCTTCAATACAAAATTCTCCTTCACTATAATCAATTTTAGAACAAGGAGTGAAAAATGAATGTGGGAAGACGATGGGGTTGTAATTAGTGAAAAGAGAAATAATGGTAGGGAAAGAGAGAAATTATTGTTCATAAAATTAATTAAGTGATCCACAAACCTTTTTGTAAAAGGAAACACCTCAACCAAATGACCAGTTAGACCCAAAACAATTACTGTGTAAATTCAAAACAATTTCGTGCATCAACTTGCTCATTGTAATCAAATATTTAACAAAGTGCCATCAAACAAGACAGTTTGTGTTCCACAGCCACCTGTAGAGGAGCTCTACTTTTCTCATATATACATTTAACATTTAAGCAATATCCAAACAAATACACAGTCAATTACTTCCACTTTGCTGATCAACCACTGCCAACTATTTCAACCATCAAATGCAAACATAAAAATCGTGCTTGATTCTGTCTTTCAACTCATTTAATAATTAAATTGCAATGAGTTTATACTGTCACAGCACCCATGCCTATTATTGTTAAAATGCATGATATTCACTTAACATTCATAGTGGACAAGAAACACAATGATCCATATTTATCTTGCAAAGATCTTGTCTTGCTATTTAAACACGCAGATAACAATCACCACTTTAATTCACGCTATGTTGTGAAATATATAACCATTCGACAAAACACAATTACATTTTTGTGACTATATAGGTCCAATTTTTCTTTGTCTCTAGAGATTCAAAATGTTGGGCTATCCATCTAACACAACGAGGCAGCAACAACATGCCTAACCTCGTAATACAAATAATTGAAATGCAACAAAGCCATGTTTAAAAACTCTGTGACTATCTCTGAGTGCACAACCGAAGAAAAAAAATCCATAGCATATATAGTGGGCATCCATACCATAAACACCAATATGAAACATTCCCATTTGAAAATTTTAAACACATAGTCACAATATCATTAACCCAACCTAGCATGCTGAGTTATCAATCCACTACAAAGAGGCAACAACAGTATTGCACGAATTAATCAAACTGCAACCAAACCATATTGTGTAGGCACTTGTGCCCATTCTTGACGACCCAATCAAATAAACGTACATACATAGTGAATGTAAATGCCATAAGCCCCTCGATATCAATAATCATTTGGCCATTAAAAACACATAGTGACAATAATCATCGATTCATGCTTATAGGAGCACCACTCATACCAAGGCATCAAGCGTGAAACATCATTGTGCATTGATCAATTGAGAGCAATGTTGGGTTATCAATTTAATAAACACAAGGACAATGACTATGTATTTTATTTAACAACTCATTCCAATTAACCATGCTGAGCTTATCCACCCAGTATTAACAATTGCAATGACTAGTTGTCAAAACCAACACCACTGTCAAATAATCAACTTTGGTCGAACCAGTAATCAACTCTATCGACAATACATACAAATCTTTAACAACCAATAGAAAAACCGATAGGCCACAATGTTCTTCTCTATCAACCCTCAGAATCGAGGAGTTAAGGGTTTTCCTTGTGGACAACATAGGGATACTAAAGTCGACTCTTCTCAATGGTGAAAACCTCTAAGACCAACAGTATACACACAAAGAACACCACAATTTACTTCGTGGACAGGGTGATGAATCCTATGACAGGAGAGGATATGAACAGAGGAGAAAGCATCCATTTTTGGCTTGGTAATGATACTTAGCACAAACAGGGTATAACCCTCGTAGCTCTCTACTCAACCAACTACAATGTTGAGGTGAAAACAGGTCCAAGAAGAAGCAACATAACCCACTGCGTGACCATAGTAGTGAAAAACAACCCAATGCCCCAGCGAACAATTCTCAGTGACACAAGGTGCTTCCAACCATTAAAATCCACAAAAACAAAGCCTGGGTATGGTGATACAAAATGAGTGAAGACAGCCAACCACTCAACATGAAACAAAACCCTCCAACTAAAACCAGCCAGGATGACAAAAATCCTTATGGCTACTAATGCTTAGAACGACCAATAACACTGTGACTTCAAAACATTTTTGTAGAGCCAACAATGATTCATTCCAAAGAAAATCACAATTTCACATAGTTGCCACACTTAAGGAAAGCACAACACATCCATTCGAGGCAATATCCATTTCATAAATAGAGCAGACTCATGGATGGAAAAAAAAAAGACACACCTGTAATAAAAACACCTTAAAATGTGAGTTGGCCGAGTAGTTTCTCTTTGCTAGGAAGTTGGAGCACAACCACAACAACAAATTTGAACAATAGCCCGATTAGAGTGGCGTTCGTTGAAGGAGTAAAGGTGACGTGCAGTAAATGCACATCACCTCCATTCATAGTCCATTAATTCCTTAGTACATGACAACAATCTTTTCATTAACGTCATTAACCAAACCATGTATCGAAGCCATCACCCATTAAAATGAATAGCACGACCCATACCAAACTTATTCCATAACATAATCACCATTACATATAACTTAATCAACTCTATCACTTTATCAAATGTGCCACCCACATCCTATTCTTCCAAAACATACCATATGCATATTAACCATATAGCTCAATCAAATTACATAACCATTAGCTTGCTAGATAGGATTTAACCATAATGATTTTAATGATTCATGCATGTAGTGTAGTATATAGCATGGTTTAGTTCCTTCCCTTTTCTCTTATATTGGTTTTTCCTTTTTCCAGTTGCTTTTATATATTATTGCTAACATGTTTATTGTGCAGTTCTCCTAGTAATAAATCCCAATAATAGATAGCAGTGATAACAAGGATAACATAGGTTGTTGTAAAATAAAACTTGAGCCTAGAGCAACAGAAAAACACAGAACATGCCTTCTTCATCGCCAATAAAACAATATTATATCACGAGGTAAGCAGTGTCGAACAATAGAACAACATCAAAAAAGGAACCAGACCTGATCTTCAATCTACAAGGGGGTCCCACCTATTAGTATTATTTAGCTTCTATAATAATAGGCTTTAACAACACTTTGCAGGAAAAACTTCATCGCGATTTTAATCGTCAACAAATTGGTGACTCCACAGGGAAATTTGTTTTCAATAGATTTAGAACCCAAAACTCATGATTTCAGACCAAGAACAACAGGTCAAGAATATATAACCAGGAAGATTATGCAACAGGGGGAAGTTAGCGGATTTAATGGAAAGATGACCAGGAATTTGGGAATAATTCATGAAATTTTTTAAGCATGAGGGGTTGTTAACACTATATGCATAATCATTCGACCGGAATCTACTCTTAACTTTAAGGAGAATTGTTTTTAAACTTGCTCTTAAAATCTCAACGGATGAAGAAATGACAAGAGGAAGTGGGAGATAACCAATTCTTTACAAGATAGTAGTGGAAATATATAACAATTTCAAGGGTCCTTCAGAGGAGACATCATAACAGTTGTGTAAGCTTGATTTTTATTAACTAACAATGATTTGTAGGAGTGGCACTGTGGAAAAATTGATCCAACATCCTATCTTGACCAAACTAACTAAAAGATGATAGAAAACAAAATCATGTCAGAAGTAAAATTCCGAAATTGAAACAACAACAATAAAATACAAAAATGAAGAAAACAAGAAGCAAAGTTTTAACTTAGAAATCCAAAGTCAAACTACTGTAAAGAAGAAAAATAAGCAAAAAATTGAAAGCAGAGCTAGGCTACTAGTATACAAAAATCCAGACAACATTATAAATTTTCATGTTGGTCCCTCGCAATATTTCAAGCAAGGGCTATTAGTGTTGTAGGAAAACAATTTCTTATGTAAATCCTTTAAAATGTAACAGTTGGTGTCCAAGACAAAAGAAATTTGGAAAGGACCCAACACTCAAAATTCTGATGTAATTATCAGCCCCTTGATGCATACAATTAGATCATCAAGATAGAGATGGAAACTGACCAATTCATTGAGGGTGGTGTGCATAGGTCTTTTAAAGGCGATAATTGTATCAAGTAAGCTAGAAAGCAAGCATTTGTAAGACATGGTACCTCAATTTGTGATAAGAGTGGTTTTGTGAGAATCTTCCCTTTTCACCTTGATTTTCTTACAACCCAAAAAATTGTCAAGTAAGGGTCTTAACTGTGACTCTACAACCTACTCCATAACCATTTCCATACTGAGGGGAGGAAAAGGATTTCCCATAATAGCTTGCCTAAAATTTCAAAAATTAATGCAATTTCTAATATGATCAGTGGTCTTCAAAACAGGCACCCAATTTGAAACCCATTCAGGGTGGATTGAAAAAATAATCCTAGCCCTTAAGAAATTCTCCAAATCCCTTTGAAAAGTTGCTTTAAATGCAATGTCAGTAGATATTTGTTCCTGCATAACTGGATTCATGCCTTCCTTGATGGGAATAACATTCTGTAAAAAAGCAGGATCAAAACCACGAACATCCTCATAAGGCCAAGCAGAAATTTTTTGAAATCCACCAAGTAGCTTGGAAAACTTCATTTCTTCCTTATTAGAACATTGGGTACTTATGTTAAAGTTTCCTGAAGGTTCGAGTGCCCCAATGTTCAAGGGTATGGTTTCACCCACCATTCATAACTCCTCTTCTTTCTATTTTTCTTTATTGCCTACATCACTTGATGAAAACGAACTCTCAAGAGGAGTCAAGCCCTCAGGAATATTATTGTTTTCTATGGATATAATCTCCTTGGGCTTAAGAGGTTCATATTAAATGAAAGAAAAAATGATTTTATTCTTAGGGAGGGCCTGCCAAGATTCTACATTGTCGGGGATACATGGACGATATAGATATTGAAAAGAACAATTAGGCATGTGAGGAAAAAGTTGTTGATTAGGAGAAGTTGCAATGACAGCTAACTGACCAGCCACTGAATTCAACTCCCTCTTAACATGAGTGATGTTGAAAGATAGAATATTCAAGATAAGTGCCCAAATAGTTTGGGAGTATCGTTCCATCATCTTCTTGCTAGGAGAGCACATTTTACATATCAAGTTCACAACAAGCTCAGAATATCCAAAAACTGAAAGTTGACCACAACCAGTATTAAGGGCGTTTTCAATTCCTAATAATAAAGCTTCGAACTTAGTGACATTGTTTGTACAAGAAAACTCTAACCTGTAAGACAGATTATGAATTTTTCCTGCAGGGGAAACCAAGATAATGCCAGCCCCATTACCTTCATTAGAGTGTGAACCATCAAAGTGCATATGCCACATATCATCATCTAAATCTATTCTTTCCAAAGTAATATTATCCTCTTCATCAAAGATGGAATACACTCCTAGGTCCTCTTCGATATAGTTTACACTAGATTGCAGAACACTCTCTATGTAGGGTGAAATTATTCCCTCTCTAAGGACTATAATGTTCTTACCATTCCATGGAACGGATAAATGTGTCTCATCGAGTGAGAGGTATCCACCTGTTAAGGCTTTCCAATATATTCCCAAGATAATTGAGTAATTTCTTATAGGCATATCAATTACCTGAATGTTGAGGGTTGTCCTTATCTCAGTATGAGCGCATAAAACCAAGGTCACATCCTTAATCTCTCCGATGGTTGTTTGTTGTAGACTATTATAGGAGAGCATGTTTCTGGCATTTTAATTTGTACAAGACAAGACTAGCTCTTCCATAATAATCTTTGACATCACACTTGGGCCCAAACCACCATCAATGAGGCAACAATGGACAATATTAACCATAATCTTTACAGAAATATAAAAAGGGTTTTTTTTTACAGGGTATCTAAAGTTATGTACACCTACTTTATTTATAGAATAATCCTCTTTGTTTACCTCTTCAGAAATATTGTCTACAATGGAATCTTTTTCTTCCATGAATTGTTTTAGATGCATCTATTGTTTAGGGATGACAACCATGTCTAGAAGGGTTTCATTTTCTTTTATATTGGACAAATGATTCAAGATATTGTATCTGGAAGAGGGGAGAGGGGGAGTGATTCCTTGACTCTCAAGAACCTTAGGAACATGGAAAGTAGCAGCAATTGAGGATGATCTCGGGCTAGAAGAATTGTGGGGAGGATCAAATTTTCCCTTGGGAGCATAGGCTTTGTTCCTAGTATTGATGACCATGACATCTTCTGGCTCTGAAAAATTTAGGAAAGTGATGGTAGCTTCTGGTATTTTACCAAAGATCTTATCTCTAGCACTCTTATTTACCTCACATGTTATTTCTTCATGGTGTTCCTCACAAAAGTTACACCAACTCTGAGGAAAGATAGCTTTAGGCTGAAAATTATTTTCAACTGGACTCCTAAAGGGGGGTGCAGAGGGGGATGAAGCTCTAGGGGCGAGGGGGAGACAGTTCCCTTCCTCTCATATGCTATCATACGATTCTTCATGTATTGTACTAGTTGTAAGAGGGTGGGCATGTCTGTTTGTCTAACCGATTCTCCTTGGGGAAGACCAGTTCTTTCAAGTTGTTCTTCATATTCTGAGCAAGTATGCAGAGCAGAAGAGAAATTATCAATGGCATTTTACTCAATCCTATGATGGTAGGGAGAAGGAAATGCATTGTAGTAATGCATGAAAGAGGCTTGGTTCCGAGGATGGATGAGTTCGGGGATTTGATTTTATAACTTAGTGAAACACAAGTTGAAATACTTGATGGTCTCACCATCCTTATAGGTAATGTTATTATACTCCCTTAACTTCTCGACTGGGCTTTTAGATTTCCCATAAGTGGATCTGAACCAATAGATTAACTCCTCTCATGTAGAAAAAATATTAGGAGGAAGGTCAAAGAAATCGGTTGTAGCCTTTCCATCCAAGGAATTTACGAATAAGTGCATGCAAGTATCATTTTCATTAGCCCCTATGTTATGGCAAGAATTAGAAAATGCCACTAGGTGTTTGTTTGTAGTGACAATGTTATTTCCTGAAAACCTCGGAAGATGCTTCTTGAACTTAGGGAGTGGACGAGTAGCAAGTTCTAGGTTAAGAGAAGAGGAAACATGCCATGGTGTGGTTGTGGCATCTTCTTTGAACTAAAAAAGCCCATACTTTTTAATGACTTTAGTGGGATTTGTGGTAGATTGGATAAGGATATGGTGGCTATATAAGCTATCAATCACTGATGACGATGAATAATGAGAAGATGTATCACTTCCAGTGATACCAGAGCCACTAATAGATGCCATATTGTGGATGATAGATGAGGGAAAGAAAGACGAACTTGATGAATTAGATAAAGTTCTCCTTAGAGAACTTTGTTGGGCAGATAACACAATGTTCATCCTTCCTATTTCAGCAATAAGCATGTGAATCTAATGACATGAAAGAAAGGCCAAAACCGAAGAAAGAAAAGTTACTGCTGATTTCTAGGTTGTCTATGTCTAGCTTCCAATCGTTCTTGAGCACTAATATCTTGTTCAATTTATGCCCAAGAATGGTTAAGCTCAGCACGGGTATTGGCAGTGTCTAGAATGGTATTAAACAGATTCAAATAAATATTGGTTTGATCTTGAAGACCAGGCTCAATATTGGGATGCCTTGCAATAGAAACAATCATTAAGAAATAAAACAATCAAAGAATCAATATCAGAAAAAGAAAGATGTATCGATGAAAATTGAGTACAAAATTTAACCTGAGAGATATCAAAGATCTCCCCAGTATGGTCGCCAAATAAATGTTGAGGAAAAGATATGAAATGATCTTACTCAATCATTTTCAAATTCTTCTTGGCTAAATAAAAATAGATGAGAATCTCACCCTATGTTTATAGCCAACAAAAATAACATCCTAACTCACAAGTATTAATTACCAGTGCTTAGGCTAGTCTTTTATCAATAAAAAGCTTACTAGAAATTTACATTTTATGTAATTTTTTGAATATAATGGTAGCTGAAATAAATGTAAAGACAGAAGTAAAGACACCAAGATGATAATCAAGACAGATGAGACATAAAGCAATCCTTTATTTAATTCCAATTCACCAAAGAGTCATTATTTTACAAAATTTCATGCAGAAATTTAGGACCAAAGTCAAACTTAGACATCCCCAATGGAACATACAAAAGGACCTCCGACAGAAAATCAAAAACTAAACTCTAAAATCTAGATCAGCTTGCCACAGATTGTTACCCACTCGACTCTGCACAATAGCCTTTGTCATTCATGAAAACTAATTCACAAACATACAAGTCTACATAGATTATCAAAGATAGATCAACGCCTCTGAAAAACAGGTGTATGCATGAAGTAATTCAACCCTGAATCTTGTTGTCCACAATAAGACCCTGCTATAATAAAAAGAATTAGTCTTGTGATAAATTAAGGAATGAATGAAAACTAAACTATCTCAGCATAAACTCAAAGAGAAAACCTTAGTATGCTTCTCCTTCTATCCTCCTCTTGTTCCTCCCTTTCCTTTTTCCTTTAAGCAAATCAGAATTGGTTGAGGTAGTTGAACCACCTCATTAGTTAAGTTAACTAAAGATTCAACCAACTTTTTAGTTAAGGGAGAAAATCAATAATCATAATAAGGGTTATAATAAATAATAACTAGTAGGTGGGACCCCTTGTAACTCCCTTTAGCTCATAACAATCATAACATAACTAGTTAGTTAAGAAAAAACACACCTCCTTGTGACTTCCTTCATCATATTCACATTTGAAAATTTAGTTCATGATATTTGAAATTATTTTCAAAAGAATATTACTCATATATCCAAAATAATAGATGTTGCCCAAAAATTCCTGAAGTCAACTTTCATCAACAATAGATAAAATAAAAACTGAAAAGCCATATTTCCCACTCTGAGATGCAATCTTTCCTAGATTATTGTTGTCACCTTTTAATTTTCCTGAATTTTCCTTTGGTTGTGCTGAGCCTTTAGGCCTAATCTCGCTGATCACGTGGGAACAATCATCCCTCAAATGCATCTGGGAAGACACGGATTTTCCAGATCCATTGGAGGGAAAGGAAGGGGCAGCAATGTCTTTTCCTTTGTCAGGGGCATGGTGGGCCTTGGTTTTCAATCTTTTGCTAGCATGGGAGGAGTGAACTGGTGAGTGGTCAAGGGAATCTTAGACAATCTTATTGTTAGGTGAAAGAGAAGGAAAGGAAAAATTGGGCCAGCCACGATGTTGGGAGACTCTGGGGTGGACTATCTCTTTCCATCCATCATTTTAGGGAACCTTGGGTTGCGATGAGACATGAGGGGGCACAGGAATACCGAGGGCTTGTAGAACTTGTAAGGGAGGCCTTTTGGGCCTAGGTTGGAACACTCCTTTCCCAATCCAATTGAAAAATCTAGCCTGAAACAACTGGAACAACTCTTGTGAGTCAACGTCAAAATGTATGGAGAACCTTGGCCTTCTTGGGCCTTTGTTCCAATTACCTCTCCCTCTTTTTCCCCTCCCATAGCTACCTCGGCTGAAAAAAACCATTCCTGCATGCATGATTGATTAGAAAATAGTCTTTTAAATAGCCATACATGACAACTCTTTAAAAATATGAAATATATTTTGGCTCGACAACATATCATACTCATGCAATCCAATCCATACAAATTGTTAAACTATTTTTCAATGAGCAGGGGGTGAACAAACTGTTATGGGATATGAGAGGGGATTGTATTGAATGAAACATGATACAATGAGGGGGAAAAAGAACACGGTTACTGCTCAAAGATAACAACAATCAACTGTAATGCAAACCAAATAAAACATTCACTGTAATCTAACCAAGACAATGTAACTTCCAACTGCTTCAATACAAAATTCTCCTTCATTGTAATCAATTTTAGAACAGGGAGTGAAAAATGAATGTGGGAAGATGATGGGGTTGTAATTAGTGAAGAGAGAAATAATGGAAGGGAAAGAGAGTGATTATTGTTCATAAAATTAATTAAGTGATCCATAAACCATTCTGTAAAAGGAAACACCTCAACCAAATGACTAGTGAGACACAAAAAAATTACTGTGTAAAGTTCAAACAATTTTGTGCATCAAATTGCTCACTGTAATCAAATATTTAACACAATGCCATCAAACAAGACAGTTCGCGTTCCACAACCATCTGTAGAGGAGTTCTACTTTTCTCATCTATCCATTTAAAATTTAAGCAATTTCCAAATGAATACACAATCAATTACTTCCACTCTACTGATCAACCACTGCCAACTATTTCAACCATCAAATGAAGACATACAAATCGTGCTAGATTCTATCTTTCAACTCATTTAATAATTAAATTGCAGTGAGGTTATATTGTTACAACACCCGTGGCTATTACTGTTAAAATGCATAATATTAACTTAACATTCATAGTGTACAATCAACACAATGATCCATATTTATCTTGCAAAGATCCTGGCTTGCTATTTAAACATGCAGATAACAATCACCACTTTAATTCACACTATGCTGTGAAATATACAACCATTCGATAAAACACAATTGCATATCTGTGACTATACAGGTCCAATTTTTCTTTGACTCTAAACATTCAAAATGTTGGAATATCCATCTAACACAATGAGGCAACAACAATATGCCCGACCTCATAATACAAATAATCAAAATGCAACAAAGCCATTTTTAAAAAATCTGTGACTATCTCTGAGTGCGCAACCCAAAAAAAAAAATCCATAGCATACACACTTGGCAACCATACCATAAACACCACGATGCAACATTCCCATTTGAAAATTTTAAACTCAAACTATCGTGTCGATTTATCAATCCACTACAAAGAGGCAACAACAATATTGCTCGAATTAATCAAACTGTGACCAAACCATACTTATAAAAACTTGTGCCCATTCTTGATGACCCAATCAAATAACCATACCTACATAGTGGATGGAAATTCCATAAGCCCCCCGATTTCAATAATCATTTGGCCATTAAAAACACACAGTTACAGTAATCATTGATTCATGCTTATAGGAACACCACTCATACCAATGCATCAAGTGCAAAGAATCATTTTGCATTGATCAATTGACAACAATGCTCATTTATCAAATTAATAAACAAAAGGACAATGACTATGTATTTTATTTAACAACTCATTCCAATTAACCAGGCTGAACGTATCCACCCAATAATAATGACTATAGTGACTAGATTCCAAAGCCAACACCATTGTCATATAATCAACTTTGGTCAAGCCGATAATCAACTCTGTTGACAATACATACCAATCTATAACAACCAATAGAAAACCCGACAGGCCACAACAGTCTTATCTATCAACCCTCAAACTCGATGAGTTAATGGTTTTCCCTATGTCCAACATAAGGAGACTAAAGTCGACTCTTCTCAATGGTGAAAACTTTTGAGACCAACAATATACAAATAGAGAACGCCACAATTTACTTCATGGACAGGGTGATGAATCCCATGACAGGAGAGGCTATGAATAGAGGAGCATGGCTCCATTTTGGATTCATAATGATACTTATCACATGTAGGGTATAACCCTCATGGCTCTCCATTCAACCAACTACAAAGCTGAGCTGAAAATAGGGCCAAGAAGAAGCAACATAACCCATTTCACGACCATAGTAGTGAAAAACAACCCAATTCCCCAATGAACAATGCGCAGTGACACAAGGCGCTTCCAACCATTAAACCCCATAAAACCAAATCCTGGGTATGGTGATACGAAATGCGTGAAGACAACTAGCCACTCAAGACCAAACAAAACCCTTCGAATAAAACCAACAAGGATGACAGAGAGCCTTATGGCTGCTAACGCTCAGAATGACCAATAACACTGTGACTTCAAAACATTTTTGCAGAGCCAACAATGATTCATTCCAAAGAAAATCATAATTTCATATAGTTGCCACACTTAAGGAAAACAAAACCCATACATTCAATACAATATCCATTTCATAAATAGAGCAGACTCATGGATGGAAAAACAAAAGACATACCTATAATCAAAACACCTTAAAATGCAAGTTGGTTGAGTGGTTCCTCTCTGTTAGGAAGTGAGAGCATAACCACAACAACAAAGCTGAATAATAACCTGATTAGGGTAGCATAAAATAAAGGAGTAAAGGTGACATGCAGTAAATGCATGTCGCCTCCATTCACAGTCCATTAATTCCTTAGTACATGCCAACAAGATTTCCATTAACGCCATTAACTAAACCATGTATCAAAACCATCACCCATTAAAACCAATAGCACGGCCCATACCAAACTTATGCCATAACATAATCACCATTACATATGACTTAATAAAATATATCACTTTGTCAAATGCGCCACCCACATCCTATTCTTCCAAAACATACCATATGCATATTAACCATATAGCTCAATCAAATCGCATAACTATTAGCTTGCTAGCTAGGATTTAACCATAATCATTTTAATGATTCATGAATGTAGTGTAGTATATAACATAGTTTAGCTCCTTCCCTTTGCTCTTATATTTATTTTTCCTTTTTCCAATTGCTTGTATATATTATTTCTAACATGTTTATTGTGCAATTTTCCTAGTAATAGATCCCAATAACAGATAGTAGTGATAACAAGGATAGCATAGGCCGTTTTAAAATAAAACTTGAGCCTAGAGCAGCATAAAAACACAGAACATGCCTTCTCCATCACCAATAACCAAGATTATATCACCATGTAAGCAGTGTCGAACAGTAGCACAACATCAAAAAAAGAACCAGACCTGATCTCCAATCTACAAGGGGATCCCACCTACTGGTATTATTTATCTTTTATAATAATAGGCTTTAGCAACACTTTGCAGGCAAAAATTTGTTGTGATTTTAATCATCAACACATACATCAGTTGGTTCAATGGGAACCTGATGGTAGCCAGACTTTAGGTCAATCTTGCTGAAGAAATTTGCCCCATTGAGTTGGTCAAGAAGGTCATCAATCTTGGGAATTGGGTATCGGTTCCTGACTGTGATTTTGTTTAAGGCTCTGTAATCAATTCAGAGTCACCAAGTCCCATCCTTCTTCTGCACCAGTACAATTGAGCTTTTGTAAGGGGAGGAGTTGGGTCTGGTGTGCCTGTTTTGAATAAGCTCTTGGATTTGACATATTATTTCATCATTTTCCATCAGCGAGTGATGATATACTGTTTCATTAGGTAGAGGTGCATTTGGGGTTCCCCTTCCTCTAGTTCTTCTGGTTCGCTTGGCCATATTTTAGTGGTAACGACAGTGGCACTGGGTTCACCATTGATAATATGCTTCCCTCCTTCAGGATTTGACTCAGAATCAAAATTGACCTCCAACTTGGAAGCCTTCAGCTCCACCATGAGTGATTTCTTGAAGAGACATTCTTCAGTGTTGTGCCAAGGGATTTTATGGTACTCACACCATTTTCCCGTGTCCTTCTTCATCTTCTCATTTCCCTTCTTGTGCTACGACTTGTAATGGTTGTTTTGAGAATAGCCATATCGGCTCGGTCTCTTGCTGTGTGGTTTGGGCTTGCCTTTTCCCTACTTTGACTGTGAGGAGTTTGTAGATCCAAACTATTGCCTCTTCTACTTAAATGTCTACCCAATCTTGATAGTGTATCTATAAGTCATGACCAATGAGGAGATGTCCAAAAACTCCATTTATGTTTGAATTTATCTGTGAAAATATTCGAGGTATTTGAGAACCAGATGACACTCAAAGTCTTTGATACCCAATTTGGTGCACAGGGTATGGAATATATTGGTGAAATGTGGTACTGTTTGGTCCCTTTCTTGATGTAGAGTGGTCCATTTGGTATACTGGTCCTCGTAGCTTCCAACAGGGTGCTATTGTTCTTTAATGGTGTCCTGGAAGGAATCCCATGTAGGGGCCACCACAAATATTGTAGATTCCTCTACGACCCTTTTCTTAGAGTAAGTATCCCACCAATCCTTAACATGGGGGACTACCTTGAGAAGTGCAAAAGTAATATTCTCCCTATCGGAAAAATTGTGGACCGAAAAAATACCCTTTGAGAAGATTCAACCATTTATCTACAACATCCGCATCTATCAGTCCTTCAAATAATGGAATATCAAAATTTACCTGTACCTTGAAGGGGTTACATGGCTGCTTGATGAATATGCTTCTCCTATGGGCAGTCGTCAAAGGATCTGTGCAAAGTTGTCCCTCATTTAATTCCTTTGTCGCATGAGGGATTCCTCTAGAAACATTTTAATAGGATCTCCTACTCCATCATCTTTCTTTTCTTCCCCCATGGGTTGTTGTCGGGCTTGGTGCGACCGATATTGCAACGACTCGATTGGTTCAAGTCCCAAATTCTTGTACCCAGATCTTGTCGGGGACATGCACAAAGAAAAATGACTGAAGAGAAGACCACTCTGATACCACTAATCAAAATTTAGGAGCAGAATGAATTGATTACAGACTTAATACAATAAACATAGAGATATGAAGAATAACACATATATCAAGTGAACAATATCTTCTATTAAATAAATGAAATAGGCTGAAATTGTAAAACTGTAGAACTGAAACACTTGCTTGAATGGTGGTATCTATCTTTGAGAAGAGATGTGGCTGCTACACGCATCTGTCTGAGTAGAATGATTATAGTGAGGCTCTAGAGGCCTTTTTGATATTACTCATGAATGCCAAAACCCTAGACATCCAAAAACCTAATTCTAGAAGGTGAAACTCCAAAAGTCATGTGGGCCCCTATGGGTAAGTTTGTACCTCAACTTCCTAGGGTTGTAACTTTTGCATACGACCTCCGTTTTAGGTGCGTTATAGCCCGTTGGAAAGGTCTTTCATATAACTACACATTCCGCTAATAAACTCTAATTTTGTTTACAATTTGACTATGGCGAGCCAAAAAACAATGTTTAGTGCCCCAAAATGGCCCTGGAAGTACAACAAGATGTGTTGACATGAAAACATACAAAATAAGCGAGTTGGATTAGGCGAGAGCCCACCAGTATCCACCTAGAGGATGTGTAGGGCTTCATACAGCCCTAGAAGTGTAGAACCCACAATTACAAAGAAGTACAAAAGAACATGCTGAACAAAAATGGACAAGAGGAGCTAGTTGGAATAGGTGGGTGGCCACCAATATCCACTTGGATCATCTGTCTTCTCCCATTACTTTTTGAATCATATTATAAATTGGGGTTCAACTTATTTTCTTTGATATCGACCACCAATGATTGTTTTGAGTGACATTCATCATTGTTGTACCAAGGGATTTTGTTTAAAACAAACCACTATCTAGTGTCCTTCTTCATCTTCATGTGACCCTTCTTTTCCTGTGGCTTGGGCTGGTTTTTAGGAGGGTGTTTGTTAGGTTCATCTTTATCATCCTTTGTTTGTTGTGGATTTGCAGACCCAAACTCCTGTTTTTTCTGGTGCCTAAATTTATGCTCAATTTTGACATCATATCGATAGGAAAGTCCTAGGGATTAGATGTCCAAGAAATCCATTTCAGTTTGGATGTACCTATGCAAAGCCCCATGGTATTTTAGAACCAGATGTTGCTCAGAATATTTGATACCCAACTTGGTGCACAAGGTATGGAAATTATTTTTTCACTAGGGCACTGTTTGGCCCCTATATTGTCGTAGTGTGGTCCATCTCATGTATTGGTCATTATAGTTACCAACATGGTAATATTGTTCCTTGACCACATCCACAAAAAATTCCCAAGTGGTCTCAGTTATATATATTCTAGATTCATCTGTGGAACTTTTCTCCCAGTAATTTTCCCACCAATGATTTACATGGGGGAGAGCCTTAAAGAGTGAGAAGGTGATATTTTCCCTATTGAAACAATTGTGAATAAAGAAATAACCTTCTAGTAGATTTAACAATTTATCTAGGGAATATGCATCTATCTATCCTTCAAATGAGGGAATATAAAAATTGAATTGTACCTTGAAAGGAGAGGTTCCTCCAAAATGGTCGCTTGATGATTATGTGTTGGTTGTTATTGGCAGGCATTGAAGGATGCAGGAAAAATTATCCATCATTTCATCCCTCTGTCGCGTGAGATATTGCTCATTCATCATATTAATAGAATCATCTGCTCTATTATTTTTATTTTTTTTCTCCATGGATGGTTTCTTGGGCATGAGAGAGATATTGTCCTCAAGAGATACAAGTTCGATACCCAAATTTCTATACTCAGACCGCATTGGGGACATGCACTGAAAAATGATCAAGAGAAGCCTTCTTTGATAGCATTGATCCAGATTATTTTCAGCACAAAATGTGAGAGGAGATATAACATAAAAATATATAGAGATATTGCAAGAGAGCCAATAATATAATAGATATATATCGGATATACAACAAGAGGCACAAATATACAATAATACACAGTTTCTTTTAATGAGTGAAATGTATAAAAATGTAGAAATGCAGAGTGAAAGACTCGCTAGAATGGTGAAAATTATCTCCGAGAAGAGATGTGATGACTAATCACATTTATAAGAAGATTATTGTTACAATGAGGCTCCAAAGTCCTTTTTAACATAAATAAAATCCAAAACCCTCAGCCTAGAAGATGAAAATCTCACATTTTTGTGGACCCTGTTTTGGGTAGTTTGGTGTATCAACTTACCAGGGGAGTAACTTTGGCATATGATCTTCGTTTGGGGGGAACGATAGCTTGTTGGAAAGGTATCGATGAGGAGCTTCATTTTGGTGGCTCAATCAAATCCTTTGGCTATCATTGAGGTTCCCGATCATGAAAAATATTCGTCTAGGCCCTCAAAATGGCTCCGGAAGTTTGGGAACCGAAAAAATGCTAAAAATAGTAAGTTTCCAACAAATTTTTTTGAGCCAGTTGGAATAGGTGGGTGGTCATCGATATCCACCTGAATCAATGGTCATGGTATAGGTATAACTCTATGTCTATGTCATGGGCTAGGTCAGGGTATAGTGCTAGCTTTAGGTCTATCTCATCGTCTATTTCATAGTCATCACATAGATCTAGGTCATGGTCTAGGTATTGTCATGTCTATGTCTTGCTATGTCAAGGTCTAGGTATAGGTATTTACATGTCTATATGAAGGCCACTTCTTGGCTTGCGATGTAGAAAACTTGATATAGTGTGAGAGATTCTAATAGGGAGAGAGAGGATGATAGAGAGAGGGGGTAGAGAGAGGGTGTATGAGAGTGTGAGAGTCAGAGAGAGGAAGATAGAGAGGGGGGTGGAGAGAGAGGAAGAAAG
>JZKD02S1674130.1:330249-350368 GCA_000966675.3 Picea glauca | reverse complement strand
GCTTCTGATAGAAATTTTGAAGTTGGCGATCTTGTTTTAAAGTGGGACAAACCACACGAAGGGAAGGGTGAACACACTAAATTTCAAAATTTGTGGCTTGGGCCATTTTTGATTGATGAAAAGTTGGGTCCTAGTTCCTTTCGATTGCAGAGTCTTGAAGGGCAGCTTGACACCTACCCGGTGAATGGCCATGCCCTAAAAAGATACTTTGCCTCATTTTATTTTTTGTATATTTTGTAAATATTTCTTTTTTGTTTGCTTTTGTTTTTGTTTCATGATTTTGATTTGATTGATCAGTTTGGCGTGTTTTAAAACTTATGCATGCTTGTACGCTGAGCCAGTCAGACATAGACCATAGAAAAATCTCTTCGCTGAAATAACTTCTGAAAGATTGTACAAACATCAGTGATATATATTTCTGAAAATGATATTGGAAATTGTTGTTTGAAAKAAGTTTACTAATTTCAGTCTCTAAGTGAAGTTTGTCGTGATTATCTTTATCTTTTTACGCTGTCCCTTTTCCGTAAAGGAATGACTCAACAAGGATGTCTCCCTGTCAAAGTAAGTTGTTTTAGAAATAAAGCATTTCTGGAGCTGAATAAAGGACAGTATTAAAAAAAAATTCTGATGAGGTATGAAAATATGAAAACATATCAAGATTTTTCAACGTCACCCCGCTCAACTATCCATAAAAGAAAAACAAAATAAAAATATTAATAAGAGCTGTGGGAAGTGTTTGTAAACCCGTCGGGATACTGAACAAGTTCGTTGGCAGCGGGTAAATGCAAGCATGGCGCCAAGACAACTTCGTCGGGGTACTGAACAGGCCTGCTGGCAGCGAAGCAATGTCAGGTACATGAAAATCTGTGAAAAAATTATAAAAAACCTCTTTTAAAAGTCCTTTATTCTAATCTAGAGCTTCTTGACAGGATAAATACATCTGAGTGGGTTAAATGGCAACCCTGTCGAGGCTATGGACGCCTGCTGGCAGAAGTGGCCATGCCAACAGTATTGAAGATTTTATCATAAAAATCATGACTTGCTGATCTTTAACACTGTTATTGGTTTGCATCTTTTAAAACTTCGCTGGAAAAGATAGTTGATAACGATGTCAGTACGATTTTCTGGTTGTTGTTTTAAGTAGAATTTTTCTTTGCTGTCCTGATCTGAATTCATTTCTTTTGAAAGAGATAACTGCTTCTCCCAGCGTGTCGCCATTGTTGGCAGCCAACTCATTTTTTAATTGCTATAAAAAAAAAGATGCCTACACCTCTTGTCTTCTAAACGACAAATCGTTGTCGCATTGTGCTTCTAGAAATTTGTTTCATTTTCGCGACAATTACAATTTGATTTCGATTTGATTTTTCACAACTGAAAGTGTGAAAATACTTCTCTCGTTGTCTGGACTGTCATCGTCTTTCATTGATTTGCTGAAAGACACTTGACCATTGGTTTATCACATCACTGCAATAGGTTTATTCAAACTATATCCATGCACTTTAATTGCGCAACTTGATTTCTTTATTGTAAATGTTAAGTTATGAGTTATGTTTGATTTTGGATTCATATATGATACAATTCTTATTGTTTGAACTCTAAACTTATCGATTTCATATGATCATCGGTTGCAATCTTTTTACAATTCGATTATGCTAAAAACACATTGGCAATATCATAAGTTTGATTTCATATAAAGTGGCAATGGTTTGAGTTTTGCAAAGGCGCATTGATCAACCTTTGGATTTTCGATTTTATGGTTTGAATCCTTGTTCGATACATTGTTTTCTGAGTTGATATTGCTTTGAGCGATCAATAGTTTCAAACTATGTATTGGCATTGATTAAATTTAACCTTGGTGTAAAACGATTGATTGACATGATAGATCATTGGTTAATGTTGGATATGGTGTTGGATTGAACTATACACTTGGCAATTGAATGTAACGTATGGTGTTGGTTCTGTTTCGGGTAAATGGCACGTTAACATGATTTTACACCTATTTGTTGGCCGATATGCATGGCATAAACGATTATGATTATAACAACAATGTACTCAGTCATTAATTCAATGCGTGGCGGTGGTAATCCCACCACCTTCGCACGCATGCAGTTAATTCCGATCTCATCGAGCATTCAAGCTATTAAACCCTCTCGTTTGTGACTCTGTGCATTGTTTCATCCACTTGGAACCCTACCATGTACAGAAGCCATGGCTCCTGTCGTAAGGGCCGAGCCCAACAGGTGCCAAGCACTGTTGACATTCGATGAAGCACATAGCGATCTGGAAGAGTTCGGGTGGCTCGATTTTATTAGAAAGTTTGATGGCTATAACTTCGCTGTGGCTCGGCAATTTTCTCTGTCATTCGATGGCTGTCGAGCCAAAGTTGGAGATGTCCAGCTTGAAATCACTGAACAGTTCCTCATCTTGGCAACCAGCCTGCCTGTCAAGGGTCAAAAATGGTCGAAAAGTTGCAAAGTTGATGAGGTCCCGTGGACATTGTTATTTCAATCTCGGACAGTCAGCTCATGCGACAGAGGTTTGCCTGCAAAGATGTTGAAACCCTGCTGGTATGATCTCTTAATGATTATCAAACAATTCGTTACTTGTGAAGGCAGGTACGGGTTTGTCTTTTTGTTTCACTTGCGTTTGTTAATGGTTTTTATGGGATTCGAACTAAGTTTGCCTCATTACCTACACCGAAGTCTGTTCAAAATGGCTAAACGATACAAGCGTAGCCAGGCTGACACTAGCCTATTCCATGTGGGGTTAATTAAAATGATTTTGGTTCATGAATTGAGGTTACGTCGTGATTCTTGGCATGAGTTTCTCAGCCGTAATGGCTTTGAAGAGTCTAACCCTACACAGGTGGATAAGCCCATGGTGACCGAGAAAAAACCTACCCCTGTGCCTTTTAGTGTTTTATTACCCAAACCTAAGCCCGAGTCCCCTACGAATTCACCTATGGCTATGACTAAACAGACCGAAGTTGCTAAGCCTACAACCAAAAAGACTAGAGCGAAGGCTGGTGCTAATGCTGGAGGCAAGAAAAATGCGAGATTGATCTCTCGCATGGCGAGGAATAAACCTAAAAACCCTGCCAAAGTAGAACCTATCATGGTCAGTGAGGATTCTGATTCGAGCATTAAACGTTTTCTCGTTGAAGAGGGCTTCTATAACAAACCCCCTTATGATTTTGTCAAGAACTTACCTCCCTGTCTGCGGGATAATCCTGACTTCCCTGGTATCGAACCGCCTGGTGAAACCCTTGGTGAATCATCGAAACCCTCGACTGCTCAACCTATTGCAAGACCTTGCGATCAATGTGGGCTGTGGTTGGAAACGTATTACTTGGATGTCCCAAAATTGCAATCCAAAATTCATGATTTGGAAAACCAAGTGGCAAGTCTCACTGGTCAAAATGCAAAGTTGCAACCCAACGACAAGAAGCAACGAACTACGGGTTCGATCCTGTTCAAAAATGTCGAGTCTGGTACTGCGATTGTCAATTCAAAATTGACATAGTCTTAGCAACTGTGATGGTATAGTTTTCACTCATTTATATTACTCTTTGTGTATATATTTCACTTGCTCTGTCACAAAATCATGTTGCGCTGTATATAACTTTTGTTTTAATTAGTTTAAGATTCAATTGGATTGGATTTTGATTTGTTGGATCATCGAATAGATATGACTATCCTGATTTAGTTCGATGCCCTGTTAATAAGACAAGTTGTTACATTTTTAAAGTTAGACTGTTGTTGGTATCCCAAATTTCGAATACAATCAATGGTATAATTCGAATTGGTTATGATATGGATTAACTGTTTCAAGTTCCTTCGACCCATTTTTATATTTTTCTGTTGATGCATAACCAATTGCAACATATCTGATTCTCATTATTGTTCAAACTGGATTCTGTTCAAAGTTTCGATTTCATAATTAACTCAGTTGATATTAGTATTGATTATTGCCCAGTTTATGCATCATATCGATTTTATCGTGCCTCTGTTTGCTGACTGTGTGGTGATCAAACATGAAGACTTTTGAATTGTTATTCATGGAGTTTGATTTCATTCGATTACAAAGGATGCTATTTACATATTGCGCTTTTAATTGAATGATATCAACCTGCTGTCATGATTTTAATTGGTCGATGACAGTTATGACTATACTTGCGAAATGTTTAACGAAATCTATGATTGGATTCTATGGGTACAGTTATACATGAAATCATGACCATTCTTTCTATGTTGGCAATTGATAAAACGATATGAGTCTTATTCAAATCAATAATGATTATCTTGTATCTCATGTGATTTGATTTACCATTGATTGCATTCTTGGAACAGTCTTGTTAAGATTTGATTTGATTTTATGACAATTGGGAAAACAGAGCATTCCTATTTTGTATCGATTGTATCCTGTTCGATTTAGTTTGATTTAAAGGATTTTTTTATTAAATCATTAGTAATTTGTCAATTATTAAAAGATGATTGAATTCGATTTGATTTGATTATATATCTGGTCCTGTTTACTATTCTAGACCAGCTACAGAATCGGGAGATTCTGTAGCTAAGTCTATAGAGTCAATTTTGTTATTGTTTTCTTAATAAAACACTCCTCTAACTTGATCTTTGTGTCTATTCCAGGCAAATTCGAATTGGAAATGGATATGAGGAGCAGTTAGAAGATATCTTAAAGATTTCCCTTGCAATTTTAGTTACTTAGGAATTTTGGGATTATGCCCAGATTGTGTAAAACTGTTTACTATTATTCACAAGGATGTTTTACCTTGTGATAAACCTATATAAACCTGTGGTTTTGTAATAATCGATCATCCTTAGTTGTGGGAGAACAAGGATATGTAATTTTGATTCAAAATGGAGCAGAATTGGTGTCTTGTCATAGCTTTTGCTTTTCAATATATCAACACTTTGTTCCTGGTTTTGTATATCATCTTGTTTATTTTTTAGTATTACTTTGTTATCTAAATCATATGCAAATGATATAATTTATTTATTGTTATACATATCTTGTTTCTTCCAATTAGATAAAAGACGTAACAATTATTGGTTCAATTTCTGGATGATAGCTTTGTCTTCTTCATAAATCGAACTGTAATATATAGATTTGCTGCATAATAGGTTTCCCTTTTGCAGGAATTTATAATCAGAAAATTGTTATGATTTCTTTTATGTCTTGTTTGTCCTGTATCACACTTCAAGAAGCAGCATAGCTGATCATTTTCGAGAAGCCTAAGGACTAAATGGTGTGAATTTCTTCCTCCGACCAGCTTAAGAAGTCATCATACACAGGGCAGACTTGGAGCATTTCCAGGTCAATTAGTATTTAGTTAAATGCTTTTATTAAGTAGTTTAACATAGATATAATTTTGATTTGTTTTAATTTCAGTTAGTTTACCTTTTTATTCATAAATTATAAAATAAAAAAGAGTTACCTTCGCTGTCTCGGGACAGCAACCAAATTAGTTTCATAGGTTTATTTAAATCTGTAGATTGTATATTTGTGGATAAACTGTAATTAAATTGATAATTAGATAGTTGATTTGAGTTATTATAAGAGTAATTTGTAGTTTGTAGATAGAATAGTTAGCATAGTTGATATGTTAGTATATTAGTTCCTTTATTTGTTTTATTAGTTTCTAGTTTCCTTAGTTTAGATTACTTAGCTCAGATCAAATTTTCTCTTTGGCTTCCTTACGAGACCTTAGAGAAGCCAACGGAGCCGTTAAACTCATCAGGGTGGTCCATTCCAAACGTCTTGTGTTATTTAGACAACCCCGGACCGGTTCCACTCTCCCAGTTGACGGACAATCAATTTTGCCCGTCAACATTAATATAGTGGACCTAGTCCACCTTGCATTGAATGACCTCCACTATTATCAATATGGGCCCTCTGGGCCCCCCAACTACCTCTCTAGCTACCTTACAATCAATCTAGGACAATTTTTATTACATTGTCCCCTCTTACATAGTACAAGGTGTCACAGGTAGTACACAATACATAGTACAACAATTTGGAAGAAGTGTCACAGGAAAATTGTCCCAGGATATCATTTAACGGTGCCAAATTTTTTTAATTGTGGCAGGCTATCCTTTGAGAAGGTGAGACACCCATTGTTTTATGGAAAAGTCAATGGTATAAGTGAATCACCCTTTGGTGAATTTATGAATGGAGGATATTATTTAATAGAGGTGAGGTGAGGTGGAGGTGGAGGTGAATGTTTTTAAAAAGGGGTTTTTTAAGATATATATTTTTTAAAATATATTTTTGGAGTTTAAACCTTTTTTGAATTCAATCTTGAATTTTAAGAGCTCAGTTTATTAAACGTTGTGATTTTTTGGACGTTTTTTGTTTTAATGGTGAAAGTGCAGAGTTATAAGTTTGAGGTGGAGAAATCCAGTGCTAAGAATAACTTTGAGCTATGGAAGCTCAATATGTGGGATCTCCTTGTGCAACAAGGATTGCAAAAGGCTTGTTGACGGGTGAAACAGTCCGTCCGTCAATTGGGAGAGTGGAACCGGTCCGGGGTTTTCTAAATAACCCAAGCCATTTGGAATGGACCACCCTGACGAGTTTAACGGCTCCGTTGGCTGCTCTAAGGTCTTTTAAGAAAACCTGAAGAGAAACTAATCTAAACTAAATTAAAACAAAAAAACTAACTAAACTAAATAAAAGAAACTAAACTAATCTATCTAAAACAAACTACTAAATTAAACTAACTATTCTAACAATTATATACAACCTACTAATTACTGTTATAATAAATCAAATCAACTATTTAATTACCAGCTTCAATATCACTTGTTCACAAATGTACATTATAAACAATCTAATATATTTACTGAAATTAAACAATCTAATATAAATCTAATTAAGATTATATCTAAACTGAACTACTTAATGAAAACAACAAAGGAAAGATTAGTTGACCTGGAAGTGTTCCTAATTTGTCCCGTGTGTGATGACTCTGAAGCTGGTCGGAGGAAGTAAACTCACACCGAATTGGTTCAATAGCTTCTCGTAAACGATGAGCTGAGCTTCTCTTCGAGTTGGTTTGCAGGACAAGCAAGACATAAAAATATCATAACAACTATAAGATGTATAAATCTCTGCAATAAGGGAAACCTGTTATGCAAAAACTTATATTTGATAATTCAATCAATGAAGAAGATAAACCTGTCATTCACAAACTGAACTAACAATTGTTATGTATTTTATATATTTGGAAGAGACAAGATAATAGATTACAGTGATTAAAATTATATCATTTGCACATGATCTAGATAGCTAAAGTAGTCATAAATCATAGACAAAAATGATATACAAGACATGAGACAAAATGTTGATATATTGAAAAGCTAAAGCTGTGACAAAACATCAATTCTTCTCCAGTCTGCATTAGAATTCCACATCTTGGTTCTCCCACGAATGAGGATGAACATTATTACAAAATCATAAGTATATATAAGTTTCTCCACAGGGTAAAACATTCCTGTGGATAATATCAAAAGGTTTTACATAATCTGGGAAATATCCCCAAAATCACCTAAACTAGGAAATGAAATGCAAGTGAAATCTTGGAAAAATCCCCTAATTGGTCATAAAATCAATTGCAATTTCGAATTTACCTGCAATAGAACACAAATATCCAATTAGAAAGATATTTCAGTAACAAAACAATAAAAAAATGATTCTACAGACTTAGCTACAGAATCATCTGATTCTATAGCTAGTCTAAAATAGCATATAAAATCAGATAGAACTCAAATGAAATCTTTTTAAAACAATCCAATTTAATTTGCTTTTAATAAACATTAGAATCAAATTACTAATGGTTCAAGCAAATTTATCACTCAAATCAAATCAAATCGAAAAGGATGCAATCGAAACAGGATAAGAATGCTCTGTTTTTAAATTTCCATTAAATCAGGTCAAATAATAACCGCATTGTTTCATATCCAAATGCAATTACAAGTAAATCGCATTGTATTCAAAATCGATTAGTTATAATAGAACATAATCACAATTGATTGGTTACGGTTGTGCAAAATTCATATTAGGTTAATAAAAAACCAAACTGTTATGACTATGGTCAAAATGAAAAATGTATAACAACATCCACAATTTTTGCCAATGTTTTTGGTCGCTGAGTGTCATACAGTTAACCGATAGGGACAAATAGCAATCCCAACCGTCACTGACTCGTCATAGTCATAGCAATAGATCGATATCATTCAATCCTTTGTAAAAATAGGTAACTGTTTCAGTTATAAAATGAAATCATACTTAATGAGTATAGACCCAACGAATCTCGTTATCGATCATTACTCAGTCAACATACAAGAGCGTGATTGAATCAACAGAATTCATAACATAAACTGGGTGAATAATCAAAACAAATGTGGCTGAGTTTAATTATAGAAACAAATCGTGAGACTGGATACAGTTAATTTCATTCCTCAAATCGAATTCAAACCATATATTTGTTGCAATCTGATGACATGATCAAACAAAGAAATCCGAATCGATTTGGTAGGGTATAACAACTACGATTCATATCTATTTGCAATTCGGTCATGTAATAACAGGATGGTATTCGAATTGGTCAAAAATACAGGATATACAATCACAACAATTAACCATAATTGCTAACTGTATCGCAAAGAATATAACCAATTCGAAATGGGATATTGACTGTGTTTAAAATTGGAATACCAAAACATCCTGTGTTTAGAAAACATTAACAATTGAGATTATCAACAGAGAATTCGATTGGAGCCAGTTTAAAACAAATCAAATCTATCTCGAGATCATTCAAATCAAAACCAAATCCAATGAAAATTGATTTATCAAAACTAAATTATATACAAAAGTGCATGCTTATGCGACAGAGCAAACCATGATGTAAACAGGGTTTATGATCATGTCATATAAATAGGTGAAATTCATACCAGTGAGGTTGATCTAGCTACGCCAATTTTGAAATGACGAATGTTGTTGCCGACTCCACGTTCTTAAACAAGATCGAACATGTTGTTTGTTGCTTCTTATCAGTGGATGGCATCTTTGCCTTTTGACTGGTGAGATTTTCAATTTGATCTTCCAGATCGTGAATTCTGGATTTCAGCATTGGAACATCGAGGTAATACCTTTCTAACCATATGCCACACTAATCACACGGTGGAGCTGCTAGTTGAGATAGAACAGGAGGGGGTTTCGACGAGTCACCAGGGGTTTCACAGGGTTTTTTGATGCCAGGATAACTTGGATAATCTCGTAAACAAGGTGGTAGGTTCTTGACAAAATCATATGCTGGTTTATCACACAGACCTTCATAATAGGGATACTCACTTGCTAGGAAACGTTCAATTTCTGAGTCAGAATCTTCACTGAGCTCAATAGGGTCAGGGTTGACAGGTGCTTTTGGTTTGTTTCTTTCCATGCGAGAGATTAACCGAGCATTTTTCTTGCCTATATAATTGGCATTAGGTTTGGTCTTGGGCTTTTTATCCATGGGTTTAACATTTTCCACATCCTCGGTGACATAATTGGGTAGGTCAATAGGTGACTTGGGTAGAGGTTTGGGTAGCAGGGCACTGTAAGGGACATGGGGTACTGAATTGCACTCGCTCACCACTGGTTTGTCAACCTGTGGTGGGTTTGACTCATCAAAATTATTGAGTTTAAGAAAATCATTCCAACAGTCCCGACGTAACCCCAAATGACAAACCACAAGCATTTTGATTAACCCAAAATGAAATAGGTTGTTCTCGACCTGGTTTCGTTTGTACCTTTTGGACATTTTAAACAGACTCCTATGAAAGTAGTAAGGCATATTAAGTTAATAGCCTATGAAAACCATAAGTAGCCGAAGGTGATACAGGAAAACGAAACCATACCGGCCCTTGCATGTGATGAATTGTTTGGTTATCATCAGCAAGTCATGCCATCGTTGCTTTAGCATGTTTGCGGGAAAACCTTTGTCACAGGAGCTCACTCTTCGTGACTGAAAGAGCAATGTCCATGGGACATCTTCCACTTTACAATTTTTCGACCATCTCTGTTCGACAGTAGGCAGACCGGTGGCTAGACTGAGAAATTTCTCATCAATTTCCAATTGCACATCCCCAACTTTGGCTCGGCAGCCATCGAAGGTTAATGCAAATTGTCGAGCCACACCAGGGTTATAACCATCAAACTTTCGTATGAATGAGAGCCATCCGAATTCCTCAAGGTCACTGTAAGCACCATCAAACATTAACAATGCGTGGCAGCCATTGGGTTTATCCCTCACGACTGGAGCCATGGTTCGGGCTCATTGTAGGGTTTGGATTGAACACAATCAACACACAGGAGCGAGGTCGTTTGGGATTAACAGCTGCAATCACTCAAAGGGGAATGAATCAATATGCGCGTGCAAAGGTGGTGGGTTAGCTCACCACTATGCAAAACATTAATGGCACAGTACCATCCCTGTTCAATCAATCATAACCAACATTAACATTATTTGTCCAACCCAAGGTTTAAACGGTGGACAATTATATCAATGTGCCAATGTATAATTTGAAACCACGATCGTTCGACATAAAATCAAACCCAGAGTTTAAATACGTGCCTGTAATGATTCAAACCAATGTTTTTTCAAAGTCCAAAAGTTTGACCAACGCGCCATGTGTATAACTCCAAACATTGTCATTCAACATGAAAATAAGACTCATGCACTTGTTACATAATCCAACGTTTTGATCAAAGTTTTTCAAAACAAGGTGACAATAGACAAAATCGATTAAGCCAAAAGCTTTAAAATCATAAGGATCACATTATATAAAAACCTTTAATCCACCATGACCCTTAGATAATCAAGTATAAATCATAAATTTGCATGCTCAAAGCCTTATCAATTAAATCAAAGTCAAGTTGCGCAATCAGAGCGATAATATGCAAATGGACAAAGGTAAGTACCAATCAGCATATCAATGAGTAGATCATGACAATTCAAATAACAATGGAGGAGTTTTCACGCTTTCAGTCGTGAAAACTAAATTAAAATCAATTTGCAAATGTTGCTTGAAACGAAAACATCGTCTCTTTGCAAGATGCGACAGAAATTTGAAGTTCAAGAGACATAGGTGTAGGCATCTTTTTAGGGAAACTGAAAAAATTGAATTGGCTGCCAGCAATGGCGACACACTAGGAGAAGCAGTTATCTTTGTTGAAAGAAACAAATTCATATTAGGACAACAAAGAAAAATTCAACTCAAAAAACAACAACCAGAAAATCGTACAAACATCATCATTTACTATCTTTTCTAGCGATGTTTTAAAAGATGCAAACTAATAACAGTCTTAAGATCAACAAGTCACGATGTTGATGATAAAATATTCAATACTGTTGGCATGGCCACTGCTGCCAGCAGGCGTCCATAGCCTCGACAGGGTTTCCATTTAACCCACTCAGACGTCTGTATCCTGTCAAGAAGTTCTAGATTAGAGTAAAGGACCTTTTAAGAGGTTTCTTATAATTTTTTACAGATTTTCATTTACCTGACATTGCTTCGCTGCCAGCAGGCCTGTTAAGTACCCCAACGAAGTTGTCTTGGCACCATGCTTTCATTTACCCGCTGCCAGCGGATCTGTTCAGTATCCCGGGGGGTTTACAAACACTTCCCACAGCTCATATTGACATTTTTATTTTGTTTTTCTTTCGTGTATAGCTGAGCGGGGTGACGCTAAAAAATCTTGGTATTTTATCATATTTTTTCAGACCTCATCAGAATTTTTTGAACACCGTCCTTTATTCAACTCTAGAAATGTTTTATTTCTAAAACAACTCGCCATGACAGGGAGACATCCTTTTGAGTCATTCCTTTATGGAAAAGGGAAAGCGTAAAAAGATAAAGATAATCATGACAAACTTCACTCAGAGATTGAAATCAGTAAAGTTCTTTCAAACAACAAAATTTTCCAACATAAATATCATTTTTATAAATATATCATTGATGTTCATACAATCTTTCAGAAGTTATTTCAGCGAAGAAATTTTTTCATGATCTGAATCTGAATTGCTCAGTACATAAGCATGCATATCCTTCGAAAACACCAAAAAAATTAATCAATCCAAATCAAAATCAAAACAGGAAAAACGAAAAGATGCAAACCAAAGAAATATTTACATAATATACAAGGGTAGTAATCAAGCAAAGTATCTTTTCAGGGCTTGGCCATTCACCGGATAGGTGTCAAGCTGCCCTTCAAGGTTCTGCAATCGAAAGGAACTAGGACCAAACTTTTCAGCAATAAAAAATGGTCCAAGCCACAAATTTTGAAACTTGGTATGCTCACCCTTTCCTTCGTGTGGTTTGTCCCACTTTAAGACGAGATCACCTACTTCAAAATTCCTATCAGAAGTAGAATTAGAATCGAACCAGCTTTTAATCAGTTGTTGATGCTGATCTAACTTATGCTTAGCTTGGATTCTTACTTCTTCTAACTTCAACAAAGCGTTAATACGACTTTCTAAAGGGGGACAATCTTCTTCTTGAACTTTTTGTGACAATTGAAGCGAAGGAAGAAGAATGTGAGGTGGCAGAATGGCTTCTCTGCCATAAACAAGAAAAAAGGGGGAGTTACGTATAGTAGCTTTGGGTGTTACCCTATCATCCCATAGTGCATTCAGCAGTGCATTGTGCCAATTCTTGTGATTTTCAGCCACAGTTCTCTTGATGATTTTGATCAAGTTCTTGTTTGTTGATTCTGCTAAGCCGTTACCCTGAGGGTAGTAACTAGAAGAATACTTCAGCTTTATTCCTTTCTCTAAGGTGAACTCACTCATCTCAAGAGAAGAAAAGTATGAAGCATTATCAAAGACTAGACAATCAGGGATACCAAAACGAGTGATGACATTCGAGTTTAGAAAAGTGATCAGCTGACTTATGTTAACAGTTCTTAGCGCGGCGACTTTAGACCATCAAGTAAAGTAATCAGTGGTTGTCACAATATACATGTGTTGTTGTGAGGATGGAGGGTTAATAGGACCTATGATATCAAGGCCCCATTGCTGGAAAGGAGAATCGACTGTGACGGGTTGCAAGGGGAAGGTTGGTTTCTACAATCGCCTTGACGCTTTCTGACAAATGATACATTTACAGCACAAGGTGTGGGTGTCCCTAAAAAGTGTTGGCCAGTAATAACCGGCTCTTAAAACCTTATGAGCAGTGGCGTTTCCATCGAAGTGACCACCAGCTTCTCCTGCATGCAACTCGAGCAAGACTCTTTATGCTTCGTCCTTTTCAAGACAACGCATCAGTACGCCATCGAAATTCTGACGAAACAGTATACCATTGACTAGATGAAAGGAGGCAGAATTTAGTCTCAACGCTCTTCTTTTAGCGGGGTCAAGGTGACGGGGTGCTGATCCATGTTCAAGACAAAATCTAATATCGTTGTACCAAGGAATTACGAGGTTTTGTGCGCAACAAATCAAACTCTGATTGCGTTGTTCTAGGTCTGACGTATCACTATCTTCTTGTTGTTTGGTTTCTGAATCAACAACCAACTTACACAATCCTTGGCCTCTCACAATATGTGCTAGGGTGATCTCTAAGTCATACTCCTGCAAGGAGGTGACCCAGTTGGCTCTTTTCTCTCCTAACTCTTTTTTCACTAACAAGTTCCTAACGACAGGGTAAGGGACAATGACCTTCGTTCTTGATTTCAGAAGATATGATCAGAAATGTTTAATTGCCTTGATGACAGCGTAGGCTTGTCGATCAACCGCTGGGTAGTTAAGTTCATCACCTTTGAAAGAAGAGCTCATAAAGGCGATAGGTACTTCATTTGTCTCAGAATTCTTCTGAGTTAGGACCGCGGCATAGGAACGATTAGAGGCAAAAGTATAGAGTGTAAAGTCTTGAGAGAAATTAGGGCTCATGAGAGACGAAGCGTCAATTATGGCCTTCTTAATATCGTTGAAATCTTGGTCTTCAATAGGTCCCCAGTGATATTGGGTGTCTTTCTTAATCAGGTTCTGGAGCGGCCTGACCATTTCGGAGAAACTAGGGACAAATCTTCTCACGAAATTGATCTGAGCTAAGAAGGACTACATTGATTTTTTGGAGGTAGGTGGGGAAAGTTTAGCAATGACTTGAGTCCTCTCAGGGTCAATAATAATTCCATCACTAGACATAATGAATCCTAGCAATTTACCCTATTCTACTGCAAAGATTGACTTCTTGGGGTTCAGGGAGATGCCGTATTTATGACATCGTAGCAAAACGGCTCGTAAGTGAGTTAGATGATCATATTTGTTTTTAGAATAAACGATCACATCATCTAAGTAGACTACTATGGAGTAATTGATTAAGCCTCTAAAAGAAATGTCCATTGCTCTTTGAAAAGTAGCACCGACGTTAATCAATCCAAAAGACATTTTGTGCTAAGCATAAGTGCCTCACGGGGTACGGAAGGTAGTTTTTAATTGGTCCGACGGAGACATCAAGACTTGGTTGTATCCAGAGAAACCATCCAGTAAGGACAGCCTCTCGGAACCAGATACTTGTTGTAATATCTGTTCCATGGGAGGGACAGGATAATTATCTTTGTCAGACGCTTTGTTGAGGTTTCGAAAATCGACACAAAGTCGAATTTCCCTGTTTTTCTTCCGCACTGGGACGAGGTTGGATACCCATTGTGTGTGTCTAATAGGAAAAATTATTTTAGCACTTAGGATTTTATTCAATTCTTTTTGTACGGTTGGTTCTAGCTTAGGATGCATTTTCCTCAGTTTTTGTTGGAAGGGTAAGGTTTGGGGCTTCATCGGGATGACATGCTGTATAATATTGGGATCAAATGTCTTAAGATCATTGTTCTCGACAGGAGGTTTATTTGTTGTCTTACTCCTAGTGTTGTAAGGGTGAACAGTCTCGAAGTTGGCTTGGAAGATGCTATCCGAGAGCTGTCCAAAAATATTTGGAGAAGACTCATCTTCTTGAATGGTTTCCTGCTCGACTTCCTCTTGAAGAATATCAGGAGGGATCAAGTCATCCTGGGCTCCTAGAATTGTCTGGAGAGCACATTGCAAACTTTCTAGGTTCAAGCCTTCGAGATTTGGATTAGGCCGGTTGGTTTGAAAAGGCTTTCGGAAAGGAGGTTTGTAGGGTCCTTTACTCGAAGAGGCTTCTTTAGTTGACCTTTTTAAATCTACGACTTGATTAGACAATTTTTGTATAACTTTGGTTAGATTTTCCAAATCAGAGTTTTCAGGTTGTGTTTTGTTTTGCGTAGGTCTGGGGAGAATTTCAATCTTCTTTTTGGAAGAAGAAATAGTCTCGGTTTCATTGCTGGAAGAGTCCTTAAGGCTAAGTATGTCTTTTTCAATCTGAGTAGCCTCTTCAAAGGCTTCTAACAACGTGGCCTTTTTAGAACATTTAACCCAAATAGCTATACTTTGATGTAGATCTTTAGTGTAGTAAGCTATTACAAGACTCTCAGCAGGCATAGACTCTGTAGGGATTCAATTTTTAAGTGTTAGAAATCTTTGATTAAAATCTTTAACTTTTTCTTTTGGGTTCATTTTTAATCTTCAAAGATCCATGACCAAAACTTCCGGAGGTTTACCATCTCCGAATTTTTCCAAAAAGCATGACTCAAACTTTTCCCAAGATACTATGGTGTGAGGTTGTTGGGAAAAGTACCAAGTGGATGCATTACCCTCAAAGGTGTAAGGGAAAAACCTATAGACAACATCTTCGTGTTCAACATTACGGATTCTAATGGCCAACATAAATTTTTTGATATGATCTTCAGCTATCTGTTTCGAATCGGGATCAAACTTAGGCAACCATTTTTTCGGGTGCTTAGGTAAAAGGTGTTGGGCTCCAGGTACAACTACAACATCCTGGTCCAACCATGGTCTAGCAGGGTTGTTCTGATTTTCCATTGGGGTAGTAGGTGTGGAAGGCTGAGAAGGTGGATCGCCTTCGTCAGAAGAGGAATCTCCTCCAGAAGAGGAAGGAGATGAGGGAGGTGGTGAAGGAGGTATCCCAGATCCTCCTGTAGCAGGGTTTGTGCTTGGATTTATAGGATTCACAGTGAGGTCTATATCGCCTAACTGTTCTCTAATATCAGTAAAATCTAAAGGTTGACCCCACGGGCAGTTTGGTTGCCTAAGACTAGCTAAGGAACTATGTGTTTTGATAAGAGATTGACGAACGATCTCTTGGAGATCACCACCTGTAGGATTAGGGGTTACTGGCTCAATTGTGATCTGCGAATCTTCGGTTGAAGTAGTTGTTGTTTGAGGGGGGATATTATCTTGTGAATGGATTCTAGTCACTATATGGGTGCGATTAGGTGGAGGAGGAGTCTTGCGACCGCCTCGTGCTATTAATCAAGTTCAGGCCCTCCTTCTAGCGCCATTTGTTGATGGGCGAAACAGTCCATCCGTCAACTGGGAGAGTGGAACCAGTCTGGGGTTGTTTAAATAACCCAAGCTGTTTGGAATGGACCACCCTGATGAGTTTAACGGCTCCGTTGGCCACTCTAAGGTCTTTTAAGAAAACCTAAAGAGAAACTAATCTAAACTAACTTAAAACAAAAAAACTAACTAAACGAAATAAAAGAAACTAAACTAATCTATCTAAAACAAACTACTAAATTAAACTAACTATTCTAACAATTATATACAACCTACTAATTACTGTTATAATAACTCAAATCAACTATTTAATTACCAGCTTCAATATTACTTGTTCACAAATGTACATTATAAACAATCTAATATATTTACTGAAGTTAAACAATCTAATTAAGATTATATCTAAACTAATCTACTTAATGAAAACAACAAAGGGAAGATTAGTTGACCTGGAAGTGTTCCTAATTTGTCCCGTGTGTGATGACTCTGAAGTTGGTCGGAGGAAGTAAACCCGCACCGAATTGGTTCAATAGCTTCTCATAAACAATCAGCTGAGTTGCTCTTCGAGTTGGTTTGCAAGACAAACAAGACATAAAAATAATATAACAACTATAAGATGTATAAATCTCTGCAATAAGGGAAACTTGTTATGCAAAAACTTATATTTGATAATTCAATCAATGAAGAAGATAAACATGTCATTCACAAACTGAACTAACAATTGTTATGTATTTTATATATTTGGAAGAGAAAAGATAATAGATTACAATGATTAAAATTATATCATTTGCACATGATCTAGATAGCTAAAGTAGTCATAAATCATAGACAAAAATGATATACAAGACATGAGACAAAATGTTGATATATTGAAAAGCTAAAGCTGTGACAAAACATCAATTCTTCTCCAGTCTGCATTAGAATTCCACATCTTGGTTCTCCCACGAATGAGGATGAACATTATTACAAAATCATAAGTATATATAAGTTTCTCCACAGGGTAAAACATTCCTGTGGATAATATCAAAAGGTTTTACATAATCTGGGAAATATCCCCAAAATCACCTAAACTAGGAAATGAAATGCAAGTGAAATCTTGGGAAAATCCCCTAACTGCTCATAAACTCAATTGCAATTTCGAATTTACCTACAATAGAACACAAATATCCAATTAGAAAGATATTTCAGTAACAAAACAATACAAAATTGATTCTACAGACTTAGCTACAGAATCATCTGATTCTGTAGCTAGTCTAAAATAACATATAAAATTAGATAGAAATCAAATGAAATATTTTTAAAACAATCCAATTTAATTTTCTTTTAATAAACATTAGAATCGAATTACTAATGGTTCAAGCAAATTGATCGCTCAAATCAAATCAAATCGAAAAGGATGCAATCGAAACAGGATAAGAATGCTCTGTTTTTAAATTGCCATTAAATCAGGTCAAATAATAACCACACTGTTTCATATCCAAATGCAATTACAAGTAAATCGTATTGTATTCAAAATCGATTAGTTATAATCGAACATAATCACAATTGATTGGTTACGGCTGTGCAAAATTCATATTAGGTTAATCAAAAACCAAACTGTTACGACTATGGTCAAAACGAAAAATGTATAACAGTATCCACAATTTTTGCCAATGTTTTTGGTCGCTGAGTGTCATACAGTTAACCGATAGGGCCAAATAGCAATCCCAACCATCACTGACTCATCATAGTCATATCAATAGATCGATATCATTCAATCCTGTGTAAAAATAGGTAACTGTTTCAGTTATAAAATGAAATCATACTTAATGAGTATAGACCCAACGAATCTCGTTATCGATCATCACTCAATCAACATACAAGAGCGTGATTGAATCAATAGAATTCATAACATAAACTAGGTGAATAATCAAAACGAATGTGGCTGAGTTTAATTATAGAAACAAATCGTGAGACTGGATACAGTTAATTTCATTCCTCAAATCGAATTCAAACCATATATTTGTTGCAATCTGATGACATGATCAAACAAATAAATCTGAATCGATTTGGTTGGGTATAACAACTACGATTCATATCTATTTGCAATTCGGTCATGTAATAACAGGATGGTATTCAAATTGGTCAAAAATATAGGATATACAATCAAAACAATTAACCATAATTGCTAACCGTATCGCAAAGAATATAACCAATTCGAAATGGGATATTGACTGTGTTTAAAATTGGAATACCAAAACATCCTGTGTTTAGAAAACATTAACAATTGATATTATCAACAGAGCATTCGATTGGATCCAGTTTAAAACAAATCAAATCTATCTCGAGATCACTCGAATCAAAACCAAATCTAATGAAAATTGATTTATCAAAACTAAATTATATACAAAAGTGCATGCTTATGCGACAGAGAAAACCATGATGTAAACATGGTTTATGATCATGTCATATAAATAGGTGAAAGTCATACCAGTGAGGTTGATCTAGCTATGACAATTTTGAATTGACGAATGTTTTTTCCGACTCCACGTTCTTAAACAAGATCGAACATGTTGTTTGTTGCTTCTTATGAGTGGATGGCATCTTTGCCTTTTGACTGGTGAGCTTTGCAACTTGATCTTCCAGATCATGAATTCTAGATTGCAGCATTGGAACATCGAGGTAATACCTTTCTAACCATACTCCACACTGATCACATGATGGAGCTTCTAGTTGAGATAGAAGAGGAGGGTGTTTTGACGAGTCACCAGGGGTTTCACAGGGTATTTTGATGTCGGGATAACTTGGATCATCTCGTAAACAAGGTGGTAGGTTCTTGACAAAATCATATGCTAGTTTATCACACAGACCTTCGGAATAGGGATACTCGCTTACTAGGAAACGTTCAATTTCCGAGTCAGAATCTTCACTAAGCTCAATAGGGTCAGGGTTGACAGGTGCTTTTGGTTTGTTTCTTGCCATGCAAGATATTAACCGAGCGTTTTTCTTACCTATAGAATTGGCATTAGGTTTGGTCTTGGGATTTTTAGCCACGGGTTTAACATTTTCCACATCCTCGGTGACATAATTGGGTAGGTCAATAAGTGACTCGGGTAGAGGTTTGGGTAGCAGGGCACTGTAAGGGACAGGGGGTGTTGTAGGAAAATTTTCCTGCGGACAAGTAGATCGACCTCTAGGGCTTGACCTTAACCCTAGACAGAAAAGTGCTTAACGTGGACACTGAATTTCTCTCAAATCTATCTAAACTAATACATGAGAAGGAAGGATGATAGAAGTACCTTTTTATCGCCGTTTGTCCCTGCACGCTCCGAGTTGCGCTCCAATCTTTTGCTCCTCGCTGAGTTCTGCAGGAAAAACAAGATAGAACTACTTCCTACTCTATTGATATTAGCTTGAAAACAGATCTACCATTAAATGATAAGTTCATGTAACATCAGACACAAACTAGAAAGAAATAGGCCAAGCATGTCATATTAATGAGAATAATGACAGCAGTACTTATAATCGTAGATGCGAATGCGACAGCTTCGTCAAGTCCTCTTCGTCTAACCCTTGCCTGAAAGATCCAAGACCTGGATGGCTGCAACTTCACTGATCAATCTTCTTCGGCTAACTGCAAGTTTCCTCGAAGATCATAAGTTTCACATATCCAATTGTTCCTCCTCTTCATCACCATAGAAC
>JZKD02S1674130.1:297340-311840 GCA_000966675.3 Picea glauca | reverse complement strand
TATATATATATATTAGTCCATGGGTGAAATTTTAAGTAAAAACATTGTGAATGGTGCCTAACAATCCAGGGATGAGTTTACATATTTTTATATTTTAAGTTCAATATGTAAATATTATTACAAAAGGTAATATAGTAGAATATTATAAATGGTTATATAATATAGATTGTTTATTTTAAAAATATGTGTGTGATTGTATTATATTGTAATTTTTTATTATGCAAGTTTATTTGTTTACTTCTCATATTTATGAATATAAATGAAAAATGAAATGAAAGAACAAGTAAATGAACACACTACCCACACAAATGAACAAAAAATGTATCTCAAGAAACTCAAAATGGGAGAAAACCTAGTTACAAGGTGAGGCCTATGCTTTTCTCTCTTTTATTTGGTTATTCAATGCAATTAAAAAGAAAGGGGCACTCGCTATGGAGTTTCCTATGACATTGTGGATTGAATGGATATTGCTATCTGTCTTCCTCCTAATATGTTTTTGTCTCAAATCCCCCTCCTAGATGTTTTGCTCGACTATGGAAGAATTAAAATGCTAAATAATGGAACACTTTCTCCTCCTAATGGCCTAGTATTTAACATAGCTTTATAGTTGTTTAGGGCTAGGGTTTTTTCATGCCTCAACCCTCAAACAGTGTTATGGTTTGGAGCTTCTAGAATATTCTTGAAATTCCACGCATGGCTAGCCCCACATGTGTGATTAATGGGGGATAATGTGGCATCCACTTGGTACCATAGTGGTCAACAAGGTAGGTCAACTTGCAAGAGGCATAACTTCCACATACAAGCTCCAGTTGAGATGATTTTCACACTATTGGAAACGTCTCAATGTGTAGAATAGAGTCAATGGGATGGGATCTAAGATTCGAAAGTTTTCACAACAAAAAATATCATTTGATGCCTCTAAATGGCTCTAGAATATTTAGGACCCCAAATTTCCATATTGGGACTAACCCTAAAATGGGCCTTGTAAGGAAATTCCTCCAATTTTTTTACCCATAATGTACTAGTATAGATTTGATATGGATTGTATTGAGAATTAAATGAGATATCAATGAAAATAACATAGAACATATAAATACAATGAAACCAATATTATATTAATGAATGGAATACAAAAGGCTATAAAATGCAAAGCACACAAACTAGCTAGAATGGTGGTAGTTTATCCCTGAAGAGACAAATGTGTCAGCTACATGCATTCGCAAGAATATGATTACAAAGAGGCTGAAAAGGCCTTTTAAGATAAAGAATTAATGAGAAAACCCTAAACATCCAAATTCATAATCCTAGAAGATGAAATGCCAAAATGTCTATGGGCCCCGACATGGTTAGTTGATATGTCAACTTCCCAGGGGTGTAACATTTGCATACAATATTTTTTTAGAGTGATCAGTACCCCGTTGAAAAGGTCTAGCCGACAAGTAAAAAATTCAAAGAAACTGGTACATTCCTTTGCTTATATAATGGGCGTTGTCACACCAAAAAAACATAATTTAGGGCCTCAAAATGACACTCGGACCTGGAAAAAAGTAGAAAAAATTCCAATATGTGGAATGATTATGAATTAGTGGAATAGGTGGGTGGCCACTAGTATCCACCTGGATCATTCCTCCCCTCTTAGGAAGCAATGTTCCCGATTGCATCAAGTTCCTCCTATCAGATGGGGAATTTTTTTCTTTATCTGAATCCCGGTGAGACACTTTCCTTGGTGAAAAAGTTTCTCTGCTTTAATGACCTGATAGATTTTGATGTTCTGTTGGAGAGTTCTCAATGTAGTTAGGATTGATTTATTTAGGGGCCAAGTGCTCAACCACATCCAAAGTGTCCAAGAGAGGTTGAAAATATGGTCAAATAAGTTCCACATTAAATATGGGGTGGAAGAAAAGGAAAGGGGGAATACTTAATTCAAAATCATTATCACCCACATCCTTGGTGATGGTATAAGTCTTGTATCATAGTGGGAATAGCTTTTGATGGGTTCCTATGAGGTGCTCTTTCTACAATGAAACCATACCTTATCTCCCACCTAAAACATGTGTGGTACTTGAAGTTGAGCATGGTGTTGCTTGTACTTGGCATTGGCTTTCTAAAAAATATCATGAAATTATTGTTGGATTCTTTCAAAAAACATTTCTTCTCGATCAACCTCGTTCTTATCATGTAAGGACTCTTCATGTGCAACTACAATGGGAAGAGCTACATCAATGGGGGCCAATGCTTGGAACTCCAAGCACACCTGAAAAGGGTTGTGGCCAATAGAGATGTGGAGGGATTTGTTGTAGCTATGTTGAACATAACGAAGGCTCTCATACCATGTGTGTGGATGTTTGGAATTGTACATCCTCAGGATTTGAACAATCATCATGTTGACTACCTCTATTTTTTCATCAGTTTGTGGGTGGAAGGAAGTCGATTTGGTCATCTTGGTGTCCATCATTGACCATATGATGGACCAAAATGTACTCAAGAACCTATTGTCTCATTTTGAAATAATGGTCCGTGGGAGACAAAAATGAACCCAAAAAAGATGAAAGAAGATCTTAGCAGTGGCCTTGATTGTGATACTCTTCTTGCAGGTTGTCAAAACTACCATCTTAGAGAATCAATGAATGACCATGAAGACACATTCATTACCATGATTGTTTGATGGTAGATCAGACATGTAATCCATGGATATGGACTCCCAAGGCCTATCAAGAATATTTAGAGGGGTGTATATCCCTTGTTTCTTAATGGTGATTTTTTCAATGAGGCAGGAAATGCAGGATATGATATATCTTTTGACATATTGTCAAATCTTTTTCCAATAAAAACAATTTTGCAGTATTGCCATTGTTTTTTCCATGCCAAAGTGTCTTGTCACCCGACTGTAATGAGCTTCCCAAATTATATTTACATGCTCACTTGAAGGAATACAAATATGGATCATATGGCATAGTAGTCCACCCCATAGATGAAAGTATGGAACTGGTTTCAGATGTTCAATGTCTAATAGGTAGAAGTAACACCAGAGTTACTGTTATATAATTGTGGCCACCTGAAGGTCTTATGCCAATAGGAGTTAATAACTAAGGTTAGCACCACAATTGGGCGTCAACTATGACATTCTGCAACATGGTTAGTTATTCCCTTCTTTTACTTGATGTTCAATTGAAATTTTTGCAGGTACGTGGACCACTTATGATGGAAATAATTATATAACTTGCATTGTTTCTCCATGAATTGTAGAGGCTTATGATTAGTGTGGATGATCATTTCCTTTCCCAGAATGCAATGCTTCCACTGTAGAAATGCCTACACAATTATGTACATATCTTTGTCACATGTTGGGTATATACGAACAACATTAGATAGTGTTTCACTATGATAGGACACTATATTCCCATGTTGAGTGAGGAGTATATGGATATAATAATATGAAGTATCTGTCTCAATATCAAATGGTTGTTACAGTTATAACATAATAAGGATTGGTGTTGAGTAGAGGTGGAGTTTTAAATCCTCAAATTATTTCTCTTGTGACATAGCCGAAATAAACTTGGCCTTGGATCCACCTTGGTTACCTAGATTAGGGCCCAAGTGATATGAGAGAACCCCAACACAAACCTGTGGTAGAAGTTGGCGATGCCCAAGAAGTTGTCAAGCTTGTTCACTGTATTTAGAATTGACCAATAGAGAATGAATTGGATCTTGGTTGGATCCACATCATACACACTGTTCATGCACGATGTATACCAAATATTGAATTATGTCCATGTCTAAGGAACACTTCTCTAAATTGGCATATAACTTGTGTTGTTGTAGGGTGCGCAAGACCAATTGAATGTGATTCAGATGTTCCTCCTAGGTTTTTCTAAACATAAGGATGTCATCTAAATGTATGAACACAAAGGATTTTGTGAATGGATGCAATATATCATCCATCATCCATATGAATGTGGCCAGGGAATTAGTCAAGCTGAAAGGCATGACCAACCACTTGAAGATGTCTTCTTTAGACTTCAATAATGCCTTCCATACATCAATTTTCTTAATCGACACCTTGTGGTAGGTTGAATTCAAATCAATCTTACAAAAAAAATTGGTGCCCTTGAATTGACCTAGAAGATCATCAATCTGGGGTATTGAGTATCAGTTCTTGAGCATGATATTCTTCAAGGATATGTAATAAATACAAAGTATCCATGTCTAATCCTTCTTCTGTACCAAAACAAATAGTCTCCCACAAGGTGAGTATCTTAGTCTAAAATGACCCTTTAGAATGAACTCTTGGATCTAGTGTTTGATTTCTACATTCTTCGTGATAGAGCACCTATATATAGGGTCGTTAGGTAGAGGATCACCGAGTGTCAAATCAATTGATTACTTTAATTGATAGTGAAAGGGAATCCCAATAGGCGAGAAACATATTTCTTTATGTTCTTATACTATCTTATCCACCTTCTTTTGTTGTGTAGAAAGATCTCATGTAGAGGTTTTGGCAGTTGTAGTGATACTCCATACACCTTTTGACTAGACCATAAAGAGGAAACATATCATAATTTGAGATATCACCTTTCTACACTGCTTTCTCAGAGATCAAAGAGACTACATTATTTGGGACAACCTCTACTACCATATAGAATTGACCTCCTAAAGTAATATTGACACTACAAGGCCTAGATTCATAAACAACATGACACTTCTACGTATATGGTTGTCCTAAAATAAAATCACAAACTTAAATTTGAGAAACATCACACAATATATCATCTTTGAAGGGCTTGATCCCATAGTGCAAACAACATTGTTGGATGATGCAGGTGTCACGTTCATGGTTGAGACAATCGATGGTGTATGGATGAGGGTACAATGTTGTTGTTAGGTTTAACCTCTTTATGACCTGTTGACGGGGAAGAATTACCCAACAATAGTAAGGGGTACTCCCTGATACACAATACCAATTAGAATTTTCACTGTCTGGTTCAGGAGACCCATCCAGATTATATCTCGGCTTCCATTACTAGTTATGAGGGTGAAGATGGATGGTTATGAAATGTAAATATGTAGATGAATACTATGTATGAAAATAAAACTAATATACTTCTATTTTATTCTATCATATCCTAGCTAGGAGAAATCCATCATGACCAAATGAGTTGTAATGAAAATAAACTCTACTAAAAGGAATTCACTCAAATAGTTGTAATGAAGGTGAGAAGTTAGAAACACATGCATGAAAAATATATAATCAGAAAATTATAAACTATATTTTCCACATAATTCACAACTCATATGCACAAGACATATAAAAGATAAAGAGGAATAACAAAACTACAAAAGTGATATAAATTGTATTGGATTAGTCTATAAGAAAACATATCCTTACATCCCATATCAACATCACACATTTCTCTTGAAATAGGTCACAACAAAACAACAACACTTGCAAGTTCTTCTCTCTTTCATAAAACTGGTCCTGAGGACTTCTCAATATTCACTAACCAAGTATTTTCTCTAACAATATTTCTAGAGTGTATACAAAGCTTGAAGAGCCCCTGCAAAGGGGATCTCTTCCTATATTTTTACATTTTTTTCTAACTAAGTTGTGACTTATTTTATTCCATCTAAAGAAACTATTACAAAAATTGTTCATCTTCCCTCTACTTCATGACATGTGCACAAAGTAAAGACAAACTTGGAATTAGTTCAGAAAATAAAAAATATACTATAGGTAATATCAATTTTGGGTTTTTTATTTTGTCTTATTCATGAAATCTTTTCTTAGATGTATATTGTCCAAATTTCCGATTGATCGTATATAGATATGAGCCTACAATATTCCATCTCTTCCTGGGTAGCTATATGTGTGGCTATGGTGTCATAGAGGTTCTTCATATCCTTTGATAATGTAGGCATGAATGCCTAGACCATAGTATGGACTTTGGTTGGTTGAATAAGTTGTTTCTCTATTAAGTCAGTTATTACTTTGGTGGATTCTAATCTATGGTTTGTGTTGTCTTGTATATTATCGACTAGTTCCTCCATTGTGAAGTTATTTCCAAGCTAATCTAACTAGGGGAGTCAACATATCTTCTTTAATTCTTGCACTTCCTTGTGCAAGAGTAAAAATATCACCATTAAGTTAGTGTTTTCTTTGTCTCCCCTTTGTCCAACTTTCTAGAAACATTATAATGAATAGAGATCTATTTTTCTTTGCCTTCCTTAGGGATGATATATTTCTACTTGTGGATCTAGGTTTTCTGCTATCCACGTGTCAACATTGTTCATTCCTTATAAGATAATGTTGAATTGCATGAGTTTAGTTTCCACTATGTTGTGTTGATCTATGATGGTGGCAACCATATCCTAGAACATGGTTAGGTGAGCATACATGTCAATTATATCTTCCTCTATCTCTATTCTAACCTTTTTTGTACTTGACTAAAATATTTGAATGCTTTCGTCATTGATCTTTACCTGAAGAAGCTTCACCTCTAGCTCCCTGATCCTTTCTTATTTCTCTAGATTTTGTTGGTGTAGTTTGTGGAAATTATCTTATGTGGAATTCATGAATGAAGATCTAGTGGAATCTATGACGACTAGGTCTTCACTGACATTTTCTATTATGGGGGTTTGCGTGAGAACTAAGATTGGATTTTCCCCAGTTACTAGTACTTTTTTCACCTGTTCTTGCTCGATTTTTCCCGATAATTTGTCGTAGGTGAATTTATTTAGGTTGGGTACCTCACTAGTTTAGAATGGGGTACAAAGTCCTAAACCTAACATGTTGAATGGTGTATGTCCATTGGTACCTGTTTTTGATATCTATGGGATATTGATGTCCATCACTTGAGCATCGTCATTTCTTGTTTCAACATCCTTCTTTTGTTCTTCTTCTTCAATTTCTTTGTTGATTGCTTCCTTAGTTGTTTTTTCTGCTGCATCCACAGTTTCCTTCTCGGCCACTTATTTTTGTTCGGCTTCCTTCTATGTTGTTTCCTTTGATTTTTCTTCTACAACAACTGTTGTTTCATTGTATTTGTCTTTGGATTTTTCTTTCTCTAAAAATTTTCTCTTTGTTTAAGCCAAATAATGATTTTTCTTATGTACCTTTTCCTTTTCTCTCCTCTTCTTATATACTATGGTTTCTTCTTCCTCAACAGATCCCAACTACACAGATATGGTTCCAAGGGATCCTTTTTCTTCTATGTCTTCTTCCTCCTTCTTTCTTGATTATTTAATTTCTCTTTATGCATATTCAATCCTCCCTATGGGATTTCCTTGCCTCTTAAAGATGAATTCCCCATAATTTATTGCATTATAATGTATCTCCTCTTCCTCCCAAACCTCTAAGGTATACTCCCAAGGTATGCATATCTTGTTTAAATTCTCTTTGATGACCTTCTTAGGGCCGTGCCTCCTGAACCTCTCTTCTATGAAGTGGTAGAATAAAAATATATCCACTTCTTCCTGATCCTGGTTTGTGTTAGAAAATAAGTAAGCGTCGATGTATAGTAGGAGTAGTGGCCATATTGATTTCTTATCTATGTAAAGCATTCCCCCAACTCCATTGATCACCATTTGATAAGTACTTCCTAGAGTACTATCCTATCTGGTACACAATGAGGAAGAAGAGGAGGGTATTTCATGGCACCATACACCCCGATATAAGTTTCATGTTCATTCAAATACCAATCTTTGACCCTGCTGATGACATATATTTCTTTTTCAGTCATACATAGAGTTCATGTGCAAAAGATAAACTCGTATAACAGAGCGAGGAAGTGCTCATATATTTTTAGTATTTTTTTTGTACTTGTGCTCCTAGAGCAATTTGCAATATATGTGAATGGTTATTTCTACTGGTTTCCATGCCCAACCCATATTTGGGTATTTTTTGGAAATGCACATGATGTCTATGAGGTATGATGACATGTGGAATATCGAGAAGGTATCGGTCTGGGATCCTACAAATGTTGTGATGGCTTCCACGAGGTTATTGATAGGACATCATCCTAGTTGAATGATAATCCTTTGTCTGCACAGTAGTAGATTAGTGACATATATGATAGGGGGAATTTGAAGGAAGATTGTTATAGCCTGCATAACATGGCCACCATGTATTGATAAGGTTATCTGAGGGAGGGGGTGGAATATCCACCTGTGGGTCTGAGTTTGAACTACTTATCTATTTTTTACCAGATTTGGCACAAGTCCTTGGTTGTATTCTTGAATTCACCAAGAAGTTAATTATCCAACTTCTTGGTCCCCTTCTCCAAATGATAGTATTTGGCTAAGTCCTTGGGATGGAATGATGCTATAGGTTCTCCTCTATAATTGAAAATGTACATATTCCCCAAATACACATGCTTTAGTATCCATCTAATGGAATCAATGCATGGGAATACAATAGCATGGGTTTCTACCCTATGAATTCTAGATTTACTCATGTTCTTAAAGATTATAAGATCATCATGGTCTTTTCTGTCAGTGGTGAATTTTTACTTTTTGAACATCTGGTAGACGTCACCTCGTCTGAGTGCATCCTCCAATTTTTATAGGAATCCATAGGTATCATTGTAAACTACCCCAACAATGTCTATATAATCTTTGATCTGACAACCACTACTGGAGGCCTCAGTGGTTGGTGCTTTTCTAGTTGAATTATTCCTTGGAGACATGTCTAAATATGCAAAGTAAAGATGGAATCGGTGAAAAAAAAAATCCACAACTGATACATCAATATCTAACAATAATTTGTCTAAAAATATCACATGTAATACCAGAGGATTCACTTGAGCTAATTTTGGGTGGAAGTTTTTCATTTGAATATGAAATTATAATAGTAGGAAACGTTTAATTATTGGAGAGATTCGGAGAAAAAACCACCTTAAAAAAGGGTTCAACAATTTGAGATCAGAGCAGTTCTTACAAATTTCTCTGATGTCTATCAGAGGAGTTAGTACAAAGTGATGCAGACCCCCTCCCTCACCCAGGGTCCACTCGACCTCCTGATATAGGATAGTTCAAATAGGGAGTTGAATTATCTCTCAAGGCTCTATTGAGCCCCCATTATTAGACATAGGTCCTTAATCTCCTAAGACACATGTTCCTCAAAACCCGCAGGCTCTTACTAAGCCCTTTCTCCTTTGAAATATTTTTGGCCCCCTAACCCTCTTCCTCAAGAAGACTCCTCATATGACCAAATATTCTGACCAAGTGCTAGTCAATAGCACACTATTTCGTCACTTTGACGATTTTTCCAAGCCCCTTTTCTTTTAAAATCGAATTTGGCCTTCAACCCATTTTCTCAGGCCAACTCATCATATGACCAAGGGTCTTGACCAAGATTTAACCCAAAGGGAGCTACTTGGGAGCTCGGGCTTCGATGATCTCTAAACACATCCAACATGTACAAATTTCGCAAAGTGTCGATAGCCAAAAAAATAATATCAAACAACTCTGGTACTCTCAAGATCAATGACTCCTATGCCTCTTTCTTGCCTCAGGCTTCAACGATTTTGTCCTGAATCTTCTCCACAAACTTACACAATCTCTTAATTGACAAACATGCCCAAATTTTAGATCGAAGGCTCTTTGGCCACGATAAATCAACGGTTCATATCTCCCCTTTTGAACTTTGGTGATTTCCTTTGTTCATACACACAGACAATCTTTCAAATATCCCAATGCAAAAACATCGAAATACCTCTCCTTCCTCCACGTTTCCCCTCCAAATCGATGACTAGGATGACTTCGTGACTTTGGGAGTCCTACTTGTCTACCCATCGATTCATTTTCACTGAAGTTCCAAGTCCCCTAATTGTGGGATCTTGCACCACACTTCCTCTCCAAATGGACGATTGGGATTGACTTCAACATTTGCACCTTCAAGAGTCCAAACAACACTTCTCTCTATTTTCCCTTGAGTGTCGAACCTCTGTATCTACTACCACCTATCATTCAATATCAACGACCCACAATATTTTTAATGTCAAACTAGCAGGATTAATATCTACCTCCACATGTCCTATCTCGACCGACGATCGAGATTATGTTCGTCTCCCATCCCTTCAGGAGTTCTCAACAATTTGCACACTGTTATTCTTGAACCTCGAATCAATGAAGCTCATATCTACTCTCCACGTGTCCTCTGCATCCGATGGTCCATATTTTATTCAGGCTCCTGGGACTTAGGGAACCTACATACCTTCTTGACCAATTATCTTTTGGAGTACTATACCTCTGGACTACCTGATTTATTTCCATGTGTCCTCCCATTCAACTATGAGTATTTACTCCGCCCTTTGTCACTTCAAGGGATTTGAACCCTCCTAACCTTTATTCTCCCAGATATTCCTTTCCCCAATCCACAGGATCTGGTGACACCTGTCCACCGATATTGATGGTGGAGATGGGCTCCACTGCTCTGGGCTTCGGTAGTTCTTCCTACTCCAACACTGTGTGATCCCAGAGTGCTAAATATCTAGTCCTCATGATCTGTTGACACGTGTCTCCTACACCAATGGGAAGGATTCGCTCCGAGACTTCGAATATTTGGGAGTCTCCTATACTCCACACCTTTATTCTTCTAGATAGTCGGATGTACAGACTATCCCTAATATGCTTCCATGCATCCTTTGGATCATATGACCCTAGGGTTAAAATGCACACTACTTACCTGGATCATATGACTCATCGATCCTCACGCCTAGATCCAACAATTGGGATATGTCTCCTCCATGCATGCTCCTCCTTGTGTATGGACTCAGATCTAATGGTCTAGATCTTCTCTCCCACAAAGATCGATGACTGTTGTATCTTCTCCTCCCAACAAAGGATTATTTGATAATTTTCAAAGGCTTTGAGCCTTTGAATCTTCTCCTCTACAAGAAAAATCCTTGGCCTACACTGCACCTCCTGAGCTTGAAATGATTTTAAAATTCAAAAGGGCTCAACCCTTTGAACATTTACCTCCTGCAGGGCTGTCAACTTGGACTCTACTCGCATTCCTAGAAAACGCTCTCCCTCCTAAGATTTTGTTAACTTCAAGGGATTTCAACCCTGGCGCACACTTACATTTCTCCCACGGTTTGAGAATTGGAATGTTTTTGGTTTTATTCCCTCCTGGTAGGGACTCTATGCACAATTATTCTATCTCTCTGGAGCTTTGATTTGATCGGATATCTTAGGGTCTCAACCCTTTTTTCCCCTTAATAAATCCTTCTTCCCTCCTGGCAACGAAGATGCTCTTCCTCCTGAGCTTTTGTGTTCTTCAATCCACTTGACCTCTGGTGCAATCCTTGTGCTCTCTCCTTGAATTTGACTAACAATTAAAAAAGTGTTTCCCCTGTGCACTCTTTGCACTATGAGTTTCTAAAAGACTTAGACTCAAGAATTTTTCCAAAATTGTTCCTACGCACTCCTTACACTCCCTGTGCAGATTTTCACTTCTCATCCTGAGCTTCACCTTCTGGTGTTCCCTCTTTGAAACCTTCTTCTAGAACTCGAGACATATTTCTCACACACTCCTTGTTACTACTAAATTCACTCCTTGCTAAGCCCTCAGAGTATTCAGTAACTCTAGTAAATCTTCTTCAGGGTATTCAACAACCCTGATGTGCACTCCTTTCACTATTCCTTCTAAGCTTCAGAATGATTTTGTAAATCTTCTTTAGGGTATTCAAAAACCCTGATGTGCACTCCTTTCACTATTCCTTCTAAGATTCAGAATGATTTTGTTGATCCCATCATGCAGGTGCTTTATTTTAAATTGAGAGAGAGACTTCAAGTGCACTCCTTGCACTAGCTTCACAAAGTTTCAATACTCTGGTGTGCACTCCTTGCACAAGCCTAAGATCCCAAAACTACTCAGAAATATACATATAGGGAAATCTATCTAAACATGCAAATGTAACCTACTTTCACATCTAGAGCATACATAAATAAAAACATAAAGACATTCAGAGAATAAACATTCACCACACATAAAAAAACAGAAACCACATATGCAAGGAAAACTTATTTTGTATTATATCTGAATGCTTTTGTACAAAGATGTTTTACAAAGGTTGGATTGCAACAGAGTCTCAACTCTCTCTCTCCTCTCTTGAGCTATCTACTCACTCGTCAACTCATTCTAATGAATTTTGATACAATGAGATTTTTTTACAAAAGAGGGGCTCCTCGAGCTTTCCCTCCAACTACCCACTTGCATTGAATTGCATTCAATTGTAATCAATGGACATCTAGTCTGAACTAGGCCTAAACCTATCTACCTGTCAGCCATTAAAGGAGACTCCACATGAAACCTATAGAAAGGAACATGGCTCAACTTCTTTGAGACTTACAACATTTAATACATTTGATTAAATTGAAAATTTTAAATTTAGGCGCAGAATGAGAGGATTGACGCCTCTCTTTCCTTGGAAGTTGTTCCTCCAAGTGTGTTGATGTGATGGCCTGCTAGCATTGATGAGGTGGAGAAATGATCCTACATCATAATACTGCTTTGAAAAAAACATGAGATCCTTCTCATGCCTCCCATGTTGTTGAGGTTTCGATCCTCTCGGATCCCAAATCTACATTTGGAGTTCTCCATCTGCTCCTCTTCCTTGCTACTATAGGTCCTTCTCTATTTAGATTCCTCCCACTACTGACTGTATCCTCTATTTATTCCAACTTGAGCCTCCTTATCTCCTCTATTACTCTATCTAATTGGTCCACTAACTGTCTCCTCTTTGGCAGTCCTCTCTATTGTTGCATCTCCTCTTCATAAACTTCCAACCTGACCTATTAGAAACGTTTACTATGCACTATTACCCTTTCCTCCAGGGCTTCCACTCCTTTACACAAATCAATGGGTAGATAATTTTGATATACCATGTTGCTTGTATCTTCTATGGCACTAGTTTTCCACTCCACTGCAAGTCCAAATTCTGTAGGCATGCTACTGAGCTTTTTCTTAACCATCTTCCCTTATAGTTCTCCTTCTGTCATCTCCTCTTCTTGTGCTAGTACAAGTATAGCTTCATCCATCTTCTACTTAGGTTGGAATTCCTCCTCATTATTCACAACTGCATCCCTCTTGAAATATTCTTCTATTTCTGGATTGCTCAACCAATCCTCCAACATCTTCAACTCTTTCTCCCACTGAGTGAGCATCTGATTTGAATGCTCCTCTTCTTATTTCAGCTCTTGGGCATACGTCAATTTCTGCTCTTGCTCCTCCTTGACAGTCTCTGTTTGTTGTCTCTTCTCTCTTGCACCTTCAACATGTGCACTGACATCTATTGGGCTGCTTGGAAGAAATATACTAATTCCTCCAATGATCAGAATGTATCTCTGATCCTTCTCCTCTATCAGCACTACTTTCCGATCTGAGCTCTCCTCTGAGTTCATGAGACTCTCAGACAGTATCAATTCCTCCTACCTTCCCACTTGACAATATGAGGTCTTACTCCTACCCTCCCAGTAGTCTATGAGATATTTGTCTGATATCATCTCATTGACCTCCTGGAAATCTAAAATTTCTCTTCTGCCCTCCTGCCAGTCTATGAGATCTCTACTTGATCTCTCTCTATTTCACTCTTGGAAATATGAACCTTCATCACTGAGGATCCTTCCAACCTATGGTTCACAAATGTAAACCATCTCGTCCTCTATGTCACTGAGGGTTTCAAATTTCCTCATCCACCTCCTCAAATTCTGCTTCTGCCTTCTAGCAATCAGTTGCTGAATAGGACACTTTACGTTTCTCTTCAAGGGCCATTCATACCTCCAACTTCCTTTTGCTTCCTACTACATATTAAACATTAGCCTCTTGAGATCTTCTCTCATCTCCCTGAGCTCTTTATCCATATTCTCTTTCCTCACCTGTTGGTGGCCTCCTTGAGATTTCATCTGCTTTCAAGAACACAATTGGTTCTTCTCCTTCATCCCACCTAACTATCTACTTCGCCTGCTATGCAGCTGAGAGAACTATTGAATTTATCCTACAACCCTTTTGGATATATTTTGACTATTGTACACTTGCAAAAACTCTTCACAGAGAACCACACCCTACCTTCTCTTCTCGCTTTCCCGATGTCTATAGAAAAAAAACATCTCTGCCCGGTATCAAACAAAACATTCCCCACTCTCCTTCTATATGCAGAGAATATTAGGCTATGATACCACTTGATATAGACCCCCTCCCTCACTTGAGGTCCACTCGACCTCCCGGTCTAGGATCATTCAAATCAAGAGATCAATTATCTCTTCGAGATCTGTTGATCCCCCATTATCAGATGAAGGTCCTTAATCTCCTAAGGCACAGTGTAACATCCCGCTCTGGCGCACTGACAAAACTTATTCTTTGAGGACACTTGCTCGCAAGTGATCTATATTTTTATGATGATGAACCACTTAACCTTGATGATGAGGCGTCATGATTGATGACAAGATGTTTTACTATTGCTATATACAGGTGCTATTGACTCAGTTTCATTGAGTGTGCAGG
>JZKD02S1674130.1:267231-297330 GCA_000966675.3 Picea glauca | reverse complement strand
TGAGAGAATAGAGACTGATTGGTTTCTGGTAGGAGTTGGGAATCCTCAGCAGACTTGAGTGGTAGCTCAGCCTTGGAGGCGAGCTGAGGAGCTAGTTACTCTCTGATGGTGTGTGGCCCCTTTGCGGATCAGGGGGCTAAGGGAGAAGAAGAGTACCCCTAGCATTTGGCTGGGAGGTACTGGTGAGTTTGTTGCGGTCGGCAAGCGGGAGCACTGAAGACAGAAGCAACAGAGAGCACGGGAGTCAATTGCGGCAGACAACAAGGCAAAGGTATGTTCCTAAACTTATTAAGGTAGAATGCATAGTGATTACTGCTAAGATTGTGATTGTATGGATGTGAATGACCTTTCCTCGTCCTCAAAATCAGAAGATTCTCGTTTTTTTTTTTTTTTTTAATCAGTTTAGTTTAGGGTTGCTGGTAAATAGTGGGGTTATGGGTGTTTCATTTTTTTTTGTATTGGGAGTTTTGTTTTTCAGTGGAATTCGTTTTTGGAGCATTGAGCGAATTTTAGGCAGTAGGGTTTCGATTTTTATTACAGTGGGCAGTTATTTGCAGTGGGGTTTCATTTTTATGTGTGTTGGGCATTTTATATTTGTATAGGGTTTATTCTTTTTACTGTTGGGCGTGTATACGGTGTATGGAGCATTTTATATTTGTATTGGGCATTCTTTTTATTGTTGGGCGTCCCCATAGTGGCCCTGTTTGAATCTATGGCTGGGCGTCCCCTTTCGTGGATGGGATTGTGGTGTTAGATTGCTCCTTTCCTTAGTCCAATTAAATCGTAGTTTTTTATTCCATAGCTGATATTTAAATCTCCTTGCCCTCCTGTGGTTACTGCCGAACAAACACACTGCCAGATTCAGAGATCATTCTTGTTGCTTTCTTTCATTACGCCAGGGTAAAGGAGTTATANTTGAGGCAGGCTGAGACGCTATTTTATTTCTGGTGCTTGTGTGGCCCCTTTGCGGCTCAGGGGGCTAAGGGGGAAGAAGAGTACCCCTAGCGTTTGGCTGGGAGGTACCGGTGAGATTTCCTTGGTCGGAAAGCCGAAGCGGCACGGAGCGAAGGAAGCGGCACAGCGCGGGACATCTCCGAAGCGGGCGTGTGGCCAAGGTATGATTTTTATGGGTAAAGTAGAAAGCGTTTTATATTCAGCAAATTATTGTTATTGGTGATAATATGATGAGATTGTTGGCTTTATATTTTGAATTCTCGTTCCGCAATGATATGTAGAGTTGTTTATATTGTGAACATGTGACACCTTAGTGAACTAGGTGATGTTGTTAATTTCTTATTTGTTAAAAACCAAAAGAAAATGTCCTATCGTACTTCGCTATTCATAGACGTAACGAAGGGGTCGTCACACACAGGTTCCTCCAAACCCGTAGGCTTTTACTAAGACATTTCTCCTTTGAAATAGCTTCAGGCTCCTAACCCTATTCCTCGGGATGATTCCTTGTTATAGCCCTAAAATTCCCTATTCATGCATACATGGCCTTGGCCCTCTTACTTGCATATTTTTCCAATGCATTGTTGCGGATCTCTTCTTAAAAAAAAAATCTTAGAGCATGTACATGCCCTTCACCACTACATCCCACGTACATACACTTTCTGCATGCTATATAGCTCATGTACATATGCTTTCTGCACACTAAACAACACGTGTATGCTTGCAAAAGTTGATAAAATAAAAAAATTGTAAGGAATTCAGTGAAATTCAAGAGCTATTGGAGGTTTCCAAACCAATTCACTTGCTATAGCCCATCCCCCAACAGAATAACCATCCTTTTTTCATATAAAAGGAGTTGTCAGGGTCTCATTTCTAGAATAATCATAAGAATAGTGAAACTCTTCCCATTTCACTTCCCCTCCCTACCCAAGCATTTTCAAGCTTTTGTGAGTAACTTCCTCAACATTCCCTCATTCATCCCATTTTCTTCCATCCAATCCATTCCCTTTCCTAGAGGAGACAAGAATATTGTGAGAAGAGGCCTATTGAAGGTGTACTTGGAGCATTATAAAGAGGAGCCCAGACTGGGTTTGCAGAACGGTGGTTGACACATATTGTAATTTTCAGTATTTATTTGATGAATAAAAGAATCTCTTTTCCCTGTCCCAAATAATGATGTTTTATGTCTTCTTCTTTGATTTATGTATGGCATTTGCTAGCTAACCCTAATTTATTAATAGAAGTTGCATTCTTGTAGTCCTTGTTTACCTATCTTTGGATGCAGGTCAGCCTTGGGAGGATACTTGCAGTCTTTGGAACTACAAAGATTGAGGAGATCATCACCAGACGTGGGATAAAAGGTATAATTACCTTATTTTCTCTCATATTTCTTTATTTTCATTTATTTTGGTATGTTTGCAGTAGAGTAGAAACTAGATTGACTTTTAGATGGTCATTCACTCTGTCTACATCTTAAACCTTGATGTAGTTAAAGGGGGTATTTTCCCTCTAGAAGAACCAGAGACCATATTGGGGATCTCTCTAGGTTTTTTTAGGGGGTTTTGGGTTGATTGATTAGTTTTTGTTTTCCTTTCGAGTTTTAGTCAAGTTAATTGAGTCTTTCAAGTGATTTTGGTCACTTCCAGGGTGCATACCAGTTTTCCCTACCATGTAAGTCTTCCTTTTCTTTTTATTTTTGAAAGGAGATAGAGGTGTACATTCCTTGTCTTGGGCCAACTCGTGTACATATGCGCTTTGCAAAGTAAATGGCCTATGTACATACACAGACTGTTGATGCAACAATATGCATCTCTATTTCATGGAAGGTTTTTGAAAAAGAGGGAGCTTGCCTCTTTCCTGATAGAATTTCGACTTCTCACAGATTTCTTGAATCAACCAAAATCTTTGTTTGTGGCCATATCTTGGGTTTAGGTTCTAGTTTACTTGTTTCCTTAGTCTTCTTGTGTTTACCCTAAAAAGGTTTTGAGCAAGTTGTTGAGTCTTAGATCCTCCTTTTTGGTTTCTTGATTGAATCACCGTGATCCACAATGGGCTAAAGGTATTTTCCATTCTTGTTTCAGTTTTATTTTTATCCTTTTTTACTTTCTTTTAAAAAAGAAAAAAATTACTTAGTTTTTTCTCTTTAAAGCAGTTCAAAAAAAAAAAAAAAAAAAAAATTCTAGCATTCAGTTTGGTAAAGTAGTTAAAGTTGTTATTTGAAAAAGGAAAAAGAATCATTATTATCAAGTTCTTCTTTATTTATTGATACATAAGTAGCTTGTAGTTAAGAGAAAGAAAGTTTTAGGTTTTCTTTACAAGATCTTGAAATATGAGTTAAGAAAAATTGAGTTCACAAATAGTTAGTTACAAGCTTTGCTTTTAAATTCAAAGTAATTTTTCATTCAAGTTCTTTAATTTTCTCCTCCTTATTCGTCTATTTATAACACCATTAGTTTCACTACCGTACCTTTTGAGTAAATTAAGCCTTAAAAATAACGCCTAATCTAAAATACATTAGAATTTTTTGTTTGGTAAGGTTCACAAGCTAGTTTAGGGTTTTAGGGCCTTGAATTAGGTTTGGAGAGGAAACTCTTCAAGTCCACTTTAAATCAAACATTGGAGTCTGTGTTAAGGAGTGATTTAAGTACAATGTCGTAAGATTTATTTGGGACTCCCCTCTAACATAGGGTATAAACATGAGGTTGTGTGAGGAAAGTCAACAGAGATAACCCCTCCAAAGATGGACTGAACGTAGTGGGGATTGTATATTGAGGGTCTTTCTCGAGAACAATACCGACTTCATTTTCCTACGAAGCTTCGTGGACCTTGAATCCATTAGATATCCTCTATTGTATTCCAAACAATTTTCTTTTGATACCCTTGAAGGGATTCATACTTGTTATAATTCTCATTACGATATACTCTACTGTTCACTGTACCCACCTGGTAACTGTCTGCGAGTTGGAAACCTAGTTTCCCATATTTTATGGATTTACATAGGTGACTGCAGGGGTATACTGTAGTACCTAGGGTGGTTGTCGGATCACGCTTCACAGAGTATACCCATATTTTTATTCCATGTTTGAGTTTCACTTACACTGGTTAGTTTCTCTAGTGTCGATTGGCGTAATTATCCTTCCTACTAGATAGTTGACTGCTTGATTTGTCTTTAGTAACATTTTAGTGTTTTCTTTGTGTTCAACGTTATTCAAGCCTTACTATGTCAGTTTATCATTTCACAAAGTGGAATATCAACAACTCCGCCGGTCACGAAGGCTTCAGGGCTTGTCTTCGGTTACTTTGGGGCCACCTCCGCCACCATTGCGGCGAAGAATTGACTAAGAAGGTTCGTTCGAAGAGACCGGGTCGTAGGAAACTGTGCCCTATCCTACTCTACAAGGAGACTTTTCGACTCTAGATGAACCTACCATTTTTTACCATGAGGAAAAGGCTCTCAGGCCAGTTAATCCTCTAATTACTGACTTGTCGACACCAATATTAATTCAAGTTGTCCCTCCTGAGCTGACACCTTCGTAGTGTCAGCTAGTCTTATAAACGATAATGGAAGAGAATGCTAGTACTTCATTCATGAGTCCTCATACTCTCGTTACGACTACTATTACAGGGGGAATCCTACCTCCTCTCCCACCTTTTCCAGCCAGGACCATAGTGGTCTCGACTCCCTCAACTTCAGCCAGTGGTCCAATACTGTTATCGACTTTGACCACTGTATTTTTTACTCATAGTGTGACAGGCCCTCCCTTCTCATATGGGATGCCTGACTTTGGTTCAAACTCGGTTCTTACTTATTGTAGCTTATAGAACATGGGTCCGGGGGTAGGGATATTGAACGCTCCTATGAAAGGGTCAACCAGAGGCACTTATGTCCCTTTTAATGCTATCCCTTATGGTGGGGGTCATATACCTCCTCTATCCCCTTCGCTCGGTGGTGATTTTCAGTAGCCAATCGGGCCAAATGCTAATTATAGGTTGTTTGGTGGAGGATTTTTAGGACCTTAATCTTATACAACGTTGGTGGGATCTATTTCATTCTCTTTGTTCAACGCATTTGGAAACAATGTTTTTTCTTCGACTATTGTATCAGTTGGGGACAACCCTAGTTTTGGTTAACAGAACCTGGTGCAAGGTACTATTCCTTCACAGGGAGTGACGACTGAAGTTTTCTCCACATAGGGTCTTCAAAATCCTTGGCAAAGATCAGTTCCCTCGCAAGGGATGTCGATCAGGGGAAACCGCTTCCATGCTCAATGGAACCCTAGGAAAGGCTGTGTACCCATGCTCTTCAGATTGACTGGGGGAATCCCATTCCAAGGTCCTTAGAACACAATGTAGGGAGCAATCCTCGCACAAGATATGTCATCCAATTTCGGGAGCCAACCAATGATACCTCAACAAAAGTAATTACCTTACATTGTTCAAGGCCATGTTTTATACAAGAACCCTGTCCAACAGTCCAAATTTTTTTGGCAACCTGGTTCCGGTCAAAATCTACGACCCTCTTTTCCTATAAATAGTTCACAACTGAAACTACCATTTTTGGCAATGCTACATCTTCTAGACCTATTGAGATTACTGAATGACCCAATTTGTCATGATCCACATCGACCACCCATGCTGACTAAGTTTCCCTCAGATATTCTGAAATTTGAGGGAAAGCCTGGTGAGGATGCAGGTCATCATGTGACAAATTTTCATTTATGGTGATCGTCAAACTCGTTGAGGGATGACTATGTCCAGTTGCACCTTTTTCAGTGCACTCTTATAGGGGTTCTACAAAATGGTATATTGATCTCGATTGCTCGAGGTAGTCTTAATTCAATGACTTGGAAATGGTATTCTTGAACCATTTCCAGTTACCTGTGAGATACGATCCTGACACCGAATTGTTGGCCAACTTTGCACAAACCAAGGCTGACCACATATCTGATCATATTCGAGAATGGAGGCATAGAAAGAGCTTAATTAAGGTCAAGGTCCCTCCTAATTTCTTTCTTGAGTGGTTCCTGAAGTATTTGGTGCCCTGCGTATCCAAGGATGTAATGACTTCCGAAGTATTTTCAGAGGAGAAGGCGATTAAGAGAGCCCATCAGATTGAAATGATCTACTCTCAGTTTAGCATGCTCTATGATATTTTTCCAGATGCATCATAGTATACTCTCAATAAGGACAAGAAAAATTATGGACCCCATGCCGATGGTATTGTGGGATCATCAAAAAGAAATTCCATGGACCTGTTGTTGAATCAATTGCAACAATTGTTGATACAAAAGATTGTGGCCAGCCAGACTTTGATTTTGGTTGTTCCCCCTACCCAGACGTCGGATGTACATAATGTGCATTTGACGAATCCCAAGGCTAACCAACAACTCAAGGGAAAGAAGAAACAGTGAAATAAGAAGGGTAAAGGGGATAAAAAGACTACCAATAATGATGGTGGGGTAAAACGAAGAAGAAGAAGTCGAACTATCCATGTAATATTTGCATGAAAGACCACCTGACTCATTTGTTCCCTCAGCTTGTAGAATATCATAAGCTATTAGGGCAGCAACAACCTTCTATGTTTATGAACCCTTTTCCACAACCGAAAAACATGGCTCACGATTTTTCATCCATAAGCACGGAAGGGGGTAGTTAGGGACCCCCTTCAGCTACCAACAACAACCCAGCTGTAAATATTTACATGATGAATGTTGAGGCTCATTCAATGACTAGGACCCGAGACTATAGAATGTTGGAATCTTCCAAGAAGGGAAAGGAAGCCACTAACCAACCGAATCCTCTCCAAATTGAGAAGGCGGTGAGAAAAATGATGACTCACATCCTTAAAGGTGCATTTAAGAAGGCTTCTCATAATCCAAATGTGAGGGATGCCCAGAACTACTCCATTGTAGAGGATATGGCATAGACCCCTTGCACGATGTCTGCTTTGGAAGTCCTCCAGAGTTTCCCCTCACAGATAAAATCTCTATTGTCTATCTTGGCAATGGTAGAGACTTGCAACCTAGAAGCATTCATTTTTTATCCAACCGACTTAAAACCCCATCTTCCTTACCACGTTGCTTTTCATATTGTAGTGGCTTACACCATGAAATATTTTACGTGGAACATTTTATGTATAGTGGTTGATGAGGGTGACTCAACTTGCATGATGTTGTTGGCATGTTGGAAGGCCATTGGCCAGCCTAGGTTGTCTTCGTTTCCCACGTTTCTTACAGTGTTTGACGGTCAGTCGTTTAGACCACATGGAATTATTTCTTCCTTCCCCATAGAGTTGGGAGGAAAATTTGTGTGTGTCGAAGTTGAAGTGGTCAATGCGCTTCTCGACGACAACCTATTGTAAGGAAGGAGTTAGACTTATGTGATGCATGCAGTGGTTGCTACAGTTTTTTAGGTCTTGTTTTTTTTGCATGAGGGACGGATTGTGACCATTTACTAGTTGTCCTTCTCTCATCTTGATCCTTCATTGGGGGCCTCCATGGTCCCAATGATTGATAGTCCACAACCCAACACTGTCAACTTAGGTGTTGGTTTGTTTCCATCCTTGATGGGAACTTTTGATTACCCGCTGCCTTCTGGTGATGTAACGATAATATCGGTTTTCCCTTACTAGACAAGGGTTGCCATTTGACAAGTGTCGTCGTTTTGAACAAGGTACTTTAAGGATCTGTGGAATTTACCTTCCCCATAGTTCTCAATTAAAGGGATAGGACATTACTGCATGGTCATTCCCTTGTCCACGACTGAGGTTATGTACAACATTTTCCAGCAGACTTTGGCCAACCCCTATCCGACTCCCACACAGGATTTAGATCCAGTTCTCGATCCTATTTGGGCTCAAGATTCTCTTTCCATTCAAGATCCTTTAGACTTGGTCTTTACCTCTAATGAGGCGATTCTTAATGAAATGATTGGTCCCGATAGACCGTGGGATGATCTACATCATAGATCTTAATTTCTTCCTGAGTTAAGGAGAGTAGAGACAGGAGAATTCATTTCAATCGTGAATGGAGATAATTCTTGTCCTATCAATCCTCTAGGTATGCAAAGATTTTATGCCAATGGTAACATGGAAAGCATTGCTACAATGATTCCAATCGATATCTCCAAAACCCCTGGTGTTATGGAGAATGTTTTCGTTAGAGTGGATTGCTCCTCTAAAGAGATTCGAACTTACACTGAGTTATTCAAAGAGTTACACGACGTTTTTTCCTGGTCTTATGAGGAAATGCCAGGAATCGACCCATGAATTGTCGATCATGAAATTATGAGTTATCCTAATGTCAAATCGGTCTGACAGAAGTTTCATCCATTAAATCCTCGAAAAGAGGCAAGAATTAAGGCAAAAGTAGAAAAACTACTCAAATCTAGTTTTATTTACCCTGCACAATTGACGGAACGGGTGTCAAACCTAGATCTAGTTAACAAGAAATATAGCACTATTTGTGTGTGCTTGGAATTCCATGATTTGAATAAAGCTTTTCCGAAAGATAATTTTCCCACCCCATTCATCGATCAGATTGTTGATGAATTCATGGGCTGTGAGGTCCTTTCGTTCATGGATGGTTTCTGGGATACAATCAGATTCAAATCAAACCCGAGGACTAGCATAAAACAACTTTTACTTGTCCTTGGGGCACGTTCGCATATCGTAAGATTCCTTTTGGCTTGAAGAATGTTGGATCTACCTTTGAGCGGTCCATGCCATTTTATTTTCACGACCTTAGACACATAATCGAGGTGTACCTTGATGATCTAGAATCATGCTCTCTCAAGATATTTGATCATCTTTCCCATATTCAACTAATCTTTGAATGATGTCGCTACTATCAGATTTTCTTGAATCCTAACAAGTGTAGTTTCTTCGTGACGTCAGGTCATCTTTTAGGTTTTATTGTATCAACAATAGGGATCATGTTCAATCCTCTCAAGTTTGAGGCAATACTTCAATTGCCTCCCCGGTGCACAATACCCTAGCTTCAGAGCTTACAGGGGAATGTGAATTTTCTTCGGCATTTTATTGCAAATTAAACCGAGATCACTAAAGGGTTTATGTGTATTTTAAAAAAAGGGGTCCCATTCTGTTGGGATGAAGCTGCTCAATTCTCCTTTGAAGCATTGAAACATGCCTTGACATCTTCCCCTCTCCTCCGGCCTCCCGATTATAACATAGATTTCTTATTTTATTTGGTCGCTGCAGAGACGACCATCATCTTGGTCTTGGATCAAGATGATGATATGCTTGAGGAGAACATTATATTTTACCTTAGATGAGGCTTAGTTGGACTAGAACTTAACTATTCTCATGCCGAGAAGATTTCTTTGGTAGTTTTCCATGTTGTCCAATGGTTTCGTCACTATATTTTGCTTCCCAAGACCACCATCATCATCGTCGTCAACCCTTTACAATAAGTGTTAATGCAACAGGTTATTGGCAGAAATATCAGTAGATGGATTGTAATCCTCCAAGAATTTGACTTGGATTTTGTTTCTGCGAAATCCAAAAAGTCGTTGATCTTTGCCGAACTTATTTTGGAACTTCCAGTCGAGTCTAGTGATATCATGCCTGAAGAATCGCCTATTAAGGGAGATTTTTTTCTCATTACATATTCAGACCCCTGGTATGAAGATATACTTCTCCATCTCCATACTTTGAAGTTCCTTGCTTCTGCTTCCCGCGATGAGCATCAACAAATTCGACATCATGCGCGAAACTATCTTATACCTAATGAAACTTTGTATCGTCAAGGTGTAGATTGTATTCTTCGACGATGCCTTATCCATGAAGAAGAAGAGCTCATTTTGAACGAATGTCACACTGAAGCATGTGGTGGTCATTTTTCTGGGTTGGCAACAACCCAAAATATTCTACATGTCAGTTACTTATGGGCCTTATTAATCAAGGATTGCGTGGAGGCGGTCAAGAAATGCCACCCATGCTAGATCTTCTGTCAGAATATGCGGTTGATGGGTGTTCTATATGCACTAAATCCCTCAATTAAATTGTCAACCCAAGGTAAGTAAAATTAGAGTTGTAGCACTATATGTGCCAAGGCAGAAAATCTAGAGGAAGTATGATCTAACTAAGGAGATGGTCTATCTAAGGTTTAATCTACTTAAGCAAAGACTATCAATGAGAAAGCCCTATTAAAGAACTTTGAACTATTTACCCTAAGAAAATTTTAAACAATGGATCGATGGATTGTTCCTAAAGAAGCATATCAAAACCCTACTTTGAACAAGTTAACCTATTTAATCTAATGAGCAAAATAAAATAATCTATTCAATCTATTCAACTTAATGAGCATCATCAAGTAAGCAAGTAAGCAATTAAAAAACTAACTTAGTAAAACTTATTCAACAAGTAAACTAATCAAAACCATTCAAAACGTAAACTAATCAAAACTATTCAACAAGTAAACTTTATTCTTAAGATAAAACTCATAATCGTTTCTAATATGAAAAGGGAAATCTTAACCTACTTAATCAAAAGCATCATGAAAGTATTCATAGATTAAGAAAAAACTATTCTTAATCTACAATAACAAGAAACTTCAAATATAATGATTATGTCTTCAGTGCCTTATGACATCACTATGGCATCTAATGATTAGTGATAGCTCAAGAGGAATAAATTAAGTATTAACTTCTATGGAGAAATGAAAAGTATGAGTCAAGCAGTCTAACAAGAGCTTAGCCATCATAGAAGAAATATTAACTATCTTGAAAATCCATGTGATTTCTCAATTTCATGCATCAATCATGAGTGATACGAAAACACTATTATACTTCATTCAAATGCACTCTTATACTAACTCAAGTAAATTTTCAAGATTATAAACTCGTAATTAAAATCTTAATTCAAACTCAAACTTTTAATTAAAATTGCAATTCAAATCTAGAACGGAAATTTCATAAATTAAACTAAGCTAAATCCATTATTAAAAACTCATATTGCAAATTAAAATGCTATAGAAACATAATCCAAATTCTACTTCTATATTAGCATACTACAACAAGATTGATAAGAAAAATAGATTTAGGAAAACATGACTAAAACTGAGAATTAAATGAACAAAACTCGCAACTATTAATCCATCGAAACTTGTAAAAGGAACTATGTACTTTGTGTTAACTAATACTCTGTTCTAACTACTCTGTTTTAACTTGCAGAAATTCAATTTAACATTTTAACACACAAACAAGGTTAGTATCTTGCAAGCCATTCACTAACAAATAAAATACATAGCATAACATATAGCTATCTCCTACAAGCAACTTGCAAAAAGGGAATTAAACAATTAAATGATGAACATCAAACACACAACATTTGAAATGACAAATCACATGTAGCAGGAAATGAAGTAAATGATAACTACACAATTGAAATATGCAATATATCTATCTAATTATTCACCCATACCACTGATGGCCCCCCTAGTAGGTTGTGGCTACTTCTCAACAGCAAATCGCGAGCTAAATCAACAGGGTTAAATTAAAAAACGTAGTCTAGCTCAAGTTTGCATAAATGTCCGAGTTACACAACAAAAATGGACTCTAACAATTCTTCCCATCTGGTCTGGCCACTACTGGTGGTATTTATAATGATTACAATTCGAGAGGTTGACCACTAGAAGGGTCGACCTCCTCTAAAAATGGTAAATCCCATTAAATGTGTGCTAACAACCTTTAGCTTCTATAAACTCACAAGCCACTCAACGATTAGAATAATTACTTAATCTGAGATGTCAAGACTTCAGTAGCTAGGGGCCACGAGGGTGAACAAAACCCATATCGTTGATTCTCCCAGCATCGGTCGCCAATATAACAACCCCCAATTCACCTACGCTCCAAGTGATGGATGCAGTGTCGGATGAACTACCGGATCAGGTGTTGGATGAAGTGTCGAATGAGCATTGTGATTTTGTCCTATGGCAGACAGATTGTGCATTAGATTCTTATAAACATTAAATCAAATTGAATTTAACTCAAAACCATTGTAAAACATCAATTGCAAATACTTGTTGTAGATCCATGGTGAATTGATACAAAATCCTTTGAAACATATTCAAAATGGTTATTAATACATATAATACCGATACAAAAAAAATTCAATCATCATCATAAAACAACCAAATCATGAGCCCAACATTACCCCCACACCTAATATTTTGCAGGTCCCATTGCAAACAAAAATGAATTTCTCATATGACTAGACTTGTTGAGAAGGGGATGTATTAGATTTAGAATCTTCTTTCCCTGAAGACTTTGTCTTGACCCTCTTGCGGTGTTTCAATTGTGCAAGGAGGATACAATTGTCATTGGTCATTTGATCAACCAATCATTGGAGGGAATTCACCTTTTCTTTTAATACTGCATTATCGCGGTGGAGATGCCTATTCATGGTCTTCCTCTCTTCCATCTGTTGCAACAGTTGAACATGTTCCTGTTGTAAATTTTCAATGGTTGGAGTATGATCAGATATCTCAGAGGAGGGCTTGGATCATTTGAAGGATGTAGAGAGTCTATCAGTTTTTGGATCTGGTGTAGGCATTTGTGAAGTAGGATTAACAGAGGGTTTATGAGGGATAATGGGTTCATATTTTTCTTCTCTATCAGGCTCCAATTCTTATGCAGAAACTTCCCTAAGTATTTTATGGGGTATTTCGATATCAGAAGATACTTGGATAGGATCTGAAGTACCTGTGTGTTTTACATTAGGCTTCATACTTGCATTCCGAACACTTTTTCAAAAATATCCTCCTTTGAATCGATTGGATCCTCCCATATTTGTAGGGACTATGGGGAAATATTGTTGAATTTCCTCTTGTAACTTTTTGGGTGCAAGATCAATATATGTTGAGGGCATTGGAGAGTTATCAATAAGATTTTTAGTCTTCTTTCTCGATGAGGCTGCAGGGGTATCAAAAATTTTCTTGGTCTTTTGTTCCGGTAGAGGGATAGCTTGAGTCAGAGGGTTTGGAGTCTTTGGAGAATGGGGTTTGGATGGAGTAACAGTCCCTAGATCAAGCATCTTCTTATTGGTCTTGATTGTGAGATGGGTGTTTGAAAATTGATAAATGAACTCATCCCATGTCTACCCCTGTTTTGCCAACTTGGCTATAACAAGTAATTTGATGAGGTCGTGGTGGAATAGGATTTTATGAGGATTGGTCACATTTTTTCATACTTGGGAAGACACCTTCTCAATACTTTTCAAGAAATAAAATGGAAAATTTAGTGTCTTATTAAACTGGAAATGAGCTAACAGTCGAAAATGGAAAGCTTTAAAAACAAAGTATCTACCTTCACAAGTGATAATTTTGGTGATGAAAATTAGAGGGTTAATTAGCTCATATTTAATCCACTCCTTGGAGTATCCCTTAGATATAGAAACATTCTAAAACTCAAGCTTGAAAACCATGTTGTATCTTGACTGTGACATCTGGTGGTGTTTGAACTAGTGATCGCCAACTCTTAGAAGATTTTTGGATTAGGAAATTGACTCCTCAGAGACCAAGAAGGCCAACGATCCCATGCATGCCATCCTTCCATCGAATTCGGGGGTGAATTGAAAAGAAACACCATCATCATGGACTTGGATATGGGCCAATAACAGTTCCCACCCTGCGCAAAGGAAGACCTTCCTACACTATGCAAACTCGGGGATAACAAATAGGTCGGCATAGGAGGATGGCTCATATCATTTGGGCATGGCGACAGTGTGGAGGATGAGCATTGGATAGAGGAGCGAATTTTGGCAGAGGACGAGCACAATTGGGCAGAGGATGAGCGAAATTGGGCAGAGGATGAGCACAATGCATGAATGAGATAACAATTTAAGATAATTACCCTCCGATTTTGAATGCACCCAAGGTGGAAATGGTTGAATTTGTTGATGAATTCATCACACAGGAGTTTCCATGTGTGAGTATGAGTGCGTCGATTTCAAATTCAAAGAGTATATTTTGGAGGCAATCGTAATGATGAGAGAATTAGATCAATGTCCAAGTCTTCGACTTGAAAATTTGATCATAAAAATGTATTTAAGGATTGTGTCATTTAACTATCAAATTCCATTTAACTATCTCATCATACAACTAAACATCCAAATTAATTCAAAACGATCCCTGGTTACCTGAAATCATGGTCATTTACTGTGTGTATGCGCCTCATCCGATCCTTCATATGGCACGTCATCCATTCATCCATATGGCACCCCATATGGTATTTCAAATGGCACTCCATACGAAACTCCATATGGTACTCCTGTGCGAAATGAAATTTGTTCATCCTGTAATGGATGTTTTATCCGTGGCACTCAGTCTTAAACACTTTTGATAGTCATAGTGAATAGGAGTAGAGACATGATAAGAGCGTTTCATTATTACTTGTTTTTCCATCATGCTCTCACATCATAATGATATGTTCCTCTATCTCGCATATTATAAGGCATTTAATCATAGTTTGAAATGAATAGATTGTAGAGAAAAACCAGTTAAGTGGTCTGTCGAAGAAATATACAATAGGTTTATAACATATAGTGATCATTTCAATAAAAAATAACTATTGATATAATAGCCTGTATCATGAAAACAATATACATCAATTTTTACAAAGATTCTACTTCTTATTCTCATGGATTATAGATAGGAAGTGTTGTCATTTGTCATCTCATGAAACCCCTCCCCCACTCCTAAGTATTGTGACACCTCACAATAAAAAATATAGGAAACCAGTCAATTATCCCAATAGCTGAAGATTTACATCTTGTTAAGTGTAGAGATAAATTTCACATATAGGTCTGACGAGATGGTTAGAATATGGCCCCACCTATAGGATATAATATCCTACATATAGTTAAGAAGAGGTAGGCAAGAGAGTTTCAGGATAGTCTCAAATTTAATTCCCAATGGTAGATTTATGGAGTTCATTAACCTTATCTTAACCATACATACTTTGTGTCATCTTTGTCTACAAGTAATGTCATACATCAAGACAATTTTAAGATTTATGAATTTCTTAATTGTTTTTGTCAGATTATCATCCTGGCTAGGTAGAATGCCCCACTGCCAACAAGCATTTTCAGTACTTCGTCGAGTTTACCTAGTCATACCATAGGCCAGTACTCGTTGCCAACATACCTATTCATTATCCTGATGGGTTAGCCTCTTACACCCTCAAAGACTGGCCCTCCATATTTTAATGTTTTAATATAAGATTGCTCTGTGCAAGAAGATGGGGGGACAACTCTGAAAAAACTTTTTTCTCTTTTCTTTTTTTTAGATTGGGATGGTATTTGTGTTAGAGGATGAATTTCATTTATAGATTCCTTATAGATTTTCCTAATGTAAGGGTTACTTAAGAGGATGTGGTCTATCTAAATATATGATATAATCAAGCATTTTTAGTGTGTAGTGGATGGTACCATTGGGAAATAACACAAAGGTATCTTTAGGCTCAACTCACCTTTTTTTTTTTAAGTTATTGTGATGATTTCATGGCTAACCGTTAATCGAACCTCCTTGTTACTCTTTAATAAAGATGCTTTATTCACTTACTCAGGGTTCTTGGGAAAACTCTACGAGTAACCTCTAATTTTGATGGTTAAGGTATCACTTCCTTATATCTAGTGGTGAAGGTTTAAGAGCAGTCACTATTAAAGATTCCTTGAGAAAAAGAAGATGGCAATATTTGCAAAACTGTGGCTAATTACAACAAATCATTATTCAATTGGTTCTTAGCAAAAAACAAGGTTCAAATATAGCAATATTTTGAAGAAAAATCATTCCTTTATATCTCCTTGAAACTATCTACTCCTGGTGAAATAAATACCTACAAAAATCTGTAGAATTTTCCATCAAAATACTTCAAACTTATTTAAATATTTACAGTAAAAAATTTAGAAAAACATTCAAGAAAAAGGGGGGAATTCCCCATCTACTAAGGCCAATGCCTTGTCAGTTGACATGACCTGTAGAAAATCTTATTTGGAAGTGCATTTGTGATAAAGTTTTATTCGGTGTCCATTTACTACGAAGGAGACTTGCCCATCGTCAATTGTTTTAATTTTCACATCCCCATTGTCATATATGGTGACTACCATGTAAGAACCCAACCATCGAGTGTTAAGTTTTACTTTGAAGGTTTTAAATCAAGATTCAAACAATAAATCCCAATCAACAGGTTGGAAGTGTTTTTTCTTAATAAACTTATCATGCCACTTGCTCCTCTAGTTTTGAACTAATATTGTTCATTGGATAGCATCTTGCCAGATCTCATCCAACTTGTTTAATTGTAGGGATCATTATTTTGGAGTCTCATCTAAGTTTAATCCCAATTCTACGACAATACAGAAGGTCCTTACTTGGAATTCTATTAGTAGAAGTACTTGTTTCCCATACACTAGTTCATAAGGGGTATTCCCAATGGTGTTTCTCCAGGTGGTCTGATATGCCCATAAAGCTTCTGGAAGCCTATCAACCCAATATCAATGATGCAATTGAGCATTCTTGGTTAATATAGCTTCCAGAACTTTTTTTGTGGACTCTACCTGACCATTATCTTGTGGGTGGTATGGAGAAGACTTGCAGTGATTGATCCCATATTTCTCTGTTAGTTCTCTCATCAATTGGAAGTGAATTGAGTGCCTTGGTATGTAACAATTTCATGGGGCACACCAAAGAGGGTAAATATGTCTTCATAAATGAATTCGAAAATGGATTTTTCTGTAGCCCTAAATAGGGATTTTGCTTCTACCCACTATTATCACCCTAACAACTTTTATCGAGATCTAAAAACTTCTGAAGTTTAGCGAGATGCTATACCACAGTAGAGGCATGATAGTTCAAGGTGCTCAGCTATATTCCGTGGCGTATCAATCAATGTAGTGGAAGTAGGAAGGGAGTAGCTCGGCGGTCCATCGATCTTGAAGAATCTCAGATCTACGGTCGAAGCCTACATCGGACAAACAAATAGCATGGAAATTAACATCGTGAAGGTAGACCGGGGAAAACTACTCTGGTTTCGATGGGGAAAGTGTGGCGCTCTTACACACGCATTGAAGGAGATTCCAGATTGCCAGAAACCACTTTTCCTATGGCCCCAATGTCACGTGGTTCAAAACTTCATGTCAATAGCTCGTAAGGAGGACGGTGGTTGGTCAGATCACCTCACATCACTAGTCCAGGTACTTTCTCGGATGACGTATCAAAAGGACGTCACCACATAACTAACTCGAGGCTCATCATTCAAAGTGGATTAATGAAGCATGGCACACCAAGGCAATGTGACAGTAATTCATGAGAAAAGTACACAAAACATCAAAATATCAGATATGAATCATTTTATCCTATTCTGGGAAATTGTCATCTTATGCGTAAGAAAAACAAGCTCGGCCTGTGCTCCTGAATTCTGTAAACCCAAAGGGTGGCCAAATCAAGGTCTCTATGAAGTTCAGAAAGCATGGATAATATATGTCAAACGACATCTGGCGCAATTGGGTTCTCAGCTAAGGTACCAGGTAGGTCAATAAGTAAGAATGAAGGATGGTTCTTGTAGATGCAGGCGACTAAATTTCATACCGAACCTGAAACTGAGACATAATAAAGAGTAATATTAAACCCCATTATAAGGGATATTGTCATAAATGAACATGAAGACAACACCTGCCACCCATTCGCAAAGAAGAGGAGGAGAAAAAGGAGGAAATCAGAGGCCAAAACCGAGATGATAGAGAGCATCGGGGAAAATTCCGATTGGTGGAGTACCCTGGAGGAGGAAATCTCCAAGTTGAGGTGAATCCTCAGGTAAAATTTTGGTGTATTTTCAGATAGTTTTGGACAGATGTCGGCTTAAGAAAAGGGAGTCCTGATATGACAAAACAATTACTAACAGTTCCTTTAAATAATACAACTATTCTTCCTTTTTTGTAACTCATATCTGTTTTTAGAATTATGAGGAAGTCGAAACGCTTTAAATTCCATATGAAATTCCTCTATATATGCTTGGCCTCACAAGTATAGAAGGATGGAGAAAAGAGGAGCCTGCCCTCTGTGCAGGAAAACATTATAAACCTCTGGGGCTAGAATGAATACACGGGTGTAGACATAGATTTTGGGACTTTTATGAAAAGATTCTAATTGGTGGTGTTATGAGTCTTGTTTTCTCTCATAGTATGTGATTCATGTTATTCTGTATTTTCATTTTTCTATCTTCTGTCTAAATTGAGAAACTAAAAGTCCAGAATTAATTATTCGATGCTCTCAGCTTGACGATTTAGACTGTGTTCATCTCTTCTAAACCATTTCATAATTAATTAGTATAATGCTTTGATAATAGTTGTGTGTTTCCTTTCTTCTGATAGCATCTAAAATTTTCAAGCATAAACTCAGAAGTCACTTCCTCATTTAGCCTTTTCCTCTTGATTGTTTTCATGATTTGGAAATACATCCTACATTGTTGACCCCATAGCCCAAAGGTCATCTTCATCTCTTCAACAACTTTATTAAAACCCCAAAAAAAACCAATTATAGCCACTGATTTCCATAGATGTATCAAGTGACATGAGAGAGCCCTCTCTAAGTTGGGCAGGCTAGTGCCTCAACTCTAAATATGGTTGCAATAGTTATCCTTATTGTCTGTTTTGACAGTGGGGCAGATTTACAGGGTGCTAACACCCACTTTGTGACATAATCTATACAAACCAAAATACATTTTTTATTATGAGACATGGGTGAAATTTGTCCTACAAAGTCAAGGGCCCATTTCTCGAAAGGTTCTATCATAACTTGGGCATGCAAGGGCATTTCGTCAACTAACATGGGTCTTCCTATCCTTTGAAAACTATCGCAACTCCTCACATACTTGGTGGCATCCTTAAAAATTCTAGGCCAATATTAACCTGAATGTAACACCTTATATGATGTACGTTTATCAAAAAAATGGCCACCACATGGTTAATCATGACAACTTCGTAGGATTTTTGGTATCTCATCTTCTCGGACACATCTATGAATAATCAAGTTTGGACCTGTATGAAAAAGGTCATGGCCAACCCAAGAGTAATTGGCACTTTGCGTAATAATTCTACAATTTTCATGAGGTGACAAATGAGATGGTAAATTCCTAGTATCCAAATAGGTTACCATATTTGCAAACCATGGGGTATTTATAGAAAGGGAAAAAAGGTGCTCGTCTAGGAAACTATCATCTACAGGAATATCGTCATCCTCATTTTTTATGCGTGAAAGAAAATCAACTATGAAATTCTCCTTTCCACGTCAGTCAAGAATAGTGATATTAAAATCTTGCAATAGCATGAGCCACCTAGTCACTCGACCATTAGTAATGGGTTTATTCATGAGAAATCTAATGGGAGAGTGATTTGTATGTACAAATACTTCATAATCTATGATGTAGTGGATAAACTTATTGATAGCATGAACTACTACCAAGAATTCCTTTTCGGTGATTGTATAGTATAACTCGACAGGGGACAAGTTCTTGCTCACAAAATAAATGGCATAGGACTGTTGGTATTCTTTCTTCCCTAATACTCCTTCGATTGCAATGTCGAAGGAATCAATGGATATGTGAAATGGGAGAGCCTAATTCCCCCCCGTAAAAACTGGTGCCATAGACAACTTAGCTTTCACACTTTCAAAGGTGGTTTGACATTGCTCAGTCCATAAAAAATCAACATCCTTTATTAACAATCCAAACATGGGTGCAACAATCTTTGTGAAATTTTCAATAAACCGTCGGTAGTATCCGACATGTCCAATAAAGATTCTCACCTCTTTCTAAATCTTGGTGGGTGGAAGTCTGACGATGACCTCAATATTAATAGGATTGACTTTAATCCCTTCAGATGAAACGTGATGTCCCAGAACCACTCCTTCAGTCAACAACATTTAATATTTTTCATGACTTAAAGGCAAGTTCATTTCTTGGCATATGATAAGGGATTTTTATAAGTTATCTAAGTCTTCCTAGTAATTATTTCCATATATTGTGAAGTCATCCATTTATACCTTCACACAATCATGAATAAGATAAAAAAATATTCCTAGTACTTCTCATTGAAATGTGGAAGGAGCATTACACAATCCAAATGGTAAGACCCTATAGGTATAGGTTCCCCAAGTAAAAGTGAAGGTAGTCTTTCCCTAATCCTCAGGTGCTATGATAATTTGATTGTACCTTCTATATCCATATAAAAAGGAGAAATATTTCTTTCCTGATAGGGTATCCAAGACTTGGTCAATGAAAGGAAGAGGAAAGTAATCCTTCATAGTAGCCTTGTTAAGCTCCCAGAAATCAACACAAATTATCCATTTCCTGGTTACTTTATTTGGAACCACTACAAGTGGGGATACCCATTTACTATCAGAGATGGGATAAATAAATCCAACATTTAATAACTTTTGGATCTCTTCTTTTACTATATCTTTGAGTGCCAGGTTGATCCTTCTTTGGGATTGCCTAATAGGTGTTACTCCCCCCTGGGTATATATGTGATTAATTCATGTGTCAGGGTGTATACCCTTTATCTCAGTGTAATCCCAGAAAAACTCCCCTGATTGTTCTTTAAGGACACTTACTAACTGCTTTTATTGGTCTGCATCTAGTTCGAAATTTATATGTAGAAATTTTCCTGGACTAATTTTATAGGGCATGGTATAAGATGTGGAAGACTCATCTATCTCAAAGATAAAATATGTAGAAGACGAAATCGATGGGTCCAACTGTTCTTGAAATTCTTCCCCAAACATGTACTCAAATTGGGGAAACATTTATGGAAAATCAACAAATGTGATAGAAGAAATAAACTAGTTTATCACATTTTCCATTGTGTGCTCCTGAAGTGCCCAGGAATGATCACTTGGAAATACAATCTCTTCCCAGTCCTCATTCTCATATGGACATTCAATCCACCATATATTCTCCATGATAGGTTGGGTTGGTGGATATATGGTAACATTCTATATAGAGAGTCCATTCGAGGTGGTCATTTCTCCCTCTCTATAGCCAATAAATGCATTGGTTGTGGCTAACCAAGGTATTCCAAAAATAATGGGATGCCCTTCGGTAGGATCCTTTGAGTGGATGACATATGTTGACCCTCGACCAAGTTTTGAGGAAATATTGTTCAATTTTTACCACTTTTTGGACTTCAACACAGTGGTTGAGGAAGGAGCACCCAACGGAGATGAATTCACATATCTCACTTGTTTTGTGGGCTTTGCGGACCCAAAAAGTGGTTCTTAGGGTTTTTGTAATGTGTTATGGGATTTCGTCCCATGGGTTTACCCATGATTAGGCCTTATTGTAAAAGAATAAATAAGTAATATTGTAAGGTAGAAGTAGCGAAGCGATGTAAGAGACTTAGGGAGAGAAGTATAAGTAGCTAAGTGCAAGAAGTTATGAGTGCTTCCTGCAACAGAAAGTGTATGTAAGGCTCTATGCTTGATAAAGGAGTTGGCTTTGTGCCTTGACCTAATTTTGGGAAGGAGGATCTGGTGCTCAGTGCACAGATCTCCTATCCTCTGCTAATCTTGGCTATGTTTCTTAGTGCATAAGAGCAAATGAATGTACGGGATTGAAAAATTATAAAGAAGATGAAGAAGTTGGTGGACATGGCCCCAGACTGGGTGAACCACGTATATCTTGTGTCTTCTGGTTTCTTTGTGCAGTGTTGTTTATATTATGAATCTTCTTTGCTTATTATGTATGTTAGATAGATCTATAGATTCTTATTGCTTCACATATGTTTAGGATGAGTGAATGTTATATCTAAATATGTGTTGTGTGCTAAGTAGTTGAAGTTCTTAATCTTTACCGTTACTAAGCTGATCTATCTTAGGGTTTGTTATGCGATGTTAATAAAGCTAATGAAATATTGCATATCATCTTCTAAGCGTTATTAAAGTACTTTGAGAAGTGTTATAATCACAAATCTGTGTCTCATCTTGGTTACAGACACCTGATTCCTGTAACCCCCCTTGCCTCTACCTCAGGTGGGACTTTTCCTAATTCACAGGTGTTTCCAAAAGGGTCGGTAGTTAGGGTTTTGTTGGTCCGCTGTTAGAGTTGAACCCTGGGTCTGCCCATGTGCCAAAAAATGGTTATGTTGTCGGGACTTGGAACTGTGATTGTTGGGAACTGAAGAAAAGAAAATCTCTCTACGTAGATCTGTTGTTGTAGTGCATAGTACTCTACTTGACTTGTGAAGCTCTGTGCTAAGAAAGAAACCCAATCTAAAGAAAAGAGGTAAGATATTGAAAGAGGTAAAGCTTTGTGCTTTGATTAGAGTGAGATAAGAAAAAAAATTTGTTTTGAAAGCATGAATTTAGGTATGTTTAATAGATTTTGTCCTAGTATGAAAGCTAGGGAGAAGTTGGAAGAAAGAGTTGATATGAATACATTTGATAGAAATAACAAAAGATATGTTATTCCTATGCATTGAAATAATTTTTGGACTAATAAATGGATGCAGGAACCTAGAAAGAATTTTGGCAAATGGCAGGTCCAACACTGTGATCTTAGTGCGTAGTACATGAGAATTTGGGGAACTTACAAGAGAAAGAGAGGATTGACACTATTTTATAACTACAGAAGATCGGGACATCTTGCTAAGGAATTCCATGGTACAGGCCCTATTTGTCTTTGTTGTAAAATTGTTGGTCATGAATTTGAGGATTGTCCAAGGATGATTGCTAAAGTCAAACAAATGAACATGAGACAATAAAACTATGAAGGAATTCAAGAGAATAAGAGAATGTTAAAGAATCATCAATAGAATTAATCCTAGAAATCTCTTACTATGTTATCACAGTTGAAAGAAACGATGAATGACCACAAGGATATCAGTTTAATAGAGATCTTGAAGGTAAAACAATGCATAAGTGCAAGAATAGAATACTTCGACATAGACTATGTCTTGGATGAAGAAACACAAGTGAATATTATGACAGAAGACACTTGAGAAATTTTGGGAAAGCCTACTCTGGTGCCTTCATTGAGAAGAATAGGCTTGTTTAAAGGAAAGACGATAACCGTATGTGGAAGAGTTACTAATGTACCTATTATTATTCATGGAACATCGACTAAAGAAGAATTTGAAGTCATTAAATTTGTTGAGAAGAACGCTCCTTTCCCAATCTTGTTAGGAAATACTTGGATTGATAATGATCATATCAAAAGGAAAGCAGAGGAAGAAGCCATAAAAAAGAAAAACCGAGAACCTAGGGATTTCATAGCTATAAACATAGATCGCCTGATAGAAGAATTACAAGTTAAGTCAAGGCAAAAGAAAGCAAGAGAATTAGCTATCAAAGTTAAAAGAATGCAAGAAGGTTTGAAGGACCTATCCATGAAAGAAAGAAGTATACCCACCCTGGAATTAATAAGAGAAGAGGGATTAACTTCAAACCTTTTGAGAGAACATCAACATTGTGAAGTCACTACGCTAGGAGAAGATAAGAATAGGAATGGAAAGAGAATTCCAGAAATAGTTAGAGAGACTTAAATGACAGGAAATAAGGCAAGGAAGATCAGTTAGAAGAAATCAAAGTTGGAAAAGATACAAGAAGTTACATGGAAGAATTCGTAGGAGGAAAGTTTGTAGGATTTGAACCTTGTTGGAACAACAGAATTGCGCAGAATGGGAATTCACCTCGACGAAGATATATGACCGTCAGAGGCACCTCGAATGTTAGAATGAAAATCTAGAAAGGATAGGAAACACATTTATGGAAAGATGGACCGTGTTTGGGACATTGAGATCACTCCATAACAAAAAAATTCACATTAATGGAAGCATGCCTTCCCATTGAAAGAATTTGTTATGACACTCTCTTATTTAACCCATCAGACGTAGCACTGGGACCACTTTTTTCCAACCATGATTATCTAAGACAATAAGAGAAGTGATTGTGTGTCGAGCTATGCTATCAAACCTCACTATCCGTTTGTTTAACCTGCCTATCTGTTCGCCTACCTGGACCTTCCTCTTTAAAATTGAGAATGTTGGGTGAACACAATGAGTTAAAGAAGTCCATCAAAGAGGTTCTGAAGAAGTTTATGGCTGATAAAGCTATGTTTGAAGGAGTACAGGAATCATCAACCAGGGGACTCTAGGCTTCCCCTTCGACTCGATGTTGTTCAATCCGTGTCAACCTTGGGACTGAGCAGTGAAGTAAGAATCGTGATGATTTGGCTAATGTGAAGCAGATCTCGTCAATCCTACCATATTTTGTCCCACCTTTGGCTGGAGCGAATAACCGCAACAACATCCCATGGGAATTCTAATACACTTTTATCATCACATACATCCTGAAGGGAATACACGTGGTCGAGAGCCAGTTCAGACATATCCCATTACTGAAGAACAATGACTTCAACGTTGGATATAGAAATAAATATGCAATGCTCACACCCCATAAATACTTGATGAAGACCACTAGGAAGAATCCTCTCCTGGTCTCCCAACCATGGATTAAGGAGTTGGCGCAGTCCACTATACTCAATGTGATGAAGATTTTCCATTTTAGTTAACACCAGGATGTTAACGCTTGTGTTAAACTCTTGTCATTCTACCATGCCTGATATTTGTGGCTCGACCGATGGATTACTATGGATTCTATGCTAATCCACCTGATTACAAGACTGAGCATGCAAAGACCTGACCCTCATCATTTTTACCCAGGGAAGACCTCAAATCGCTCCCTGACACAGTGCATCAAGAAGCATATGGAAAAGTCGAGAAGGGAGTTCAAGGCTACAAGGTAGCCTCTATCCAGGGTGGCATGGTGCACCTCACTTTCCAACTCATAGTTGGCAAGCTCGTAAGAAAGAATCGCCCCACCCAGGTCACTAGGTTCGTGGTGGACCTCGCAGGAAAGTGCATGGAGGGAATGCAAATGAATTGGGCAAGTTACCTCATCAGTGAGCTCAAGAAATACTGTCGCGAAGCTTAGGATCAGGGATATGAGTTCCACTTTAGCTGGATGCTCGTATTGATTACATTTGTCACTTGGGAAATGATAGAAGGAGCTAGCTTCTGGGAAATCTAACCATCAGAGCCATCAACCGCTAGGTTCTCTACCTTGTGGTATACCAACGATATGTCAAAGAAATGGCAGTCGAACACTATGTTCCATGCCTATTATTAGTAACTGAAGGTTTCCATTGAATCATTTCCATGCATGACACTGCTCACCTTGCACTAGTACCAACCTTTTGCGAAGTTCTATGCAGATCAACATTATTTATATATCACTACACGTAGAGATGAGATCAAGGAAGAGTTGCAATCATATTACAAGATAACAGATGACGACATGGAGCAGATCACGAAGGAGTGGCCAGAGGATTTCCTTGTACTGTTCGATGATGCATAACTCTCCAACCCCGACATCATAGGAAGCCCCTTTGTCACCCGCATCGAGCATGAAGGACAATCCAATGCGAGGAAGAAAAAGAAAAAGGAGGAAGTCCAGAATATGGAGACTGATGAGGAAGACAACGCCTCTGATGAAAATGGATATAGCTCACCCGCAGGAGGAGGAGGAGGAGAAGACCAAGAATATGGACAGGGAGGAGGGGATGTATGAGAAAATCAAGGAGAAGGTGAAGCTACACCGCTGAAATAACCCCCTACTGAAACACCGCAAAAGAGGAAGGTTTCTCCATAGAAACCTTTGGCAAGAAAGAAGACCCGCGTCACTAAGCCCCAACTAGAGGCCATGCTCACAAAGGATGATATCAGTCTAGTCCACAGAGCCATGGAGGATGCATCTGAGGATCTCTTGTAGAGATATGGAGCGATGCAGGAGGATTTTTATGGAAGGGTTGAGAAGGAATTCAAGGAAATACAACAGGTTATTTGATCTCTTCACGCAATGCCCATTGTGCCTTCCTTGTCGAAGACTGTAGAATTGGGGGATGAGCCCACCCAATTAAGAAGACTTGTAGGTGCGACAGAGGCTCAACTTTAGAGAGCCCAAGAAGAAAAGGAGAAGGCTATAGAAGCCCTAAAGAAAGAGAAAGAGGAAGTATTAGAGAAACTATGAGTTGTGAGGTACTGCATAAATGCCTATGAAAATAAGAAAGATGAGTTTCAGGCGATGCTAGAGGAGGACAAAGTGAATATACAGATAAAAAAGGACCAACTACTCTTGGAGAAGACTGTGGTCAAAGAAGAGGTGAATAAATCACTTCACTTTGTGCCCGTATTGGCATAAGAGGAACACAAATCGATTGATATTCAAGTGGCAAAGTTCGCTGAGGCCATCCAATACCTTCAAGTGAGGACAGCAGAGTTGGATATTCAAGAAGTATCAAGAACTCCGTAGGACATGTGCGATCAGAGGAAGGAAGCCACTAATAACGTAGTTGGAAGGATCAGATCCCTCACCTCATAATGCAAACAACCGAGCAATAGAAGCATGTAGACTTATGAACTCCTAATAGAATATCCATAGCTAAGGAAACTGGAAGCACAGTTACACAAGGTGCAATAGTAAGCACTGTCAGTATAGGCGTAGATGAAGCTACTCGCTGCAGTCAAGAGAATGAAAATATCACAAGAACAACACATGGTACAACAAAAGATTACTTCCATCCAAGGCAGAGTAATGAAAGTCACGCAGAAGCTGCAACTTGTATAAGATGAGGTCTACAAGGCCTTTGAAGAAATTGAAGGACAAGGATCGCAACTAGACCAAGTGGTTGCAATAGTAGAATAGTGCTTGGAAGGGCCTGTTATAGAGTATATGATTCAAGAGCTCATTGATCAGGAGGCTTAGGCAAAGCAACAAGTCGAGGTATCTCGAGTGAAGCTCAAGGCCTTTGAAGTAGCGTTTCCCAGACCTGAGTGACTCAGGACGAGTCACAGGTGAGTGTTGGGGGTATGTTGGCCCTCGACCAAGTTTTGAGGAAATCTTGGTCAGGTTTGACCAATTTTTGGATTTTGACACAATGGTCAAGGAAGGAGCACCCGATAGAGCTTAGATCATAGATCTCATTTGTTTTGTGGGATTTGTGGACCCAACAAGGGGTTCTTAGGGTTTTTGTAATGGGTTATGGTATGTCGACCCATGGGTTTACCCATGATTAGGCCTTATTGTAAAAGTATAAATAAGTAATATTGCAAGGTATAAGTAGTGAAGCGATGTAAGAGACTTAGAGAGAAAAGTCTAAGTAGATAATTTCAAGAATTTATGAGTGCTTCCTGCAACAAAAAGTGTATGTAAGGATCTGTTCTTGATAAAGGAGTTGTCTTTGTGCCTTGACCTAATTTTGGGAAGGAGGATCTGGTGCTCAGTACGCAGATCTCCTGTCCTCTGTGAATCTTGGCTCTATGGCTTAGTGCATAGGAGAATATGAATGTACGATATTGAAAAATAATAAAGAAGATGAAGCGGTTGGTGGACGTAGCCCCACACTGGGGTGAACCACATATATATTGTGTCTTCTTGTTTCTTTGTGCAGTGTTGTTTATATTATGAATCTTCTTTACTTATTATGTATGTTAGATAGATCTATAGATGCTTAGTGCTTCACATTTGTTAAGGATGAGTGAATTAGATCTAACTCTATGATGTGTGATAAGTAGTTGAAGTTCTTAATCTTTACTGTTACTTTGTCGATCTATCTTAGGGTTTGTTATGCGATGTTAATAAAGCTAATGAACTAATGTATATCATAATATAAGTGTCATTAAAGTAATTTTCAAAGTTTTATAATTGTAGATCTGTTTCCCAACTTGGTTACATACACCTGAGTCCTGTAACCCCCTTACCTCTACCTCAGGTGAGACTTCACCTACTTCACAGGTGTTTTCAAAAGGGCCAGTAGTTAGGGTTTTGTTATTCTGTTGTTAGATTTGAACCCTGGGTCTTCCCCTATGCCAACAACAATAAAGTCTATTGGTTACTCCCATGAGTCTAAAGTAATTATGATATCAACCAAAATTCCTTCAGGTATAACCCTTGTCTTATCTGCTAAATCCAAAATGGTTGGGGTATGTCTAAGAAGAGGGTTTAGCTATAATTCCTTCAAGGTAGTAACAACCATAACATTGATGGCTGCCCCTAGGTCTATGAGAGTGTTCCTGATGGAAACCTCATTAATGGTTATGGTCACTACGAGGTTTCATGGGTTCCCATATTTTGCGACCTTAGGCTTCTCTGATATGTACTCAGAAAGTTCTCCTATCAAATATATTGTTTGAGGATCCTTCTGATTCCTTCCTGTATTCTTAATACACAATTATTTGACCACCTTGTTGTAGATTGGAATGTCCTTAATGGCTTGTAGAAAGGGAATTTTGACACAGATATTATTCAATTCATTCAAGATGTCAAATTACGGTTGGGTGGTATGTTTCTCGATTACTAATATTTATGGATAAGGAGGGGCCTTCCTAATTTGTGAAGGTTCATTTTGGGGAAGCTTGGGTTATTGGTCCTTAGGAATAATAATATCTTCACACCTAGTGTCATCTATGGGTTGTTTGGGGGTTTCCTCTTCTTCTTCTTCCCAGATGACTACTGAAGGCCTCTGCCTGTCCATAACTTTTCTCGACCTTAGCTGGATCTCCTATAATGGAATAGGAGAAATAAAAAATGTCGAGAAGGAATGCATCTCAACATTGTGAAGAGGTTGAGTGGGCTTATTATTGGGATTGGGCACTGGCTGTTCCGATAATAATGTTAGTCTTTGGGATATTGCATTCTAATATTGTTGCAGTTGCTGTGGAATAGGATGTAAAGGTGGTGGAACAAAACCTGGTAGAAGTTGTGGGATGTTTGGTGGAAAATGATGGTAAGGATGGTTGGGCATAGGGACAGGTGGAGCTTGAGGGTTCCCTTGGCTATTTCCTCCTTTCCATCCTTGTAGCCAAGGATGGTGATACTGTGTAGACCAGTTTTTCCAACTTGGTGAGTTCCATTGTTGTGGTTGTTGATAATAGGGTGGAACTTGAGGCTATAGATCCAGGTATGTAGGATGATTCCTAGGCTGTCGTGGCATCCTAGGTGCATAAGAGGACTCCACAGGATCCCCACTTCTATAGATGGCTAACAAACCAGGCAATGATGGACATTTTTTAGTTGAGTGGTCCTCCGTGCAAAATCCATAAGATGAAATGTTATCTAATGGGCATTCCTTTAAAGAATGCTTCCTCCTGCATCTTGGGCAAAATATGCTCATTGATGCATTTTCCTCCTCTTGTTTATTTTGAATATTTAGGGTGTACAACTGGGAACCTATTGTGCTTAAAATATATGTTTTAAAGTTCTCTAAAAGGTTCCCTATCTCTACTCTTGTGATACCACCTAATTTAAGTGGTTTTAAGTTTCTACTATAAGGATCCTGAACATTCTTCCCTGTTTTGGATCTACTCGTCGAGTAGTTCTTACACATTTCACAGATTTCTGCAAATGGTTTATGGGAGATGTCACTTGATGCCATCAGGTTAAGTATCTATAGGTATTATTTTGAAATTCCTTTAAGGAAAAGAGCCCCAACTGCATCATCTGGATGGTCATGGTACTTCGATTTCTGTGAGATATCAACAATCTGTTCCATATAATCCTCGAGATTATCGTCCTCTAACTATTAGATTTTGAAAATATCATTACGAGAATCCTTGCATTTGCAATAATCTTGGTACTTCTTAAGGAATATATCTTTCATGGCTTCCCAAGACCTAATACTAGATTCTCCCAACCCCATGAACCATCTTAGTGTAGAGTCCTTGAGGGTGGTAGGAAATATTTTTAGTTTCTGGGCATATTGTAAGTAGTTGTAGCTCCTACACAAGATGTCGAACTCAAATAGGAAGGTATCCAGGTCTTCACTTCTTTTACCGTAAAAGGTGGGCAGTGCTGAGAGGGGAATGTCTTTGGGATGTTTTCTTCCTTAGAATCCTTTTGTGTGGCTTCTGTCTTCTCTTTCTTCTTCATGTCTAGGATGTATATGTTTTTCGGTCTTCTTGTTGCAGTTGGAACCAATCTTCCTGAGTTATTTTCTCTAATTTTACATTTTCGGGAATCAAACGTAAGAGTGTATCCTTGATCACACATTTTACTAACACTAAGTAGATTATGATTCAAGTCTTCA
>JZKD02S1674130.1:224084-243272 GCA_000966675.3 Picea glauca | reverse complement strand
TGATGTGCTACCACTCGAAGGGGTACCAACAGGGGTTACAAGGGTGGCCAACAGATGTGCTCTTAAGAACCACTTGTATTTCCTGCGTGTATGAATCCCTCAACCACGGGTTTATACACGTAACAACAAATCTCTGTGGCTTAAAGACGCCAGAATACGTCTCTACCCTGAAAAAATATACCCACAATTTCTGCCAAGGAAAGTGCTCTGATACCACTTGCAAGATACCACTTACAAGATACCAGATATATAAAATATGCAGAACATAAATGAAATGCTAGAAATGATAGAATGACAGTAAAATATCCAGCATAATCTTCACAATACACAGAAATGATATATGAAATAGCAACAGAAATAGCACTTTGATTCAGATAGCAATGTTCACAGGCCTCTTCGAGGGGGTAACCTCCAGTCGAGTAGTGCTCTGTTACAATAATCTCCAAGATAGGGTTCTCATACCCTTGCCTCTTATTTATACTAAATATGTCTATTAAGAGAAGCATCTAGAGGAAGATCCTTCTAGAAGCGAAATCTTCTATTAGGTCTTCTTACATCCACCTTATTCTATTTTATCGAAAGGCCTTATTAATATTGACCTTTATTACATCCGAATACATTGATCTACCTATGTGCGGGTTAGGACCTTAATAAATTTGGCTAGCCATGATGTTGGGAGACTGTCAAGTGGAACATCTCTTGACATCCATCATTTTTGGGAACCTCGGGTTGCAATGAGACATGAGGGGGAACGAGAATACTAATGGCTTATGGATCTTGGAAGGGAGGCCTTTCATGCCTAGTTTGGACCACTCCTTACCCAGTCCAATTGAAAAATCCAGCCTAGAATAACTAGCCTAACTCTTGTGAGTCAACATCAAAGTGAATGGAGAATCTATGCCTTCTGGGGCCCCTGTTCCAATTACCTCTTCCTAGATTACCTCTGCCATGGCTACCTCGACTGAAAAAACTCATTCCTGCATGCATGATTGATTAGAAAATAATTCTTTTAACAACCATACATGACAACTCTTTAAAATTATGAAATAAATTTTGGCTCATCAACATATCAGGCTAATGCAATCCAATCCATACAAATTTCTTAACTATTGTCAATGATCAGGGGGTGAACAAAGGTTCGGGGATATGTGAGGGGTTGTATGGAGCGAAAAAATGTTAAAATGAGGGGGGAAATAATCATGGTTACTGCTCAAAGACAACAAACAATCAACTATAATGTAAACCAAAGAATATATCACTGTATTCAAACCAAGAAACTGTGATTTCAAATTGTTTCAATACAAAATTATCTTAACTATAATTAAATTTTAAGAATAGGGAATGAAAAATGAATGTGACAAGGCGAGGGGGTTGTAATTAACGAAAAGTGAAATAATGGTAGGGAAAAAAAGTGGATATTGTTCATAAAATTAATTAAGTAATACATAAAATCATTCTATATCTAACGTAAAAGATCGAACCACAACCAAACAATCATTGTGATCAAATGAACAACTACTGTGTATAATTCAATCAATTCTGTGAACTATCTTGCTCACTGTTCGTAATCAAATCTTTATCACTGTGTCACCAAAACAAGACAAAATGAATTCCACAACAACCTGTAGAAGAGTTATGTTTCTTTTCATTTTCCCATTTAATGTTTTAAAATGATTCCCAAATGAATAAAAGGTCACTTAGTTCCACTCTGTTCAGCACTAAAACATCAACCACTATCCATGAATTATTTCATTCATCAAACCAGACACAAAAATCATGCCCGATTTTATTCCTCAATTACATTTAACAATTAAGTTGTAAAGAGACAATATTGTGAAAAAATATGTTCTCATATTTGATATCAACTATACATAGTGGATAGTCAAAAAACAATCATCAATATTGCAATAAACTTGACTTTCTATTTAAATGCGCAACAATCACTAGTTCGACTTATATGATGTTGTATGATACACAAACCAGTCAACAAAACACAAGAGTGTTACTGCAACTATAAATGTATATTTACATTGGATCTAAACATCAAACAACGTTGAGCTATCAATCCAATACAATGAAACAACGACAATATTCCTAAATCCATTTCTCAATTCAACCAGACTGCAAAAAAACCATACTGTTATAAAACTCGTTCCCTTCTTTGATGGCGAAATCAACAATATCCATAACATACACAGTGGACGACCATGCCACAACTATTATGATTACACTAATCCCATTTATCAATTTAAAACACACAGTCACAACAACCATCAACTCGACATAACATGCTTTAGGAAACCCACACAAACCAATGCATCATGCACGAAGCATCATTGTGACTTAATCAATTATAAACTAATGTTGGGTTAGCAATTCAATAATTACAATGTAAGGGACAATGACTTTGTATTCAATCCCATTTCTCCAATCAACCAATTAACCATGCTGAGCTTATCATAGTAACCAATGCAGTGACTAAATATCAAAACTGACACCACTGTCAACATAATCAACAGGGACGAGCCCGTAATCGAACACTGTCAAAAATACAACACCAACTCATAAAAATCAACAATATACCTGATAGGATATACCAATTCCCTCTATTAAAAAACAGGCTTGAGAAATCAAGGGTTCTCTCTATGGACCAACACAGGGAGACTGGAGTTGACCCCCAACCACGTGAGAAACTCTGAGACCAAATGTGCACACACAAGGTATACCACCAATGACTTCGCAAACAAGGTGACAGTTCACAAGATAGGGGAGACTATGAACAGAAGGGTAAAGGAATCATTTTGGTCCTGTAACAAAACTTAGAACACATAGGGTATAACCCTCGTGGTTTTCCCAATCAAATGAAGAATGCTGAGATAAACATAGTTGATAAATAGAAATCAACCTTAAGAAAGCCCTTTGGCAGAATGGCCATCATAACCCACTACGCAAACATTAGTAATAGGAATGAACCCATACCAAAGTGAAACGATATGCAGTGACACATGGTGTTTCAAACCCAACAACCCCATAACAACAAAATGATTGGTTAAGGTGATAAGACTACGTGGAGACAACCAGCCTATCTGGACGGAATGCAACCATTCAACTAAGATAATTAAGGATGCCATAGAGCCTTTATGGCTTCTAACACTTAGAATGATCAATGAAACTATGACTTCAAACATTATTGCAATGTAAAGCACACCAACCATTCATTCCAGAAAAATATCACAATTTTACACAATTTCCAGTCTTAAGAAAAGAACACACCCATACATCACCAAGCCAATATCTATTTCATAACCAGAGTAGGTCTTCCCCCGCTTGAAAATCAGAGCTTAGCCACAACGATCTCAATTGAAAAATAGCCAAGCCAGGATGACGGCTAATGAGAGGGGCATGGAGTGATGTGCAATAAATGCATGTCACCTCCATCCTCCAGTCATTCAATTACTTAGTACACACCAACTCACTATTCCATTAATTCATTCAATTAAACCATGCATCGAAACCAACATCCACTATTTGCCAAAATCTCTACCCTATGTCACATGAACCACTGACAACCATACTATAACGCATATCACATGTTTTTCCATATAACTCAATAAATCGTATAGCCACTAACCTTGTTAGCTAGGAATAACAACTATCCTTTTAATTCCAATGCATATAGTGTAGCATATTAATATAGTATAGTTTCTTCATTTTTCATTTTGTTTATATTGATTTTTATATCTTTTCAACTTCTCTTATGTGTTGTTACTAACATGTCTCTTGTGGAGGTGTCACAGTAATTAATCCAAGAAAAAATAGAAAGGGTAACAATGGATAATCATAGGCCACTGTAACATGAAATTAGAGCTTAGAGAAACAAAAACAACACATAACATGCCTTATCCATCATTCATTTGTCGCAATTAGAACCAACACATAATATGCCTTATCCATTTTCAATAAAACCAAGATTTCATCAATCATGTAGAACCCTGTAAGTAGTGTCGAACAATAGCATAAACATGAAATAAGAACCAGATATGATGTCCCAATCTACAAGGGGGTCCGACCTACTAGTATTATATATCTTGCTAGCTTTATAATAATAGGGTATCTTTTAGGGTTTTTGGGTTGATGTAAAAGGAAAGGGATGTCATCCCATGGGTTTCCCCATGTTTAGTTCCATTTTGTAAACTATAAATAGATACTTAGGCAATGTAAGTAGGGGAGACAACTTAGTGAAAATATATAGCTAAAGGCTTAGTGCTAGTAGCTGGACCTGTGTGATCAGATGTGTATCGCAAGTGCTCTGTGCATGATTGTAAGGAGATCGGAATGCTAAGTGCAAGTTGTTGTGTTTTTGTGATGAGTGCAAGGAAGAAGGATGTAGCAAGCTGTGCAGATCTTCTTCCCTGTGTGAAGTAAGGATAATTGAAGCTCCATGCTATAACCACTTGACCGAGATAATATAAGAAGAATACTTTGTGGACGTATCCCCAGGGTGGGGGTGAACCACAGTAACTCTATTTAATGTGCTTTGTGCTTTGACTTAAGTGTTGTTTCCTTTTGGCTAAGTGCTTGTTGTGATTAAGTAGATCTAGTTATGCTCTGTGCTTATGATAAAAGAATGAATGTTAGATCTGATATATAATATGTTTAGTGCTTGATCTGTTGAATCTAATCTATTTTTGTGGCTAAGTACTGAATCATATTTAGTCTAAGTATTCACTGTGATGTTCTGTTCCATATGCGAAGTACCATAAGGGTTAAATATAGATGAATGATCTGTGCTAAGTGCTTTGTAATAGATATAATCATAGATCAGTGTCCCAGCTAAGGTTTCAGACACTTGAGTCCTGAAACCACCCCTGCCTCTACCTCAGGTGAGACTTCATCTGCTTTGCAGGTGTTTTCGAAAGGGTTGGTAGTTAGGGTTTTGTTGGTGTGGTCTTGAGCATTGAACCCCAGGTCTGCCCCTGTGCCAACAAATGGTTCCGTTGCTGGGACCTGAAACTATGATTACTGGGAACTGGGGAAAAATAAATGTTTTTCAAAAGAAATCTTTGTGCATAGATTTGTTTCCCTAGTGTGCAACTTTTTACTCAAACTATGCAGTTTTGTGCCAGGAATAAGGTCGGATCTGAAGAAAGGAAGATCAGATATGAATAAAAGAAGAAATATTTGAATGCTCTGTGCTCTAAGAAAAGTAAAAGTGCAAATTTCTGAAAGAAAGAAGTCAGATCTGCAAAAATGAGGTAAGATATGTAAGCTTTGTTGTATAATAAAGGTAAGAATAGTCAAAATTTCTTAGATCTAGAATCTTTTTGCTTTGTAGAAGTAAGATAAGTGATTTTTTTTTGTTTCTAAAGCATGGATCTAGGTATGTTTGATAGATTCTGTCCTAGCTTCAAAACTAGGGCATTAATAGATGAAAGAAACTTTGATATGAATAGATTTGATAAGTATAACGATAGATATGTTATACCTATGCATAGAAAGAATGTCTGAACTAACAAGTGGATGCAGGATCCTAGAAAGAAAATTTTGAAAGCCATCCATTATGATCCTAGTGCACAGTACAAGAAGAGTTGGGGATCATTGAAGAGAAAGAGAGGATTAACTCTTTGTTATAGCTGCAGAAGACCGGGACATCTTGCTAAGGAATGCCTTGGGAGAAAACCTAGTTTCCTCAGTTGTAAGGCTATGGACCATGAAGTGTTGGATTTCCCTAGAATGATTTCTAGACTTGAGAAGATGAATATGGAGAAAGAAAACCCTGAAGGAGATCAAGAGACCAAGATCATAGCAGAAACCCAGAAAGAATCAGAAAAGATATTGCTACAGATGAAAGACACCTTGAATGATCACCAACATGTTAGGTTATCATAGATCTTCAAAGAAAAGCAGAAAATTGAATCAAGAATAGGGGACTTTGACATTGACTGTATTCTTGATGAAGAGACACAAGTGAACATTATTCCAGAAAGAACTTGGGAAGCTATAGGAAAGCCTACCATGATCCCTTCCCTAGGAGGAACAAGTTTATTCAGAGGAAAGCTAGTAAACCTATGTGGAAGGCTCGGTCGGATACCTATGACTATCAATGGATCTTCGACAGAGGAATACTTTGAGATTATTAATTTGTTGAAGACAATGCCCCATTTACCATGCACATAAGAAAACCTTGGATTGATAGAGAACAAGCTAGATGAAAAGAGGAAGAAAAAAATTTCGAACAAAAGAAGCAAGAGTTAAAATAATTTATGGCCAGAAGGATCGCACACTTGATAGAAGAATATAAGAAAATATCACGAATATTTAATATTAGCAACTCCGATGTAGAAGCTAAGAGAACACTTGAGGATCCACAGACGATCAAGTTACCTATTTTTGATATAGAAGAAGTATTATCAAGGAACCCTAGGAAAGACTTTCAACACTGCGAAGTAACTAAGACCACATAAGATAAGCATCAGAATGGTAAAAGAATTACTGAGACAAAGATCACTGGGAAGAAGACTCTAAAGTTAAGAAATAAAAAGGCTAATACTGTAAGGTTTCAAGAGGTTCTAGAGGAAACTTCGCAGCAAGAAGAATTTCAAAATTGGAGCTTCATCGAGATATCAGAACAATGACATAGAATACTTCACCATGACGAAGCAATATAGCCATTGGAACCAATATACCCGTTCGACTGCCGCCCTGAATGGATCGAAAAGCAGTTATGGGTTACCACTAGACTGTTGGATATCACCAGAATGGATAGAACAGAGTTAATGAAGGCCCCATGTCCATTGCAAGCAGACCATTGTTGAGATTTCCTACTTAACTCATCATGCCATGCATCGAGAATACTTTTTGCTAACTGATAATTTGAGTGTGAACCTTGATATTTACTTACCCTGAGATCATTTCCTTGTTCCCTTACTATTCACTGTAGTCTCTGAATTCCTTTTTCACCCGAGCTAGCTGAACCAAGTTTATATGTCGCACGAGCTCAGCGTTTCTAAGAAAATTGTTGAAGAAGTTCTAATTGATTTAATGACTGACAGAGTCATGTCAGAGCGCAAATTTTCTACAGGTGTACAGGCATCGTCCTCAGGAGCACTGTCAGCTTCCCCCTCCACTGCTTGAGCAGAACCCTCTCGACCGCCTTCAGAAAGACGATCTAATCTTGGAAACGACTTTACCACTATGGAGATGATCCCTAGAATATTGCCTAAATATATCCCACCACTAAGCGACACAGTGAATCGAGACACTGTACCCAGAGACTTCGACTATGCTGTGGTCACTATGTACCTCCCGAAAGGGGTGCTCGTAGTTCATGTTGACTAGGAGAAGCTCACCATGCTGAAATTTAGTGATTTTAATCTTGGAGATCATAAGGTTTACAATATGCTAGCCCCACACAAGTACTTGACTATTACAAAAGGAAAGAACCCCAAGATTGTCCCGTAGCAATGGACCCATAACCTCGCACAGTCAACCCTCCTTAATGTAATGAAGATTCCACATTTTAGGAGGCATCAGGAAGTAAATGCATGTGTCATGTTGTTTTTGTCCTGCTACCATAGAGGATACCTATGGCTGGACCACTGCATCATTGTGGATATGATTCTGATCAATCGGATCACTAGGCTAAGCATGCAGGTCCCTGACCTACATGAATTTTACCCTGGAAAGACAACAGATCACACTCTCACCCAACGAATAAAATAAACATATGGCGATATCAAGAAAGGCACGCGAGGTTACAAGGTAGCCTCCATTGAGAATGCAGCAGGGCACTTTGGTTTCCAATTGATCGCAAGGAAGTTAGTCCACAAGAACAGACCCACATAGGTGATCGGATTTGTAGTTGACCTCGCAAGGAAGTGTGCGGAGGGACTACAAATGAACTAGGCAAAGTACCTTATAAATCAGCTAGAGTTTGACTCTAGACAAGTGCAGGACCAAGGGTATGAATTCCACTTTAGCTGGTTTCTCATACTCATCACTTTCATCACTTGGGAACTGCTTGAGGGAGCCACTTTTCTGGAGATCGAACCCTTCAAACCACTGGACGCGAAGTTTTGTATGCTGTGGTATCCAGCGACATGAACAAGCAGTGGTAGTCTAATGTTGTCTTCCATGGTTACTACACTCAGTTGAAGAATTCCATCCAATATACACCACGCATCACACCCAATGCACTTCATAATTTTATACCTTTGATGAAGTTTAGCATGTATCGCCACTTCATCTACATTACAACACATGGTGATGAACATAAAAAATAGCTCCAATCCTACTACAATACGATAGAGGACGACTTGGAGGAGATTATCAAGGAATTGTCAACTGACCTCCTTGTTGGAACATACCCCATAGAGATGTCTGATGTGGATAGCCCTGAAGCTATGCCGGATACACGTGGACCGTGCAAGACTAAGAAGGATGTGGAAGTTCAAGATATCCATAGCACATCCACGAAGACTACTTCGCTCTCACTTGTGAAGGGAGGTGATGATGAAGAACTAGGGAGCACAGAAGTTGAGCAGAACAAAGGCGAGGTTACTCCGCTTAGAGATGAGGAAGATCCCTCCAAGAAAAGGAAGATTACCCCACCAAAAACCTCCTTCTAAAAGAAATATAAGGCTACCCAGACCACGCTTAAAACTACCCTTACCATGGATGACTTTGACTTCTTAATTTCCACGTTGAACGATGTTTCACTCGAGCTCGCAGAAAAGAAAGAAGAAAAGAAGGAGGATCTCTTCAATCAAATCAAAGGTGAACTCAAAGAAGTGTAGCAGGCACTCCAATCCAGGCAATAAGTGTCTACAACACCTGTGATAAGTGAAACATCAGGAACAGGCGATGAGCCCATATAGTTATGCCAGATCGCCAAGAAAGTCGAAGCTCGCCTTCAACGAGCTCAAGAAGACATAGTGCAAGCCACCCAGGCTTTGGTGCAAGAACAGAGTGCACACAGAGAAAAATAGTATAAGTAAGAACAAGAGAAGCTTTGCTTACAAGAGAATTGGGAGGAGGAAAAAGCACAGTTACAGCAGAGCAAGGACCAGTTGCTAGCAGAGCAACTTGAAGTACAAGAAAGAGTTCACAAAGCACTTCTCTCTGTGACAATCATAGAGGTGAATATGGAAGACCATCTTCCACAACAGGTGACCCAACTGGAAGAAGTAATCCAACAACTCCAATAGCGCATGATGGATTTGGAGCTCTACATCATGCCCGAGACCCCTCGAGAAATTAGAGATCTAAGAGAGGCTACTGCTCGAAGCACAGTTGGTCGATTAAAAACCTTTGCCTTGGAATGCAAGAAACTAAGCACTAGAAGCACCCAGACTTATGAGACCCTCACAGAGACTTCATAATTATAGACATTGGAAGCACAAGTCCAAGAAGCCAAGGAGCATGCATACATGCTACAGGCGCATATAAAGACTTTGACCTTGGTCAAAAGAATGAATAGGTTCACAGAACAACGCACAACCCAACAAAAGGTACATGCGCTGCAAAGTAAAGTGATGGAAGTCTCCCAATGGCTTCAGCCGATCCAAGAAAAGGAATGCCAACTATTTGTTGAACTTGAAAACCAAGAAGTAGAACTCGTACAGGTTGTCATCACTGCATAACAATGCTTGGAAGGGCCGATCAATGACACAGTGATCTAGGAACTTACTGAGCAAGAGGTTTTCACATTGCAGCAGGTCAAAGCAGCTCGAGGCATTCGAGGTGGAATTGAATAGACCTGAGTGACTCGAGATGAGTCACAGGTGAGTGTTGGGGGCCTGCTAGCCCTTGACCAATTTTTGAAGGATACTTGGTCATATTTGACCATTTTGGGACTGCGACAACTTGCCAAAGATGGAGCGCACCGTGAAGCAAGAAAGACCTATTTTTGGGTATCTTTTAGGGTTTTTGGCTTGATGTAAAGGGAAAGGGATGTCGACCCATGGGTTTACCCATGTTTAGGCCCATTTTTTAATCTATAAATAGATACTTAGGCAATGTAAGTAGGGGGGACAACTTAGTGAAAATATATAGCTAAAGGCTTACTGCTAGTAGTTGGACCTATGTGGTCATATGTGTATCGAAAGTGCTTTGTGCATGATTGTAAGGAGATCGGAATTCTAAGTAAAAGTTGTTGTGGTTTTGTGCTAAGCACAAGGAAGAAGGATCTAGCGAGCTGCGCAGATCTTCTATCTTGTGTGAAGTAAGGATCATTGGAGCTCCGTGTTGTAACCACTTGAGCGAGATAATATAATAAGAAGACTTTGTGGACGTATCCCTAGGGTGGGGGTGAACCATGGTAATTCTATGTAATGTGCTCTGTGCTTTGACTTAAGTGGTGTTTCCTTTTGGCTAAGTGCTTGATGTGATTAAGTAGATCTAGTTATGCTCTGTGCTTATGATAAAAGAATGAATGTTAGATCTGATATATAAGATGTTTAGTGCTTGATATGTTGAATCTAATCTGTGTTTGTGGCTAATTACTGAATCATCTTTAGTCTAAGTATTCACTGCGATGTTCTGTGCCATATTCGAAGTACCATAAGGGTTAAATATAGATGAATGATCTATGCTAAGGGCCTTGTAATAGATATAATCACAGATCAGTGTCCCAGCTAAGGTTTCAGACACTTGATTCTTGAAACCACCTCTGCCTCTACCTCGAGTGAGACTTCATATACTTCACAGGTGTTTCCGAAAGTGTCAATAGTTAGGGTTTTTTTGGTGCGCTCTTAAGTGTTCAACCCTGGGTTTTCCCCTGTGCCAACAGGCTTTAGCAATACTTTGAGAGCGAAATCCTCATTGTGATTTTAATCGTCAACATAGCTCTTCTTAAAAAACCAATTTTTAGATCATGTACGTGCCCTACACCACTAAAACCAACATACATACGCTTTATGCATGCTACATAGACCGCGTACATATTCTTGTTGCACACCAAACAACCTGCGTATGGTTGAAAAAGTTGCAAAAGTTAAAAAGTTGTAAGGAATTCTGTGAAATTCACGGGATATTTGAGGTTTCCCACCCAATTCACCTGCTATATCCCATCCCCCAACCAAATAACCTTCCTTTCATCATATAAAAGGAGGTGTCATGGTATCATTTCTAAAACAATCATAACAACAATGAAACTCTTCCCATTTCACTTCCCCTCCTTTCCCAAGAATTTTCAAGCTTTTGTGAGTAACTTCCTTAGCATTCTCTCATTCATCCCCTTTTCTTCCATCCAATCCATTCTCTTTCCTAGAGGTTATAAGAAGATTGTGAGAAGAGTCCTATTGAAGGTGTACTTGGAGTATTGTAAAGAGGATCCCATACCATGTTTGCGGAATGGTGGCTGACATAGATTGTAAGTTTCAATATTTTCTTGATGAATAAAATAATATTTTTTCCCTGTCCCAAATCATGATGTTTTATCTCTTCTTCTTTTATTTATGTATGGAATTTAATATATAACCATAATTTATGAATATAATTTTCATGCTTGTAGTCCTTGTTTTCTTATCTTTGGATGCAGCTCAGCCTTGGGAGGAGACATGCAGTATTTGGAACTACATATTTTGAGGAGATCATCACCAGACGTGGGATAAAAGGTACAATTACTTGATCTTATATCTTATTTCTTTCTTTTCACTTATTTTGGTATGTTTGGGGTAGAGTAGAAACTAGATTGAATTTTAGACAGTCACTCACTTTCTCTACATCTTAAACCCTAGTGCAGTTAAATGGGATATTTTCCCGCTAGAACTCCTCATATGACCAAATACTATGACCAGGCGCTAGTAAATAGCACACTATTTCGTTGCTTCAACGATTTTTCCAAGACACTTTTATTTTAAAATCAAATTTGGCCTTCAACCCCTCTTCTCAAGCCAACTCCTCATACGACCAAGGGCCATGACCAGGCATTAACCCAAAGAATGATACTTCAATGCTTGGGCTTCGACGATCTTTGAACGCATCCAACATGCACAACTTTAAAAAAGTGTTGATCATCGAAAAAGGAAGACCGGACGGATATGGTACTCCCCAGATCAACACATTCTACACCTCTTTCATGCCTCAGGCTTCGATGATATTTTCCCAATGCTTCTCCACAAATTTCCACAATCGTTGAATAAACAAACACGCTCAAATGTTATATTGACAACTCTCGGACCTCGACAAATCAACGGTTCATATCTCCCATTTTGGCCTTCGTCGATTTCCTTTGGTCATATACAAAGACGACATTTCAAATATCATGACACCAAAACACTGAAATACCTCTCCTTCCTTCACGTGTCCCCTCCTAGATCGACAACTAGGATGCCTTCAGAACTTTTGGAGTCCTCCTTGTCTACCCAATGGTTCACTTTCTCTGAAGTGCCAAGTCCCTAAACTACGAGATCTTGCGCCACACGTCCTCTCCAAATGGATGGTTGGGATTAACGCTAACCTTTGGGTCTTCGGGAGTCCAAACAATAGTGCACTCTATTTTTCCTGAAGTGTCAGACCTCCGTATTTGCTGCCACCTATCCTTCAATATCAACGACCCATAATATTATGACTTCTGAACTAGAACTCTTAAGATCCTCCCTCCACATGTCATGTCTCAACTAACGGTCGAGATTCTCTTCGGCTCCTAGACCTTCAGGAGTTCTCAACACTCTGCACATTGTTCTTCCTGAACCCCGAATTGATGGAGTTCAAATCTGCATTCCACATGTCCTCGGCATATAAAGGTCGAGATTTTCTTTGGGCTCCTAGGACTTTGCGAACCTACATGCCTTCTTGACCAGTTATCTCCCGAAGTGATATACTTATGGACTCCTTGATCTATTGCCATGTTTCCTCCTGTTCGACGGTGAGGATTTACTCCTCCCTTTATCACTTCGGGGGATTTGAACCCTCCTAACCTTCATTCTCATGGAGTGTCCTATCCCTATACCACGGGATATAGTGACACCTGTCCATTGAGATCGAAGGTGGATATTGGCTTTGATACTCTGAGCTTCGACAGTTCTTCCTACTCCAATACTATGTGCTAAATATCTGGTCCTCACGATCTATTGACATGTGTCTCCTACACCAATGGTAAGGATTAGCTATAGGAATTTGGAGCTTCAGGAGTCTCCTATACTTCACACCTTTATTATTCTAGATAGTCAGACCTCTAGACTATCCCTAATCTACTGCCACACGTCCTTTGGATATGGATGGTTGAGATTCACTTCGGCTCCCCACGACTTCGGGAGTCTTTTGCTTAAGAAAAAAATAAACCTCTAGACCTCTGAAATCCGAAGGATCTCATGGTTAAAACATGCGCTACTTACCTAGATTCGATGACTCTTTGATCCCCACACCTAGATCCATCGGTTGGGATATGTCTCCTTTGTGCGTGCTCCTCCTTGAGTCTGGAATCAGATCTAATAGTCCATATCTACTCTCCCTCCAAGATCAACGGTTCTTGTAGCTTCTCATCCCAATGAAGGATTATTTTATAATTTTCAAAGGCTTCGAGCCTTTAAATATTCTCCCTTGCAAGATAACTTCTGGGCTTGCACCGCACCTCCTGAGATTGAAATGCTTTTAAAACTCAAAAGGGATCGACCCTTTGAACGTTTCCCTCCTGCAGTGCTGTCAAATTGGCATCTGCTCACGTTCCTAGAAAATGATATCCCTCCTGATATTTTTTTAACCTCAACGGACTTCAGCCCTGGCACACACTTTCACTTCTCCCACAGTATAAGACTTGGAATGTTTTTGGTTTTTTTACCTCCTGGTAGGGACTCTATGCACAACTATCCTATCTCTCCCGAGATTCGATTTGCTCGGATATCTAAGGGTCTCGACCCTTTTTTTCTCTTAATAAATCCTTATACCCTCTTGGTAGAGAAGACGCTCTTCCTCCTAAGATTTTGTGGGATTGAAGCCACTCGACCTCTGTCACACTCCTTGCGCTCTCCCATTGAATTTGACTAGCACCTAAAAGAGTGTTTCCCATGTGCACTCTTTGAACTTTGAGTTTCTAAAAGACTCAGACTTAATACTTTTCCCAAAATTATTCCTACGCACTCCTTGTGCTCCCTGTGTAGACTTGCACTGATCCTCTTGGCCTTCAACTTCTAGTGTTCCCTTTTGGGAACCTTCCCTAGAACTTGAGATAGAGTTCTTGCGCACTCCTTGTGCCTGCTCAATTCAATCCTTTTTTATGCCTTAGATTATTCAGTAACTCTGGTAAATATTCTTTAGGGTGTTCAACAACCTTGATGTGCACTCCTTGCATTATTCCTTATGAGATTCAAAATGATTTCGGTGTGCCCACCTGACATTCTCTTTCTCTGAACGCAAGAGAGAGAGTTCAAGTGGACTCCTTGCACTAGCTTCACAAATTTTCAATACTTTGGTGTGCACTCCTTGGACAAGCCTAAGATCCCAGAACTACTCATAAATCTACAGATAGGGAAATCTATCTAAACCTACAAATGTAACCTACTTTCACATATAAAAAATACGTAAATAAACACAGAAAGACATTAAAAGAATAAAAATTCACCACACATAAAAACAAAGAAACCTCATATGTAGGAAAAAATTCTTTTGTATTATATTTGAATGCTTCTGTACAAAGATGTTTTAACAAAGGCTAGACTGCAACAGAGTCTCAACTCTCCCTCTCTCCTCTCTTGAGCTCTCTACTCACTCATCAACTCATGCTAATGAATTTTGATACAATGATATTTTTTTACAAAAGAGGGGCTCTTTGATCTTTCCCTCCATCTACCTACTTGCATTGAATTGCATTGAATTGCAATCAATGGACATCTAGTCTGAACTAGGACTAAACCTATATACCTGTTATCCATTAAATAAAACTCCACATGTAACCTGTACAAAGGAACATGGCTCAAATTATTTGAGCCTTACAACATCTAATACGTTTTATTACATAATTTTTTTTAAATTTAGGCGCATAATGAGAGGATTGGCGCCTCTCTTTCCTTGGAAGTTGTTCCTCCAAGTGCGCTGATGCACTGCCTTGTTGGAAATGATGAGGTGGAGTGATTCTCATGCATCACAAATTGTGAAATTAGGTCTATTTTTATATCGAAATAGTTAATGTTAACTATGTTGATGAGTAACTAAGTATATTGGGGAAGTTAAGGTGAAAAGCATCGATGTACACCAAGAAATTTGGTGGGAAGGTTTTCGATGGGACTGGGAGGTTCATATGAAAGTCTCTAAAAATAGTGGAAGAAATATAAATTATGTAGGTGTTCAAGTATAGACAACCGAGCATATTTTCATTAACTCCTCTGGTGAGAACCAAAGGGTTTTAGATTAACTTCTTTACAAAAACTGGAAACTTTGGTGTGAAACACGTTAATCAAAACCATAATACTTTGGATCAATATCCTCAGTTTATACAATATTTTATTGCATTTGGTTAAGTCTTGAACTATGGTCCTTGTCTTGATTTCTAGGTCTAAGTGATAAGAGTATAACCTTGTGTCTGAACAACACTATACCGGAGGTTGAACACACGAGGCTAGTACCTTTTCAAGGTGAAGGATAATGAAAATTTAAAGTCCAAGGAAATAGTAGCTAATATTTATGCTAGTAGGGATTGGTAGAGGATTGTTTTGCATCGGCATAGTAGAAATCTAGGTAGCTCTAGGAAAAATTTCCATTGGGATAGAAAGAATGGTGGTTTCATAATTTTTTGACTATGGATAACGACGATGGTCGAAAAGGGGGTAAGTTCTTGTTGGGTGGGATAACAAAGCACAATTACTATGAGAAGGAATCCCTCACTACGGAAATCCATAACCATCGAAATATAAACTGTGGACATAAGAGATTTTAGGACTTACCTGGAGTTATCCCACGTGTGAGGTGATAACTGGAAGAGAGAAAGGAAGTTTTTGGATCATTCTTTTGTCACTCGATTTCTCCTTTTTTTTTCTCTCAGGTGCTCGGTGACAATGACTGAAAAGGGAGGGAAAGTATGTTTTATAACTTTGGGCACTGACTGCAATAAATGCTAATGGATGAAAAAGGATTAAAGTGATAGTGTTGATCAGAATTCCTCTGATATACACTAGTTGTATTCATAGGAAGTCCTATGGTGTATAGTGGAGGACTTGGTACAAAGTGTGGTAGTGATCGTTGGAGGATAAGACAATAAATCCTCTGGTTTGACCAGAGGCGTTTATATGAACTCCTCTAGTCAAACCAGATGAGTTGGTATAAATATGGGTTATGGAAAAGACTCTTTAGGGAGTTTTGAAGGAATTATTACGATGGTAGCCATGGATTTTGGAGGGAACTCCTCTAGCTTACATCGAGGTAATTTGTACTAACTTCACTGAAAGTAAAAAAAAATCATTTTTTTTAAAACAACTCAGATAACTCAAATCTTTTCTAAGTAAAAATACAAAATTGCAATCTTTATTAAACCCAAAAATAGATAAATCTCTTAGAGGGGGATATATATCGTTAAAAAATCAAGTCAATAAGCTTGCAAAGGAAAAGAAAAGGGGGCTCAATTTTCTTGGAGGGGGTCTGCAAGAAATTTACAAGAAAATGGAGGGTTGTTGGTGCCTGGCATAGCATGAACTCTACTGAGATTAGGTTCTTCTAGATACCTCTTTAAACAATGAAATGGAGTGGGGTCTCCTTCACCCACATCTATGAGTGGAATAAGCATTGCCCTTCTTCAGGATCCTTTGGTTCCTCTAGATGGGCCTTTGTGGTAGTGATGGTGACACAGGGTTCTATCTCAATGATCTGTTTTCCCATATCTGGTTCCCAATCAGAGTTTAACTCATCATTTGACTCTAAGGATTTAATATCAACCAACAATTATTGTTTGGAGTGGCATTCATCAGTGTTGTACCAAGGGATTTTTTTGAACTCGCACCACTTTTCAATATCCTTCTTCGAATTCCCATTACCCTTCATTACTTTTGGATTGGATTGGTTGTCATGGGGCTATAAACCCTTTCTTTGGCCTTTGTTATGGGAGTTATGGGCACCTTTACCATTCTTCAACTGGGATGGGTTTGCATAACTAAAATACCGCTTATTCTTTTTCTTCAACTTTTGCTCGATCTTGACAACATATCACTAAGAGGATCCCAGTGAGGAGATGTCCAAGAACTCCATATTTGTTTGTATGTACCTATGTAGGCCACTTCGGTAATTTAGAACCAGGTGTCACTCGGTGTCTTTAATACTAAGATTTGTGCACAAGGTATGGAATATGTTGGTATACTACGACACCGTATGGTCTCTCTCATGACAAAAAGTTTTCCATATTTTGTACTAATTGTCATAGTTTCGAAAATGGTAGTAATGCTCCTTAAGGGAATCAAAAAATGCCACCCAAGTGGGTTCTGGCCCAAACATTGTAGAATCATATCTGACATGTTTCTCATAGTAATTTTCCCACCAATATCTAACATGGGAAAGGGATTTAAGAAACACAAAGCTATTTTTTTCATTGTTGGAAAAATTTGGATGGAGAAATAACCCTATAGCATACTTAACCATTTTTCCAAAGCATCGACATAAATTTGGAATTAAAATAAAGGAATATAAATTTTAACTTGTACCTTGAAGGGAGTCACACCCTTGAAGCGATTGTTAGTTGAAGGTTCCTCCATTGTTGTTGGTGGTTTTCAAAGGATCTAGGTGAAATTATCCATCATCTCATTCTTGTATCGCATGAGGGATTCCTCAAGGGAAATTTTTATAGGATATTTGACTTCATGTTGGAAATATGGCTATAGCAGAGATGATGCAGATGTTCAAGGTTGTCATTGATGGCAATCGGTCAGATGGTCAAGGTTGTCATTGATGGCAATCGGTTGGTTATAGAGCACACACAAGAGATGCTGGAAAACAGAAGCTGAAACACAGTGATGAAACAAAGTTGGAACACATAAGTTGAATCACAGATGCTGAAACACAAATGTTGAAACACAAATGCTGGAACATAGATGCTGAAACACAGATGAAGAAACACAATGCTGAAACAGAGATGGAACACAGATGCTGAAACACAAATGCAGGAACACAGATGCTGGAATGCAGATGCTGAAACACAGATGCAGAAACACAATGTTGAAACAGAGCAGGAACTTATGCTAAAACACAGTGTTGTAACAGCTGAAACACAGTAATGTTACATATGATGAAACACAGCGCTGGGCTGAAACACAGTGCTGGAAACTATGCTAAAACAGCGCTAGATCTTTGCTGATCAAAACACACGCCTTAGCCACGACCATGACTAACAGCAGCAGTTACCAACTGTTCTCTTTAAGAAACACACAAATGATGCCATTCACAACGCGATTGGTGTGGCCAGCATCAAACGACTATAATGCACAATCAACGAAACTTAACATTGCTAAATCTAGAGTTTGGTAGGGGTCCTTCATCTGTTTTGACAAGTCTGGAAGATTTTTCCAGTTGGGTGTCTCTAATCACTATGGACGGTGGAAGGACTTTCAGTCTAAATTTAGACTGGCAGTTAAGACAGGAAGAACACAGTGTTGCATGATGTGGCATGCGTAGAGGAGGCATGTAAAGAGCCAGTTCAGAAAATTAGGGAGAATGTTGGCATGTGAAAAGCAGAAGAAAGAATGAAAGAAAGGGAAACTACAGTTGCATGATGTGGCATGCGTAGAGGAGGCATGCAAAGAGCCAGTTCAGAAAATTAGGGAGAATGCTGGCATGCAAAAAGAAGAAGAAAGAATGAAAGAAAGGGAAACTGCAGTTGAAGTTGAGAAAAGCAAGGAAAACCTCTGCATGTGGAATAACAATATAATGCGCTGGAACCAAGATGGAAGTGTGGCTGAATGGAGAACAAGAGAGAACTCTACAGGTGAGAAAAGGGAGAGGAGAATCTGCATGACAGGAGAAGAAGCTGAGAATGGGCTGCAGAGGACTGTGAAGCAGAGCAGCAGAACAGAAACAGTGAAGAATGCAGAGTAGATCAACAAAAAGGGTAAGCAAGCTATATCAGAATGAATAAGTTGATTTGAGCAATATATATTTTTGCAAATAAGGGTGGTAGGGTGGTGCTAGGGAGACGAATGTCTCTTTCTCTGCAAGTGGGTTCTTGTAGAATCTGAAGGTTGGTGCCTTCACTCAGTTGGTGCTGAAGTAAAAAGG
>JZKD02S1674130.1:194027-207940 GCA_000966675.3 Picea glauca | reverse complement strand
ATGAGCAAGGACAAGTTATCAGGAACAAAGCGAGGTTAGTCTGTAAAGGCTATGCTCAGATAGAAGGACTGGATTTTGATGAAACATTTGCGCCCATAGCAAGATTAGAAGCTATTAGAATGTTTCTTGCCTATGCTAGTCATAAAAAGTTTAAAGTCTACCAAATGGATGTCAAGTCAGCCTTTCTCAATGGAGATTTAAGTGAAGAAGTCTATATGGAACAACCAGAGAGTTTCAAATTGTCGGATAACCCTGACTTAGTATGCAAGTTGAAGAAAGATTTATATGGTTTAAAACAATCCCCTCGAGCCTGGTATCACAGAATGGATACGTATCTCAAAGACAAAGGGTTCAAGAGAGGAAAAACTGACAACAATCTGTATATTAAGACAGAGGATAATGATTTGATCATCGTACTGGTCTATGTAGATGATATCATCTTTGGATGTAATAAGGATTCACTGGTACAATGGTTTGCTTCTGCCATGGAGTCTGAATTTCAAATGTCTATGATAGGAGAACTGTCATTTTTCCTTGGTTTGCAAATTACTCAGAGGCCCGAAGGGATCTTCATTTCTCAAGGAAACAATTTAAGAGAAATGTTGAAAAGGTTTCAAATGGAAGATTCTAAACCTGTGGGTACACCTATGGTAACTGGATGTAAATTAAGAAAGGATGAGGATTCACCTGATGTTGATCAAAGCTCATATCGATCAATGATAGGAAGCATGGTGTACATCACAACATCTCACCCATACATAATGCATGTTGTAGGAATGGTAGGAAGATATCAGGATGCAACTAAACAGAGTCATTTGCAAGCTGTCAAAAGGATATTCAGGAACTTAAAAGAAACAATGACTTATGGTCTGTGGTATCCCAGAAATCAAAGTCTTCAGTTGACTACTTATTCAGATGCAGATTGGGCAAATTGTGTTGATGAGAGAAAAAGCACCAGTGGAGGAGCATTCTTCTTGGGTAACTCCTTAGTATCCTGGCTTAGTAAAAAGCAAGGTTCCATCTCTTTATCAACTGCAGAGGCAGAGTACATTGCAACTGCTACATGTTACACACAGTTATTATGGATGATTTAGACACTTGCAAAATTAGAGGTAAAATACACTGCACCGATCCCAATTCATTGTGACAACACTAGTGCCATCAGTGTGTCTAAAAATCTCATCTTCCACTCCAAGAAAAAACATATTGCCATAAAATATCATTTTTTGAGAGAGAAGGTCACCAATCAGATTGTTCAGGTCCATTACATTCCCACTACAGAATAAATTGCAGACATCTTTACTAAGCCCCTAGCCAAGACACCGTTTGAATATCTCAGACAGAAGCTGGGTGTCATTTCGTTTCACACCTAAAAGAGTCCATCTTGTTAGGAGGAGATTTTTATTGTTTGAATATCTAATGCCTCCTAAAATTACCTCAATAGCTCAGGGGGAGCATGTCTCTTCTTTGACATTGATGTCCAAGGGGGAGAAAAGAATTTGGGTGCCTTAGTTGCCATCAATGCCAAAGGGGGAGATTGTTGGCAAATGTTTAACAGGTAGCGCATGCTTGTCATTGATGGAAAGTACAACAATGAAGATGGAATGAGTACAGGAAGAATGTAATAGACGGGCACTAGAAGTATTTTAGGAATACGCTGCAGAGCAAGCTCGATAAGTTCATAAGAGATAGTGCAGAGGATTGTTGGCAGGTTATTATCAGGCAAAGTAAGCTTGTCATTGATGGCAAGATCAGAGTATGCAGCGAAGGAAAAACAAGGACAAAGTACGCTCTGGAGGAGAAGCGCCAGTGATCGCTGGATCTCATCCTGGATTCTCAATGGCTATTCGATCTGAATAAAGACAAGAAGAGTGCGCTGAAGAGGAGGATAGATCTCTGGCGTTAGATCTGAGTGCAAGGTCTGACCACCATTGGATCGAGGAAAACCTGCATGATCTTTAAAAGTGCAAGGAGTAGAGGGCTCACAAATCCCGAAAGCAGGAGGACCGTCCATCTCAGGGGGTTATGTGGACCATTGATCTGACTCCCTGTCGGAGTTTCAGGGATCGAGAGTTGGAAATGACAAGTAATATCATCCACAAAAATCCTGATTTTGCGATGTGCAAAATTGCGACGTAATCTGAGCCGTCAAATCAAGATCACATTTGGACCGTTGATCCGACTCCCTGTCGGAGTTTCGGGGATCGAGTGTTGGAGATGTCAAAGAATATTGACATCAAGAATCTTGAAATCACGATGTGTGAAATCCCGAATGAATCTGAACTATCAGATCAAGATGTGATCTAGATCGTCGACCCGACTCATGTCAGTAGACCACGTCAACTAGGAACACATGGCACAACTAGGTAATGACAAGTGTCAGACTGATTCAACATTTAAAGCACATGTAAGTCAAGAATCAGAGTGACATGTGGCAGTATTCAACACGTGTCAACCCACGTGTGATGTTAGCAGATGGATACCACTTCGGAGTTTCGAGGATCGTGTGTTGGAAATGTCAAAGAAATAATGCAACAGGAATCCTGATTTCACGATATGCAAAATCACGATGTAATCTAAACCATCAAATCAAGCTTTGATTTGGACCATTGATTCTAGTCAATGGAGAGGCATCGGGGATCAAGAGTTGGACATGTCAAAGTTTATTGACATCAGGAATCTCGATATCGCGATATGTGAAATTGTGATTTAATCGCAGCCGTTGAATAGATATCAGATCTGGATCATTGATCAAACTCCATATCGAAGTTTCGCGAATCACGACATAGAGAGGCAAAGAAATCAATGCATCAAGAATGCCGAAATCGTGAAATTGCAATTCAATCATAGCCGTTGAATCAAGATTAGATCTGGACCATGGAATCATAGGACATATGACAAGTGATCAAAATTTCGCTGACTTGGGGTCAACGGAGCATAGTGTCGAAAATCGCGAAATGTGAAATCGTGAAAGCGCCTTATGCATAAGGCTATGGTCACATCCCTTGAACACATAAGCGAGAGATGGAGGAAAGAGATAGAGAAACCAAGCTCATTTTCGGGGATCGCGACTTGGAGAGGCAAGAACATAATGCAATAGTAATGCCGAAATGTCGAAACCCGATTTAAAGGCAAGATTAATAAAGCTCATACAATGGCGTAGATTAACCTGAAGGAGATCTGAGGGCTATTGTTGCACGACACAGTGAAACTGCTAGAAACCATTGATGGTTTCTACCAGAGGATGCGAAGACACTTCAGGATGACTGACAGAGGAGGTGAAGAGTCTCTGAGAGGAATGAAGATGTTCGTGGAGGCGATTGACAGCTGATGAGCATTGAGGCCTGTAACTGAAATAGAGAAGGTGAGTTCGACTGCCACAGAGAAGACGAAGAGTCTCAAACTACCAGAGAGGCTGAGTAATCTCACTATAACATATAGTGATGTTGGACACGCAGGGCTAACCACTAGAGAAGCTGAAGAGTCACGATGATGATAAGACAGAGCACTCGAGAGGTGGGGGATAACGACGCGGATTCAGCATGCAGAGGCATTGCGAACATTGCATGCACAAGGTGCACAAAAGATATAAATACATGGTACGGAGAAGAGATGGGGTTGCCTTCGCTATTGGAGTTTACTGTGGTTGTTTTTGGTGAAGGTGATTCATGTGTGAAGAAGGAGGAGAGTGCAGCAGTTGAATATCACAGAAGAAGAACTATGCAGTGAATGGACATGGTGCATAGAGCATAAAAAGAGGAAGAACAGACAACGCAAGTGATGTGTGCAGAAAGGCAATGAGGCAGACAGAGCAACAAAATGCAGCAGAAAAGTGATGAGTCTGGTAAGCCATTGTTGAACATCATATCACTGTAATAAGTTTTAGTAGCAAAGATTTATATTTCAGGGTGGTTGGGAGGACTGGTGTACTCAAAGGTTTAAGTGGGTGCTTGAACACAGGGAGTTGGTGCTTCCTTCTAGTTGGTGCTAGAGAAATCAGGGAGTTGGTGCTTCCTTCTAGTTGGTGCTAGAGAAACCAGGGAGTTGGTGCTTCCTTCTAGTGGGTGCTAGAGAAAACAGAGAGTTGGTTCTCTCAGCAAGTTGCAGCTTGTAAAACTAAAGCCGTAGTCTCATTATGAGTTGGTGCTCATATGTATGATACTATAAAGAATTTAACTATTACTTATCACATAAATAAAAAGAGGTTTTTACCCTACGTGGGTTTCCTCGGGAAATATTTGTCTCTGTGTTTCTCATATATGTGAATGATTGTAAAAGTGCCATTGTTTATTTCCCTGCATTATTGTGATCATCAGTCAGTGTCTCTACAAAGAGTTTAAAAGAACCATAATTGTTTAAGCACGGTAACAATTGATTCACCCCCCCTCTCAGTTGTCCAACAAAGGTGATATTCCACATTATTGTGATCTTCTTCTACAAAAATTTGGCCTTATAGCCACTAAAACACCTCTTTTAACTCCTCATCTTCTATGTGTGCCTCTTTGTATGCATCATGGGTAAAAGTATCCATGTGCATAAGTGTTTTCAACTATTTCACCTTGGTTGTGGGTGGTCTTGAATGTGTGCATACCAACTTATTAGTTCCTCCATTGTTATATTTGATGACTAGGTGAAACTATTGCAAAGACCCCATCCACTTTTAATGCTTGTTTTTTTGAATCTTACTCAAGGCCTGAAAAATAGTGAAGTGGTTAGTGATAAGTGAGGATAATGGTTTCCATACCAATTATATATTTCTTCCATTTCTAAATACATCTAACCGAGGCATAGAGTTCTTTATCATACATAGGTTAGTTTAGGACTCCCCCATAAAACATCTGAGAATGATAGTATATCATCTTACCTCCTTTCATCAATACCACTCCCATAACATATTTACTTGCATATATCTCGAATTCGAAGGGATTCTATAAGTTAGGGAATGCAAGGATTGGTTCTTGATTGATCTTCCATTTCAACTCATCAGAATCTTTCTTCTAATTCTTTCCCCACTGGAAAGTCTTACCATTATATGTTAATGCATGGAGTGTCACATCTAGAACTGAAAAGGATGCTATGGACTTCCATATGTGCTTATATGCCCCCAAAAATATCCTAACTTTAGTGAAATTAGTAGGAATTTACCAATTGGTGATGATCTCCATGTATGCAATATCTATATTGAGTTCCCCTCCACTCATAACATATGCTAAATACACCAATGAATGTTGAGAAAACTAAAATTTCTTGAGGTTTCCCAGTAGCAAATGCTTTTTAATATTTAGTAACACCTTCATGATAATGCATAATATATTAGTCCCTCTATCCCCATTTAGTAATGCAATGACATTTTCTTACCTTCTCACAACTGTGCTTGATTTTCCCTACTCGATGCATTGGTTGCATCTATCTAAAAATTACACCACCAACTTTGATGGCTCAATCATTTCATTAACCTCGAAAGTGTATAATTTCCTTTCCACTTGAGGTAGCTTTCCTTGGATCCTTTTCACCTCCTGAGTTGTGGCCTGGGACTGTGAACTTGGATCCACTAGCCATTTATTAATCTTAAGAAGATCGATCTATATCATTTCTTGAATGGATGTTAGAGTCTCTTCCTTGTTCTTTCTATAATTATGTTGGTTCATTTCAATATTGATTTGTCCCAAGGCCTCTGCGATATTGCTTCCATCCAAATCAATTAGTTTTTCGTCTAAGGATGATAATGCTTCTTCACAAGCATCCTTCACCTCTAGGAATAATCTCTTTCTCTTCAAAAAATTCTCTTCCCATACCTTCAGGACCATATCACCTCTTATTTGTTTAGAAGGGGAAAGTCAAGGAAAATTAAGGACATTATCTTCTTGTGCCAATATGATGGCTTCTTGAAATTTAGCTCGGGCTGAGTGAGATTCTCATTTCTTAATATAGAAATTCTTGAGAATAAGGTCTACTACCTGGTAACACTTTTGGATGGAATCAACCTTCATAAAAATATCCTGTTGGGCCATTTCCAATTTTTCATTTATTTCCAGTGCTTGAATTTAGAAGACCGAAATATCTACTGATGTACCTTTAGTCAGGTCTAATATGTCTTGCAATTTTGTTATTAACTAATCGTATTGAGTGACCAATCCTTTGTTGGCCTATAAATTTCGATGGAGCTCCTTGAGGTTAGCCCTTAGTTGTTGGATTTGATGTTGGTCATAAACTCTGATTTGTTCAAAGTATCAGTTCATCTTATTCTTTATAGTGTGTTCCATGGTCATCATTTGATCTTGCAATTTCCCCACCAATAGGGTTTTATGTCTTATTTTCTCTTCCAAGTTCTCCACTAACCATTGATTTGCAGTGGCAAAGGCACCCAATGAACCTACAACTTCCTTCGTGAATTCTGAATCATGGAGATCATTTACATCATACAACATCCTCTGCCTTTTGGTTATTACTCAGTCCTTCTGGTGTGATTCTCTCTTGACGATGTCCCTCCATTTATTTCTAAAGAATAAATTTGAAGGAGGCATTTCTTCAGTTGAGATTGGGGTAATATCACTTACAAGGATGATTTCGGAACTAGGATTTCTGAAACTAGACTACAAAGTTGTCAATGAGGTAATAAGAGTACCGATTTTTATAGATTGTTGTTTCTCTGTTGTATTGGTAGCAGGTGTGGCTGGTGTCGAAGGAGATGTATCTTTCCCTTGATTTAGGAAGGCTTTGAGCTGAGTCGTTGCCTAAGGGCCGAGTGGAATTGATAATGAAGCTTCTAATTTCTGAGTCAAAAATTCAGAGCTCCTTGGGGTATCCTCAATATTATTTTTACCAGAGTTTCCTGGTTCAAAACTTGGAGGTGTAGATTCTTATGTAGGAGGAGTGGTTATCGATTCTCCTTGTAGTATTTTCGGCAAACTGTTTCACCTGTGTCTTTGGAAACTGAGGAAATTGGCCTGTTGATCTGGGGACAAGGTTTGGAATCTGTTCAGTACCTCCTCGTAATACCTCACCCCCCTAAATATTTCATCACATGGGGAGTTTTCATGCACATATATTTTCATGTTGTATTGGGCAAGGTGGTTCTCCACGATTTTGTGTGGGTCATTCCTTTTAAGTTTGATGTCAACCAATTTGACATCCTCTAAATATGCAGCCTCCACTTTGGAATGACTGAAGTCTAATAGTGAAAACATACCAACATGGATAGGGAAGGTAGGCCATACCTTTTTCTGGGTTTCCTTAAGTTCCTTATTGATGCCCTCCATTACTGTCTAGTAAGCTACTTCTTGGAATACCATCCGGTCTAGTAAAAATATCAGGAGAGCATGGGGAGGGACTGAGAATCTGAAGACCCTGATATAAGAGATTTTTTCTTCAATGAACCAATCTTCTAGTTTTCCAAGATTCCCCATAATTTTGTCTGAAATGCGAGAGGGAGGGTGACCATATAAGGCTATATGGACATGGACCACTACATTGTGACATATTTCGTAAAAGGAATCTTTTTATTTTTCCTCCCACAACTTGGAATGATAAAAGTGAATAGGCTCTGCACTAGTCGGGGTCCAGCTCCAATTCATCGACATGAAAGGAGTCAGGAAACATATGGCATCCATGACATACGTAGACATATAGAAAGGGGCGGGCTGCCCCTTTTGTTTCTCTGTTTTGCATTCAATAATTTCCTTGGCCAAGTTGTCTGATAAAATTTTGGCCCAATTAAAAGTGTATCCCTCATCCACCTCATGCATAATTGATACCCACTCTACCATGAAATGAGTAGGAATCTTCTTCTTGAACAGTCTATAGAGAATCATAGATACATAAATCATGTGAGTTTCTAATGACGTTGTGGTGTACATGCCATGAGTGTCAACCCTGAACTTCTTTGGGTGCCCCCACCAGGACTTGATTATATCAAGGTAACTCTTATCATATTGTATGCATTCCTGTTACTCGAATTCCAACATGACTGCAACGTTTTAACTATATTTAGGAGTGGGAGATATCTTATACATTACTTGGAGGTGTTTCGGTCGGAATGATCCAATGAAAAATTTATGGTGGTTGGTGATGCTCCTGGTTTGGACTTCAATGTTCTCCAAAGACCAACCTATCATGTCGTTATATGACATTAGTCTCGACTGCACAACTACCTTGTGTGGCTCTGACTGAGCTATATATCTAAGTTTATCTCCGTGAGTATCATCAACTTCATCGCCGAAATCTTCTGGGCAATTTATAATATCATGTTCTAGGACCTTGAACACCTATGTCCAAGATTTAATAGAGTCTATAGCTCGCGGCATAGTGTCTAACAGAACGTCCGTGTTTGGATTTGGACCTTCACCAACCACATCAGGCTTCTTCATAATCTTCCATGGTTCCATGATATTGAGAGAACATAACGAGGTTAATTGTTGCATAGCAATTGCGTGAGCTTCTTAATCAGATAAAACTTGCTACTTTGCGAAGGATGAAAATGAAATTCAAAATCGAAGTGTTTTCATCCGCATCAGATGCATTGATTCTATTATAGCCTTACTGAAAAAAAATTATTAAATTTTAATGGAAAAGTCTACCTGGCGATCCATAATCTACGTTAAAAATCATTACCATGGATTAGTCATAAATGCCATTAATATTTGACGGTTCGTGTTCAGGAAATTTAGATGAGATAGAGTGAGAATTATCAGAATCCCGAATCTGCGAAGGTTAATCCTTGGATAATCATTTTTAACACTTTAATTAATCATGTTTAACAAGTGCATTAATTTCTGAGTATCTCGACAGTTCAGACTTCGAGAAATTTAAATGTAGCTTGAGGGAAAATCCACAAAACCCGAAAACGCAAAGTGATTAGTTATTTGATAATTGGTTTTAAGATTTACTAAATCATATTCAACTTTAAGTGTTTCAAAGATTCGGACTTCAGAGACTTTAGGATACGATGAAGGGTAAATGTCTGAACCCCGAAGTGTGGAGTCATTAGCTATCTCTTGACCATGATTAACTTAACTAATTAAATTTTAATACTTTGGCATTTTAGTGCCTTATTGATTTGTGAACTAGTTCTTTGTTATATTTTCAAAGGGTTATCTCCCATAGTGACGTGTTGCATATGAAGTCACTCCATGTGACGTGTTGATAAAATGGAGGTGCCACATGTTACTTAGAATCGTGTGAATCTTCAAATGAAAATATCAGAAATGGGTGCCACGTGTCAACTCAGGGAAGATTCAAAAGAAACACATGTACCACGACTCGTGTCCTTTAAAGGTTTAGGGAAAGTGATGAACAGACACTTTCGAGTTTCAAGGATTCTATCGTTAAGGCTTATTGAAATGCCCAAAGCACGAAACTTCAGAGCGACCTTTAGTGATTTACTTCTTTAACAATTAGGCGGCTCCAAAACGCAAGACAAACTAGGATCGTTTGATCAAATGTGAAAGCTTCATCAACGACACAAATTGTGTGTGCCTTATTATTAATGAATTGCATTTGAAATCAAAATTTTATTTACCAATCTTTCACTTTCTTCGTCTAGAATCATGTTTTCATTTGGTGAAAAGTAAAAGATTCAAAGTTCAGAAATGTATGTTTTCCAACACACCTGATCTATTACATCATCGATTATGGGTAGAGGGTACCAATTCTTGAATGTGATCTTGTTCAAATATTTATTTTCAATACATATTTTTCCAAAACCCATCCTTATTTGGTACTATGATGATAGGCGACCCACAAGGAGAGGTGCTTGGTTGAATTACTCCCTTCTCTAGCAATTTTTGCAACTATTTCATCACATTTTTTTGCTTCTAAAAAAATTGTTTATGCTGCCAAATATTTGTTAATGGAAAGTCAAGCAACAATTATATCTTGTGCTCCACTTACCTGTTAGGGGGAAACCCTTTAGGATCCTCTATCACTCCTATGTAAAATTACAACAACAACTGAAACCATTTTTCCTTTTGTTTGGTACATCCATCATGGGATGCCTTTACTCATATTGATTCCTTTCCTTCCTAATTCTCTCTTAAGAAAAACATTACATACTTATTATTATAACTATAGAACTTTTTTTATTGGTTGGAATGTGCCAGTTAGATCTTTGATTTGCCTTTGTGTGTGTTGATGATGTAATAATTCCCATCCTTGATTGCACAATACTAGTTTGATATTTCCAAACACTGCACCACACACATCAACTAGTACTACATATAACTCCACTTCATAGAAAATTTTCTCTCACATTGTTTAGTGAATTTGATATTTGCATCATTATTCACCTATCCCAATGGATATGGGCTCATATGATAATGAAACTCCAACAAAATATTATTGACTAGATCATATTCTATGAGGTTTTCCTATGAAATGAGATTTAATAAAGCACTTACCTTAGCATTTTTGAGCTAGATTTTAATGTGGAACAGTTTAATCATCTCCTTCTATTCCTTGTGGAAAAGGATAGATTCACCTCCTTATACATTGAAGTGCATACAATATTCTCATCCACATTCAAGTTTCTCACTACTTAGTTGACTAAATCCTTATGCAATATACCCATCTATGGATGTAGATTCCAACACTTATCTTCAGTGTGACTATATATATTGCAATGGTTGTTGTGGTTTTTTGGATCCTTGAATTGATGTGATATAAATATTATTATCTTATATTTTCCTTTTCACTTATTATTCCCCTCCTTGGAAGCATCTTGTTGTTTCTTATATTTAGAACCACTTGGATTCCCTTTATTATGGCCCATGTTTAATAGTTATTGTGCTTGAACATAGGTCACATCAATGGTCCTTAGTTTGAACATCATCACTTGATTTTGAAAATGAATGTGTATACTCCCCAGATACTTGAGGAGCATGTCTCAGTTCTTGGGAGAGATACACAACATGATATCCATATTCCTAAATTCAGTGATGTACTCTTGCACACTCTACCCCTGCCTCTTCTTGAAGTGATGCCAACGGATCCATTGTTCCTCTACATACCCAAAGAGTAAAATTGGGACTTGTTGAGGGTTTTAAAATCCTCCTACTTAGTTACTAATGGATTTCCATCCAACATAAGTATCTCCATGTGTCTTTCCCATGAGGTTAGTGCATATCACTATAGTTGTATTCAAGCAAACCAAATTTTGTACTTTTTTCCTACATTATAGACACTGAAATACAATTCAAGATGTCACAACCAATGATTCAAACTAACAACATCTATCTCACCTTGATATGGATTGATGTCCACTTTTGCTTCCATTTTGAATAGAGGTTGTGAAGGACTGATGGCACTAGAACTTGGTTTCTCTTTCTTTCCCTCTTTTTTTTACTCCTTTTATAGTAGTTCGCTATCTCTTGGATTCTCATCCAATTCAAATTTTGAGTTAGAACCATCAACTTTCCCAAAAGGTCCAAAATTGTTTTCCAAACATGCCATGAGGAGGGATATGTTGTGAGAGATATTAATGACTAGCTCTTCTAACCTCATAAATATATTTTCTTCTGCAACTCGAGGGTTGTTATGAATTGAATCATCTACCATGACTAGGTCTCTATGAATTCCTTCTTAATACAATTCCTAGATCCTGCAGCATTCGACAAATTCACCAAAGAAAACTTCTATGATACCAATATCATCTATAAAATTCTATGGATATTACATTGGAGTAAATTGTAACAACATATCTTGTATTATGTTGAAATATTTTATTATGCATGTTTATTTCCTTATATCTCAGATTTATGAAAATAACTGAAATAGAAAAATGAAAGAACAAGCTAATGAATACACCATCCACACAAATGAATACAAAATTTATTCTAGGAAACCCAAAATGGAAAAAAACCTAGCTCGAAGTTTAGGACTATGCTCTACTCTCTTTCCCTTAGTTATCAATTGAAAGTACAAATAAAGGGGCACTCATTATGGAGTTACCTATGAGAATTTGGCATGGATGGATTCTATATAATATTCCTCGTGCTCTGCCATGCTCTAAAATCCTAATTCTAGATTTTCTACTCAAATATGGAACAACTAAAATTCTAATGGAACTATTTCTCCTCCTAGTGAACCAATATTTAACATATCTTGATAGTTCTCTTGGTTCAGTGTGTTTACATGCCTCAACCATCAATTAGTGTTAGGTTTTGGAAATTCTAGAATTTTCTTGGAATTCCACACATGGCTAGCTCCAGATGTGTTATTAATGGGGGATGTCCTGCCATCCACTCGGTACCATGGTGATCAACAAGGTAGGTCAACTAGTGAGAGATATAACTTCTACATACAAGATCCAATTGAGGTGATTTTGCACCACTATAAATATCATGATGTCTAGAAAAAAATCAAGGTTCTAAAATCTCTACTTGGAAATTTTTCACCTCAAAAAATGTCATTTGATTCCTCAAAATTATTCTAGAAGGTTCCAAACCCCAAATTCCCAAACTGGGACCTACCACTAAAATGGGCCTTGCAATCTATTTCCTCCAAAATTTTCATCCATAAAGTAGAAATATAGACACAAAACTATACAATGATATGATTCGAATCAGTTTGCCTCATGAAATTTGTATGCGAATAGAGGAAAACCATGGCATTAACAAGTTGATCCATATAATTTTTCTCCTGAGTTGGAGGCTCGAGAGAGGGAGAGATATTTGTTCCCTCCTATTACAACTGAAACTACTTTGTTTTTTAGGTTTATTGACCTACTCAATTTTTATTAGGAGGAAAAATATTGAAATGAAAACTTAGTATTATTGATGTGGTTGATCAATTATTGGATCATGGTAGGTAGGCCTTTAAGGTTGGTTCCAATATGTGGTACCTACCAATAGAGGAGTACTTTTATTTCATGATTGGGATGTCTAGGTGGGGGGATGTTTTTTCCCATTTCAATAATCTACCCCTAGAGTTGCAGTAGATCAAGTCCAACAAAGTTGTTACAAAAAATAAGAAGAGATTTACCATCGCAATGAAGGAATCCATGGAAGAATGACTATAAGGAAAACACTAATTAACAAATATTTTTGTGGAACCACTTCTCCCTTATGTGGTACTAAGATCAATAAGAGATTCACCACCAAAATATAGGAACCATTGAAGGATTCAATACAAGGAAAAAAATAATTAACAAAGGTTGAATCACTTCTCCCTTCTCCATTTTTACTAGAAATTTCTAGCAGAGATTTTGAGGAGATTGGAATATCCATAAACATGATGCACCCATACCTAAATTTCACCAATTGCTGATAATATTTATAAAACTTATCGACTAATAAATGCATGAAGTTTTTAAGTAAGATCATTCTGAATGATGTCTTATTATAAAGTAGGGCATCAAATATTTAGCGTGATGATAAAATTGTAGTGCACAATTAATAGTTTAGTGCACTATTAAAATTGCATTTGTGGGATTTACACATGTTTTATAAAAAAAAATTGAGTTCAATATTTAAATAACATTACAAACAAAAATATAGTATAAATTGTTTATTTTATCAATATGTGTTACTAAAGAATCTTGTATGTGACTCAGGGATAGTCACAACAATAATGGGTTGATCCATATAATTTTGTTCATGGGTGGGAGGTTTGAAAAAGGGAGAGATATTTGTTTCCTCATACTATTACAACTCAAAATAGTTTCCTTTTTTGGATTGTTGGCCTACTCAAATTTTATGAGATTGAATCCCTCAACGAAATCACAATATTATTGATGCAATTTATCCATCATCAAGATCATGGAAGGAAAGCCTTTAGGATTGGTTCCAATTTGTGGTACCTAACCATAAAGTAGGAATTTTATTTCATCATCAAGTTATATAGGAGGAGGGAGAATTTTTCCCATTTCCCTAATCTACCACCTAAGGTTGCAGAAGATAGTCAACTATCATATGTTCATA
>JZKD02S1674130.1:167040-182518 GCA_000966675.3 Picea glauca | reverse complement strand
TGATACCATTTCTGGTAACATCCCCGACCCCCAATAGGGTGGCCATGCTACCTCATAGAAATAAAAATTATCATCTGCATATAGATATAAACATAAACAAACAACATATTTTTCTAATACACAGATTTATGCAGAAATAAAAGTAATCATATACATACAACATATACAGGAAATACTCAGAAATATAACAACATATACAAATATACACCATGCAAATGAACAGAAAAATGGGCACTAATATTTTAATTGAATTACACCAATTGCATGCAGACCTTCCATGAACCTCCCAGCCATAGACCATGCTACTCATCACTCTCAAAAGTGGGTCACCCCTGAGCTGGGACTAAACTCCACCAGGAAAGGTATTCCTAGGATAGGTAGGGAAAACAGGAAGTTGCAGAGTACAACATGAAGGATTTCCTCCAAGGAGCCACTTACTCCTGTTAAAAAAAGGATCTACATACTTTTTCTTAAGAATCAAACAAAAATTGAGGTTTACCCTCAAGATCATTATGGTGTAAATCATGTGGCATTATGCCCATGATTTCCACAGGGAAAACAAAAAATATTGGAGGCCTAAGCAGCTCAAGCACCCTCTCTCCACCTATCACATCTCCCTTGTTCGTCTGCCACCTCTTCCTTTCCCTTGCCACCGCAACCTCATCCCAGCCTTCGCTCCCCCAATTGATTCCTTCCACATGGTCGTTGCTCACTCATTGAGCCATGCGAGTTTTCACCAAGCACCTCGTTCCACATCACCCCTGCACATACGTTATCATACTTCCACTTGCAAAGCTCGCATTGGTCATAGACAAATACCATGCATGGCCTCGAGGCATTAGGATGGACTCGCAGAAGTCATTGGCACCGTCTAAGAAAAATTATGGGTGTCATGCCCAATCCTAATCCCAATGAAGACATTTATTGAAGATTGTGGGCAGTAGTTGAGACATCGCCTCATCCCATAAATGGAAAACGTTGTAGAGAGAAACCATGAAGGCACACTTATGATCTAAAGATTCCTTATGGGAATTTTTTCCTGTAAAGCCCATAAATATGCTTGGCTCACATCTGACATAATGAGGTTTGCACAACCTGATAGAGTGGGCGCCAACTGAAGGATTTGAACGCAATGATCTGATCACATTCATGGTGGTTGCAACATTTTAGTATATAGAGAGATTTTTGATATTTTGTTAAGGTCGAATGGTTGAGCTAGGCTCCCTGCTATTGTAATATTTTGATTGAGAACAACTAGATCTCTAGTTATGTATTTTTTTTTGAGACATATTGGTTAATCTAAGTCAGCTTTCTTACTCCATATTATTTTCCTCTGATACTGAGAGAGTTCATGTTTGATTGATTCACATGAATTGTTGTAACTGTATTATGATAAATGTTTGATTATAGTATTGTTATGATTTCTTTCAGCTTCCTTGAAATTTGAATCCAAGAGGACCTTGTGTTTAAGTTTTTCCTCCTTAGGCTGTTGTAAAATATGATGTTCATAGCGGACCTCAAAACTTTTCTCACTAAATATTCCTCCTACTCACCCTTACTCCAACTTACTGACTGAAGTTGATTCAAGACCTCAATGGATGGTGCATACTAGTCCATATTTTTAAGTTAGAATGCTATTATTATTGAGTTTTCTCCATTTTCCCACTCAAAAATCAATTACCTGTGACATATAAATTGATGGGTATTGGGATTACCTTCAATGTAATCTGAAGGTGACTTCTAGTGCTAACATTTTTGGCATCGTTGTGGGGAAACAAATTGAAGAATTTTCCCTGGGATAGAAAAACAAAGAATCTTTGATTCTAAAGGTGCATCAAATATTAGTACCATTAAAGATTGCAACTTGCACCTGGTGAATCCACTGTTTCGACTCCACTATTTCAGTTCTGAATCCTAAAGGAAGACATACGAGGTCCACTTCACTGCTTCCTCTAGCAACGTATGAAGATGACCCAAAGGAAATTATTAGAAAGGGAAAGACTGCTCAAAAAGGTAAATCCATTGTTGTAGCAAGTTTTTATGATAATTTGCATAATCCCTCTTTACAAATTATAGTAAATGTTTATGATTCTCCTATTATACAAAATGTGGGATTTTCAAGAAATTTAAGTTTTGGGAGCTTTCCTACCAATTTCTCCTCTCCTATTCTTGGTTTGGAAGGAGAGAGATTTGACACCCCTTTCTCCCCCGAAGTTGTGAAGTGGAAGGAGAGATATTTGACCTTATAATACTTTCCTACTCCTCCTCCTATTATAGTTTCTATAGTTGCACAAGGGGAGACTTATGTTCCCTCAAGCCCCTTGTCTTCACCTCCCAGGAACATTGTCCCGGTTTCACATAGCCCAACTCCATCCCCTTCTGGTTCTCCTCCAGTTCACATACAAATGGAAGGAGATAATCCCCCTAGAATTATAATGGAATCTATAGTAGTTGCTAGGTATGCCCCTCTTGTCATGCCTCAACCTCTAAATGCTCTACCAGTGGATGGCTACCTTAAGAAGTTTCCCAAGTTCACAGGTGAGGGAGACATAACTGCATAAGAACATATTGAATCCTTTTATAGTTATACAGACAACCATGCCATTGAGAATGAAGATGTATGGATGAGGATTTTTGTTCATAGCCTTGATGGTGAGGCTAGGAAGTGGTTTAGGGATTTCCCCCCTAGATCTATCATCGAGATTGAGGCTTTAGATGATGCTTTTCTAAGGCAGTGGGGGGAAAAAAAGGACTTTTTGTCTTATATCACAGAATTTGGATCCCTAAAGAGGAAATAAGGAGAGTTTGTCTCTGATTTCTCTCAAAGATTCAACAAAATGTACAATAAGATCCCACCCGAGATATAGCCTACAAAGACCTCTGCCAAAATAACCTATGCCAATGCTATTGACCTTGATTTTTTCCTTTTACTGAGAGAAAGGAGATATGAATCCTTAGCTCATATGCAAGATGTAGCCGTGGAGGTAGAATCTAACATAGTGGAATCTGATCAACTTAGAGGGAAATCTGATAAGGACAGGAGAAAGAGTAGAACTAAAGCCTCAACCTCTGATTCCTTTATTGTCCACCCCCAAATTGATGAACTTACCAAATTAGTAAAATCTCTTTCTACTGATATGGAAAAGTTAAAGTTTGAGGGGAAAAAAACCTATAGAAATACACAAAATGTTGATAATAGAGGTGGTTTCAGGAGACCTGATAATCCTCCTCAGACTCTTACAAGAGATCCCAGAAATAGAGAAAGGGATGACCAAAAGATCCAAACTTCCTTACAAAACAAACTTTTGGCTGACAAGGAAGGAGAAGATGAAGAAGATGATCTTTAGATCCATTGCTTGGGTGACACCCCTCCATCCCCTCACTGAACCAAATCTACATATGGGAAGTCCTTAATGGATAATCAAATAAATGAATTAAGTAAGGGAGAAAAGGAAAAAGATAATCCTAGTAGATGTGATCTGAGATCTAAAAATAAAGGGGAAAAGGATAATGCTTCTTATCAACCCACAAAAACAAAAAAATATGCCAAGGCTATGACAGTTGGCAACAAAGAGAAATTTGCTCAAAGCCCCCCAATTTTGGTTGAGGATCCTATCCTAGAAGTCAAGGAGATTCTGAAATCTCCACCTTCCTTCAGTTATGAAAATGAGATCCCAAATATCAAAATCCCTGTGCCATTTTGGGAACTGATAAAAATTGAAGAAGTTTAAAATTTCTTTCCAAAATGTTGTTGTCTAAATCCTACTCAAATACCACTGACCCAGTTAATATTCAGTATTAAAAACTAGCAATCATCGTAGGTCCTTTGATAGAAGATAGAGATGATTCATCCCCTCCCTTATATACATCACTAAACATACATGATAAGGTGTTGCATAATTGTTTGATGGACTCAGGGGCATCTCACAATCTCATGCCCAAAGCATTCATGGATGAACTCAGATTAGAAATCACAAAATCCTATCGTGACTTGTATTATTTTGACTCTAGGAAAGTGAAGTGTCTTGGGGTCATCAAAGATCTGGTTGTGAAATTGTTTCAGTTGCCCATGAAAAGTGTGGTCATGGACATTGTAGTGGTTTATGTTCCCCCCAAGTTTGGTATGTTATTGTCAAGATATTGGATAAAACAACTTGGGGGAACTTTGAATATGGACCTCACATATGCCACCATTCCTTTGTTTGGGGGTGAGCATAGAAGACTTTATAGGGAAAATCAGTTGGCCTACATCATTAGTGATGAAACAGACCCCACCAAACATCCTACTTTTTGTATTGACACTGATTTGGGATCCAGCCTATTGCAGCTCACTAATACTCTTGAACCTCCTCTTGAAATTAGAAAACAATCCATTACTCTTTGTTAAATCCCTCCTCCAACTACCTCTGTTTGGAAGATGTTCTTTGATGGAGCCTCTTCTAAGGAAGGTGTTGGTGCTGGAGTGGTATTTGTTTCACCTTGTCAAGAGACTATACCTTTTTCCTACAAGCTAGAATTTGAAGCTACAAATAATATGGCAGAGTATGAAGCTCTTGTTTTGGGTTTAAGGGATGCAAATGACATGGGGATTTAAGATCTATCGATATTTGGGGATGTAGAACTAATTGTTCATCAGATCAAAAATATTTATCAAGCCAAGAACCCTAGGCTTAAGACTTACATAAATGAAGTATGGGACCTAGTTGACAGTTTCTTCCTAGATTTCAACATTTCATTTATTCCAAGAGAGGAGAATACCATGGATGATTCTTTGGTTGTTTCAGCAAGCCATTTCAGATTCCCATTGCCACCTAAACTCAAGTATGAAGTAGCGGTGAAATGTAGACCATATATACCTGACAATATCAAGCATTCAATGGTGTTTGCTGATTATAATGAGATAAAAAAAAATCTTGAGTTTGTTGATGAGTTCTCTGCATTACATATTGATCAGGATCATGATTCTGAAAGTAGCCCTCATGATGATGTATTTTTAAATAAAATTACTAATCACCATATTGTTCAGCTGCCTAGCAACCGCATTCCAAAGGGACTAGTTCCTTTGGAAATATTGTTTGATGGGAATGATGTGGCAATAAATTTTAGAGGTTCAGTTGATGATGCTGAAGTAGCTGAGTACAATATCGGTATAGAGAAGGATCCCAAATTTTTCAAGTTGTCAAGCATCTTGTCAAGAGAGAAAAGGGTCGAATACGCTGAGTTGTTAAAGGAGTTTGTTGATGTGTTTGCCTAGACATATGAATATCTCAGGACATGACACAAGTATCATCAAGCACAAGATATCATTGAAGGAAGAGTCCAATCCATTTAGGCATAAGTTGAGACAAATAAATCCTATGCTGCTACCCATTATGGAGAAGGAGGTTAAAAAGATTTTGGATGCCCAGATTATCATTCCTTTGAGGTATTTTGAATGGGTGGCCAACTTGGTCCCAGTAAGAAAGAAGAATGGAGAAATCAAACTTTATGTGGATTTCCGAAATCTGAACATAATCTCTAACAAAGATAATTACCCCTTGCCCAGGATGGAACACATATTACAAAGGGTGATAGGGGCATCCAGGATGTCTATGATTGATGGATTTTCTGGCTACAATAAATTCTTTGTCTTACCTGGAGACAGAGAGAAGACAATCTTCACCACTCCTTGGGGTACATTCATGTACACTAAGATGCCCTTTGGATTGGTGAACGCAAGAGAAACCTTTCAGTAGGTCATGGACATAGATTTTATACAAGAAAAGGACAAGTTTGTGGTCATTTATTTGGATGACATAACAGTGTTCTCACAATATGATAAAGAACATGATGATCATCTGAAAAGAGTCTTCTTGAAATGAAAAAAAGTTGGTCTCTCTTTAAATCCCAAGAAGTTATTATTTTCCATGAAAGAGGGGAAACTGTTAGGGCACATTGTGTCAGCTGAGGGAGTAAATATTGATCCATGGAGGGTAGAAGCTATCCAAGATTTGTCACTCCCTAGATCCAAGAAACAAGTTTAGTACTTTTTGGGGAAAATTAATTTTCTGAGAAGGTTTGTTTCAATTTTTGTTGAGTTGGTAAAGTTTATCACAACCATGTTGAAGAAAGGAAATGAAATCAAATGGACCGTTGAATCTCGTAACTCTTTTGACCAAATAAAGAAGGCCTTTACTGAAGCACTTGTGCTCATCAGTCCTGACTACTCCAAGGAGTTTTTGATTTTCTCTTTTTCTTCATTTAACAAAGTAGAAACTGTTTTATTATAGAAAAATGTTGAGGGGTTAGAGCATCCCATTTCCTTTTTCAGTAGGGCACTGAGAGATGCTGAAATAAAGTATGACATCATGGAAAAACAGGCCTATGCTTTGGTTAAAGCTCTCAAATCTTTCAGATTTGATGTGCTACATTCAAAATTCATTGCATATGTCCCTTCAACTTCTGTGAAGGATATTCTCATTCAGCCTGACATAGATGGAAGAAGGAGCAAGTGGATTGCCAAGATCCTTGAATTTTAACTTGAAATAAAGCCCACCAAAATGGTTAAAGGCCAAAGTTTAGCTAGGTTGCTGCCTGAATCTAATTATAAAGCCTTGGGGGTCAATTTCATCAACAATTATTTAGAGAATTAGCAATTTGAGTTGACTGATGAAGATCCTTAAGTCACAACCCCATTGGAAGGATGCACTTGGTACAAGGAAGTTATATTTTTCCTACAGAAGTTGTAGCCTCCTGATGGCATGGGAAACAGTAGGTAAGAGATTTAAATCTCAAATAAATTAAATATTGTCTAATTGGTCAAGTCTTGTATTGGAAAGACCCTTTAGGAGTACTATTGAGGTGTATAGACCCACAAGAATCCCAAAAGATCATGTATGATTTTCATGACAATTTATGTAGGGGGCATCACTTCTGGAGAACCACAACCTACAAGATTCTCAGGGTTGGATATTTTTTTCCTAGCCTCTTCACTGATGTTTGTTCTAAAATTAGGGCTTGCGTTAAGTGTCATAAGTTCTCTAGAAAGCAACAGATCAAGTCTTTTCTATTGAATCATGTGGTAGCTTCAGGACCTTTTCAACAATGGGGCCTTGATTTTATTGGGGAAATCCACCCTGCTTCAAGTGGTGAGAATAGATGGATCTTGACTGCCACATACTAATTTACTAAGTGGATAGAAGCTATCCCCATAAGAAATGCTTCCCACAAAGTAATCATTGTTTTTCTTGAGGATATTGTGGCAAGATTTGGTTGTCCAAACATAATTGTCACTGATAATGCTTCATCTTTTAAGGCTGAACCATTGATTAAGTTTTGTGAATAGTTTGGAATCACATTGCTTCACTCTACTCCTTACTACCCCCAAGGTAATGGACTAGCATATTCCTCTAACAAGAGCCTTATTAAGATCATCAAAATACTGTTAGAGGACAACAAGAAGACATGAGATTCAAAGCTTAAATTTTCTTTATGGGATGACATAGTAACAACAAAGAGATCTCTTGGTGTCTCTCCTTTCCATCTTGTGTATGGAGATGAGGCCATATTTATTTCTCATCTTGCCTTGCCTGTGGAAAAATTATTCCAAGATTTCTAGGGAGAACCAGATGATATGAGTAGAAGAATACAATAGTTGGTAGAAGTGCAGCAGACTAGGGAGCAACTACTAGACAAATCACATGACCATCAATAGAAGATCAAGCATGCTTTTGACAAAAAGGTCAACAAAGAGGATTTCCAACTGGGAGATCTAGTACTTAAATGGGATGCACCTAGGCAAGCTAAAGGCAAGCATGGTAAACTTGAGGCCTTATGGATTGGCCCCATCAAAATTTATGAATTTTTTTCAAATAACACTTACAAGTTGTAGGATTTGGAGGATGATGACGTTTTTGGTATCCCTGTAAATGGGCATTTTCTGAATTTTTTTTTACTTAAGCTATGAGTGGCTTCCTATGTCACTATAAATATCATTTTTTTTTTTTGTCTTACCCTTGCCACCGTAACCTCTGTTGATTAAATTTGGTTGTCATTGATGTCAACCCTTGAAGAAATACCCATAGCACAAAGGTTTAGGTAATGGAACCAATATTGTCTGATGTAAATATGACTCATTATTTTTTTGTCATGTTTGATAAGAATTAAATATGGATGAACTCCAAAGTGGTCCCCTTATGGTGAAAGCCCTCACGGGAAGACGCTTTGTGGAGTAAGAGAACCCATGATTAATTGTGGAATAATGAGATGAAGGACAATGAATTTGTTAGGGAAACTATCCTAGATGGATATTTCTTTTCATTCCATTTCTGGTGGTATGTATAATTTCACATAACTCCTCACGGTTAGAGAGTTATGACCATGTGAAGTTGGAGAACCTAGGTTTGGGTAATGGAGCCAAGTTTGTTTGATCGATAACGGTATGTTTTTTTCTATATTTGAAGGTAATAATATTCTATATGGATAGTACATGTCATTCCATTTCTTATGGTATGTGGAATGTCACATAACTCATCACGGTTTGAGAGTTATGGCCTTACGAAGTTGGACGACCCTCATATGTCATCTAGAAGCCCCAAAAGGTCAAAGTAGTCAAAGTGGTTTAAGAGATTTTAAAAGGTAAATAATAAAATGAAGTGATGAGTTTATTATAATTCAAAGTGAATGCAAAATAAATTATTTCAATAATAAATTTAATGGATAAATTAGAAGTGGGTTAACCCTAAAATAAGGAATGTGGGCTAAGTGACCTAGAAGATGTTTTTAAGGAAGCTACTTGGAGAGTATAAATAAGAGGCAAAGCTCTCTCATTTTAATCAAACTTGAGCATATTGAACATATATAGGTGTATGAGGTAACCAAGGATATCTAAGCCTAATTTTTGAGGGAAGGTGAAGAAAATAAGGCTGAAATGCAAGGAAGGATAAATTATTTTGATGGTGCTTTCTAAGGTATGTTATTTACAGGTCATCTCACCATTTTCGCTATAACTTTGTTTATATAATGATTCATACCATGACATTTATATTCCGTTGAGAAAACATACCCAAGTATATATGGTAAGAACTTCATCTTCTGGGTCATTGTATTTGGGGAGTTACACTCCATGGAAAATAGGGTTTGTGGCTAGTCCTGGAACTAGTAAAAAATAGGTGTTTCGGGTAAAAATGTCATAAATTATTCATAACAGATCCAAATTTAGTGATAATAAATGTTTTGGTTAGGGTACCATCTATAGTATGTTTTGTAATGGTTTTAGATCAATTCAACGAATGTTTCATTCAGGGCACGCTCTACAAGCTCTCTCTCTAGAATACGCCATAATTCAACAAGGTATGCCCTTTTTTATATAAATCATTTTATGAGAGGTTCCAAGTAGTGACACATGGAGGAATTGCATAAAACACACTGAATAACATTGTGTATCAGTTTCATATCTTTATACATTACAGGTTCAAAGTTATGATTACTTCAAGTTAGGGTTGTTGACTAATCCAAAACTAGGCATGTGAGACTAAAGAAATTTTTGATGAAAATGCTAGTCTCTTGTTGTTAAAGTTAAGGAAGGTTTTAATGAATGTGATCATATACACCAGGTCTATTATAGAGCTACAAATCAGATTTGGATGATGAAATTGACGAGGGATTTTGGTTGAGGTACATGTTGAGTATATGGTTGAGACAAGTAGTTGATGAGTTGGTACATACATGAGGTGTATAGTTGGTGATGTTGGTACATATTGATGAGTCATAGTTGATGAGTAGTTGACACATGATTGGTACATACTTGGTACATGGTTGGATTCACTTGTTTATGGTACAGGTTGATTACAGGTTGTTTGGTACAGGTTGGTGCATGGTTGATGCACTTGTTTATGGTACAGGTTGATTACAGGTTGACGTACAGGTTGATGCATGGTTGATGCATGGTTCAGATTTATTGGTACAGGTTTATAGTGGTATATCTCAAAGTGATAGTGTGGCAGTGGTTCCATAATTCTACTTCTACTTCAGGGTGGCAGGACGGGGCAAGGACAGGTGGTTGTAGCCACCTTCCGGTTGTAGCCAGAGAAAATAGGGGGTTATAGCCTCCTTCTGGTTGTAGATAAAGAATTGGAGAGTTGGAGCTTCCCTCAGGTTGTAGCCTGAGAAACTAGGGGTTTGGAGCCTCCTTCCAGTTACAGCTAGAAGACAAAGGAAGTTGGTGCTTCCAATGAATGTAATTCTTCAAGACATATAAGAAAAAGCATTCCTTGGTTTTCTCCCAATTTGGGTTTCCATGTAAAACACTGGTGTACTAATAACTTTGAACACTATCAGACTGCCACTTGTTCACCCCTGTTCATACACTATCAGACTGCCACCTGTTCACCCCTATTCATACACTATCAGACTGCCACCTGTTCACCCCTGTTCATACACTATCAGACTGCCACTTGCAAAGCTCACATTAGTCACATACAAAGACCATTCATGGCATCAAGGCGTCAGGATAGACTCGCAGAATTCATTGGCATCATCTGAGAATAGTTATGGGTGTCAAGCCCAATCCTAATCCCAATGAAGGAAATTATTCAAGAGTGTGGGCATCAATGGAGACCTTACCGCATCCCATAAATGGAAAATGTGGCAAAGAGCAACCATGAAGGCACATTTACGATCTGAAGCTTCCCTATGGGAAATTTTTCTTGTAAAGCACATAACTATCCCTGGCTCGCGTCTAACATAATGAGGTCTGCACAACTTGACAGAGAGGGCACTGACTGAAGTCTTTGAAGGCAGTGATATGATCATATTCCTGGTGGTTGCAAAATTTTAGTATATATAGGCAGTTTTGATATATTGTTAAGGTCAAATGGTTGAGCTAGGCTCCCTGCTATTGTAATATTTTGATCGAGAACAAGTAGTTCTCTAGTTATGTATTTGTTATTTGAGACATCTTGGTTAATCTAAGACAACTTTCTTAGTTCATATTATTTTCCTATGATACTGAGAGAGTTCATGTTTGATTGATTCACATGAATTGTTGTAACTGTATTATGATAAATGATTGATTATAGTACTGTTATGATTCTTTTTAGCTTACTTGAAATTTGAGTCCAAGAGGACCTTGTGTTTAAGTTTTTCCTCCTTAGGCTGCTGGAAACTTTGATGTTCATAGCAGACCTCTACACATTTCTCACTAAATCTTCCTCCTACTCACCCTTACTCCAACTTACTGACTGAAGTTGATTCAAGACCTCAATGGTCGGTGCATTCTAGTCCAGATTTCTAAGTTAGAATGTTATTATTATTGAGTTTTCTCCATTTGACCACTCAAAACTCAATTGCTTGTGACATATAAAATGATGGGTATTGGGCTTACCTTCAATGCAATCTGAAGGTGAATTCTAGTGCTAACAATGCCCACCGCTCACAGAATCCAATTCCCCACATGATTTTCCCACCCAAGGAGTGTACGCCTTCATTGTCACACAGTCCATCGGTTGCTACACCTCCCTTTCTGGGGCTTCAGGAACAAGCCAAATGAGGAATTCTCATAGCTCTGTAGCCACTACTGGACTCCCTTCAGCAGAACTCACTTCCTCAACACACTCTCTCACCTGGAAAGAGTAGCTCACAGGTATGAAAACTTGATTCTTCTATCCACGTGCCTGACAACCCTCTTTGTCACTCCCACTCTCAAATAACCAACAGTAGGCCCAGGTGAAACACCTTCAGAATTCAACTAATGCACAAGTGAAAACAAAAACAAGGCTTGGGTATGGATACAAACAATGGAAGCAATCCATGCTCAGGCAAAGAACTGCATTGGCAATAACAACTGTCCATTAAGGCACGGTGTTGGATCAGGTGAGGTACAAGTGTGTTGGTCATTCCGAGAACGCACATGATGTGGCTAAATTTCTGTAGGTTCTAGAGATGTGTGCATTTTCAGAGGTGTGTGCACATTTCATAGGTCAACCATGGAGGTATCTCTCTTTGCGTTCCTGCATGAGTTCCTCGGGAAAATGAATGGGGCCAATGGTAAGAATGACCAGCATGGCAAGAATGGAGAGAAAGCCCCCATAACTTTTCATTCCTATTGGATGACACTTTGATCTCCACGCGCATGTTCCTCTCCACTTGGAACTCGTTCCCCTCCCCAAAAGAATTTAGGATAAATTAATATACTCTTTACATCCTCTAGAATAATAATTATATATTATTCTCTTGGGTTTAAGCTCTTAAGCTTAGTCTTGTTTCCCCTCAATCTCCTAGCCTCCTCCCTTACCCAACCTAGTGGAGCTTAGTGTTGATTTTTCAATAAGCAAGGTTAAGCATGATGTTCATTCCATTTTTTGCATTTAACTTAACCATAACCAATAATGTTGCAGCATACAAGATCACAAGAAGAAACACCATGCACAAGAACACAAGAAGTATCCTGGGAAACCCTTCTCAACAATGAAAGAAAACCCAACAAAAATTCTTTTCTATATTCTTGAAGAGAAAGACCTTCACCACTGAGAAAAACCTAGAACACAAGAGGGTGCTTGCAAACCCTAGAAGAGTATAGCCCAAGAGAGGTGCACACTTTTCCCAAGAAGGTGTACTTGCTGAAATTTCCAAACTCACAAAAAAGATATGATTCCTCAATGGGGAATTTACCTTTACTTATATTAGACTTGACCTATCAACATAAGTGTCTATTGAAACAATAGGTCAGACCTCTCTATATCATAATATAAATAATATTAACCAGATTAATTATATTTTACAATAATTATCAATTACATTAAGGTGGGGCTGACTTGTACCCTTTACATTACAATTAGGGTTACATGCAGGTCTGAATCTTGAACAATATATCAAGGGATATCATACACCCAATAGTTCTCAGCCACTAGGGGGAAATCCAAATGGATGTCCATATCTCTAGCTCACTGCATTACATATAAAAACTACTCTCACTAGTGCTCAACCACTAGGATCACGTTCACATGTGCTTTTCCATAGGCACGTCCATTCAACAGATCTTCTTTCACATTGCATTACACATGAGTGTCATTTGGAGTTTCTCATCAAATCTCTCCTCAAAGGAGGCTAATACATCATCTTCATTTATTTCTCATGATGATGCACCCAACACTTTGGGATTTCACACATTCACCTTGTGCTCAGCCACAAGCATGTCCAACTCTGCAAATCTCCCTTCTCATTGTGTTACATAAGAGAATCATCTGGACTTATTCATGACTCTATGTAAGGAGGAGGTTGTCTGTACATTCCAGCTCCATCTCAGATAGGAACCACACAGCCCTCTCAAGGGATGTTTCTCAGGTTTGTGTCTTGGAGAATGTCTCACTTAGCTGCAATCATCAACACTCCCTCTCATCTAGGGAGGCATTCTTCCTTATGTCAATTCTCACACGGATGTACTTTGAAATTTGTCTTGGTTGTAGTTATCAACACTCCCTCTCAACTAGGGAGGTATCCTTTACCATGTTAATTTGGTGAATATGTCTGCAATATGCTCATGTGTAGGAAGGTATTGCATCTGTACTTATTCTCCTCTACATCATGTCTCTGATATAATGATATTTTATCTTGACATGTTTCGACCTATCATGAAACACTAGGTTCTCAAATAGTTTTATGTACAACTCTGGTTATCATCATAGGATCCATCTCATGATCAACTAAATTTGTTAGAAGCTTGTGAAGCCATATTTCTTTTCACACTCGATGCTACATACTATTCTTCTGTGGTACTCAAGGCCACAGATTTTTGTTTCCTGCTGCATAAGGAAATCATGGAAATATTCACGGTAAGACAATAACCAGATGTTCTCTTTTGGTCCAATGTACTTTCTACTCAAATCATATAGACATATCCATGTAAACTCATTTTCACAATTGGAGGCATATCTCAGGCCATATCTAACTGTGCCTCGTGTGTATCTCAATACATTCTTTATTGTTATCCTGTGAATATGTCTTGGATGGCTTGTGCATTGACTGAGCATATTCACTACATAGAATGGATCAGGTCTGGTGTTAACCAGATACATCAATGATCCAATCACTTGTGGATCAATCTCGTCTGAATCATCATCATTCATTTTTCTTCAAATCCATCATGGTGGTTTTGCATTCTGTCATACTGGACTTCTTTAATATTCTCATTGTATATTTCCCTTTGCTCAGAAAACATCTCATTGGTTCTTTGTCATACTTCCAAGAAGTAGTGCATCCTACTTATATCCTTGATCAAAATTCAAGGCTTACTTGTATCCAACAATAACACTTTCTGAGTAAGTCATCAAAATTAGGCTCTCGTCACCATCACTGTAATAATATAGTTTTGGATCATCAACACTCTTGCTGAAACCCAAAATCATCAAGAATCCATACATATGATATAGTTTCCAACTCATGGATGGAAGTGTATCAGGCTTACTGGATCAAGTGTCACATCATAAGAAACTTCCCCTATTTGTGAGAATCTTCTGGCTATAGATATTTCTTTTTATTTCTTGACACTTCCACCAGCTCCATGCTTGATCTTATAGATACACTTGGAAGTCACCACAAACTTCCCTTATTGTCTTTGAACAATATCTTATACATCATTCTTTAAGATATATTGGTATTCTTCTGTTATGGTATCTTTTCATACTTTTTCTATTGTTTCTTCTTCAAGGAGGTTCATAATAAATGAAGTGGCTCATGACTGAAGGGTATCTTTGAAAATAACTCTTTTTATTTCTCAAGGTGTATTTTGAGGGACTTGTATGTTTCTATGTCTCCTAGAATATTTTTGTCGACCCTGGGCATGCCTTTTATGCCCTACTGTAATATCTCTAGTCATATCAACTAGAGTAGGTGAATTTTTTGGAATATTGTCTGTCTTCCTCTGAACTACTGAGGATATTAACTCTTTCTTCCTTTTATTTTCCAGCTGATCCAGTTTCTCCAGTTGATATGTCCAGAGATATTCTAGTAGGGCATATAAGGCCTACCTAGGCTCACTCTGCAAGAGGCAGAGAAACTGCAAGATACCAGATATATAAAATATGCAAAACAAAAATGAAATGCTAGAAATGACAGAATAATAGTAAAATATCCAGCATAATCTTCACAATACACAGAAATGATATACGAAATAGCAACAGAAATAACACTTTGAATCAGATAGCAATGTTCAGAAATAGCAACAGAAATAACACTTTGAATCAGAGCCCTTACTAGAGAGGAGTAAGGGATCGTACTTGGATGGATGACTCCGACAGTAAGGAGTTCCTGGACCATTTTTTCAATTTCATTCTTTTGTGCAAAGGGGTGGTGATATGGATGTATGTTGCGGGGGAGGCTTCCTGGGACAAGGGGAATCGAATGATCATGGACACCGCGGGAAGGAGGGAGTCCTTGGGGAGTGGAAAATACTGTTTGATGTTTAGAAAGGAGGGCTTGGAGGTCTTGGGGCATGGGTGGGATC
>JZKD02S1674130.1:124739-163441 GCA_000966675.3 Picea glauca | reverse complement strand
TCTAGAAGTGGAAGCTTCTATTAGGTCTTCTTACATCCGCCTTATTCTATTTTATTGAAAGGTCTTATTAATATAGACCTTTATTACATCCGAATACATTGATCTACCTATGTGCAGGTTAGGACCTTAATAGGAACATACAATCCCCTCAAGGCACATCCCAAGAAAACAAAAGAGATTTTTAAGCTATCCTTCAGTCATGAGCCACTTCATTTATCTTGATCCTCCTTGTCTTGGAGAAACAAGATGAGAATAGGTATGGAAATATGCCATAACAAAAGAATACCAATATATCTTAAAATAATGATGTATAAGATATTGTTCATAGACCAGAAGGGAAGTCTATGGTAACTTCCAAGTAGATCTATAAGATCAAACATGTAGCTGATGGAAGTGTCGATAAATACAAAGTGAGATCTATAGCCAAAGGATTCTAACAAACAGAGGGAGTTGTCTATGATGAGACACTTGATCTAGTAAGCCCGATATAATTTTATCCATACTACCATCCAGAAGTTTGAAACTGTATCAGATGGATGGATTCTTGATGATTTTGGGTTTCAGCAAGAGTATTGCTAATCCAAACCTATAATATTACAGTGTTGGTGACAAGATCTTGATTTTGATGAATTATTCAGAAATCCTTGTTGTTGGATACAAGTAATCTTTGAATTGTGATTTTGAGATGAAGGATATGAGTATGATGCACTTCTTCTTGGAACAAGAAGTATGACAGAGGACCGATGAGATTTTCCCGAGCCAAGGAAAATATACAATGGGAATATTAAATAAGTTCAGTATGACATAATGAAAATCCCAGGTGATGAATTTGAAGAAAATAAATGATGATAATTCAGACGAGATTGATCCATAATTGATTGGATCGCTGATGTATCTGGTTAACACCAGACTTGATTTATGCTATGCAATGAATGTACTTAGTCATTCCATGAGTCAGTCAAGACAGACTCATTGGACAACAAAAAAACATGTATTGAGATATCTATGAGGCACACATAGTTATGGACTGTGATATGTCTCCATTGTAGACTTGAGTTTGCACGGATATGAAAAATGGACTGAAAGTATAGTGGACTGAAAGACCACATTCGATTGTTGTTTTACCATGAAATTTTCCATGGTTTCCTGGTGCAGTAGGAAACAAATTCATGTGGCCTTGAGTACCATAGAAGCAGAGTATGTAGCATTGAGTGTGCGAAGCAATATGGCTTCACAAGATTCTGACATATTTACTTGGTCATGAGATGGATCCTATGATGATAACCAGAGTTGTGTGTAAAGCTATTTAAGAACCTAGTGTTTCATGATAAGATCGAAACATGTTGAGATAAAATATCATTATATCAGAGACATGATGCAGAGGAAAATAATACACTTGCAGTATCGTCCTGCACATGAGAATATTGCAGACATGTTCACTAAATTACCTTGGTGAAGGATACCTCCCTAGTTGAGAGGGAGTGTTGATAACTACAACCAATAACAAACTTCAAAGTACATTTGTGTGAGACTTGGCATGATGAAGAATGCCTCCCTAGCTGAGAGGGAGTGTTGATGATTGCAACTATGTGAGACATTCTCCAAGACACAAAACTAAGAGAGATCCCCTGATAGGGGTGTGTGGTTCCTATCTGAGATAGATATGGAACGTAGAGATGGCCTCCTCCTTACAGAGAGTTGAGAAGAAATACAGATTATTCTCCTATGTAACACAATGAGAAAGGAGACCTGCAGAGTTGGACATGCATGTGGCTGAGCACAAGGTGAACGTGTGAATTCAAAAAGCATTGGGTGCATCGTCATGAGAAAAAGATGAAGATGATGTATTAGCCTCCTCTGAGTAGATATTTGATGATGAACTCCATATGCCTCTCTTTTGAAATGCAGTGGGAAACAAGATCTGTTGAGTGGACGTGCTTGTGGACAAGCATAACTGAATGTGATCCTAGTGGCTGAGCACTAGTGAGAGTGGTTCTCTTGTGTAATGTAGTGAGATAGAGATATGGAGATCCCTATGGATGTGCCCCTAGTGGCTGAGAAATAGTGGGTGTATTAGATCCCTTGCTATATTTTTCAAGAGTCAGACTTTCCTGTAACCCTGATTGTAATGTAAAGGGTACAGGTCGGACCCACCTTAATGTAATTAATAATTAATGTAAAAGATAATTAATATGGTTAATATTAATTATATTATGAGATAGAAAGGTCATAAATGTTGTGCCAATAGACACCTATGTTGACAGGTCAAGTCTAAAGGTAAATTCCCCATTGAGGAATCATATCTTTTGTGTGAGTTTGGAAATTTCAGCAAGTACATCTACTTGGGAAAAGTGTGCACCTCTCTTGGGCGCTAGTCTTCTAGGGTTTGTGAGCACCCTTTTGTGTGCTAGGTTTTCTTGGTGGTGAATTTATTTATATTGAATAATATAGAAAAGGATTGGCTGAGTTTTCTTCCTTTGTAGAGAAGGATTTCCCAAGATACTTCTTGTGTACTTGTACATGGTGTTTCTTCTTGTGATCTTGGTTGCTGCAACAAATTGTCTATGGTTTAAGTAAGTTGCTAAAATGAAATGAACTTCATTATTAAACCTTGTCTATTGAAACATCAACAGTAATAACCTGCAAATTCACTTTAGTGAGATTGTCCAAGTCCTCGTCATGGTGGATTTTTAAGTGTATGTATTTTTATGCAAGAATTTTTATTCAAAATTTTCTTTAAGTTTGTTTGGTGTGGTGTGTTTGTTTCTGATTTCATTTATTTATTTAAGATAGAGAATTCTTTTTTTTTTGTTAAAAAAATAAAGCATCCATTAATCCATTCATGAGAAGAACTTATTGAACAACCATAAGAACTTAATAATACTCAAGAATTTTTTGAGCAAGGGAGGATGTGTTTCTACAAGGATTTTCTCAAACCCTTTTTCAAATTTTAGAGTCATTACTAGGGGTGAATATTCACCTCATGAAGTAATCCAAGAACATATGATCCATGAGTAGACCCCACAAGAGGAGGACTTAAAATTTTATTCTAATCCTTATTAGCAAGAAGACAAGATCAACGAGTCATGGATAATATCTAATAAGGAGCATATACTAGAGCCACAAATCAAAGATTTTCTTGGATTCTTATCATTGTATCCCTTGTGCACTCGGAAATACAATGATCACTTTTCTGAAAAATTTCATAAAATGAAAACTAAAGGAAATCAAGGAAACGAGGATTATATTGAAGTTTGGTTTCAATCATTCATTAGTTTGCAACATCACTCCATATTTCAACAATTATTGGCACCATCACTACAAAAGCAATTGGCCTCTCATATCTCGGTATTCATTAAGGTACACTTTTTAGACTTGGATGTGAAGTTAACAGAGATAGTTTTTCATGAATAGATGTATTAGAAGCATTCCTACACTTGAAAGAAGTTTTTATTTTTCAAGAAGATGTTGATAGTGTAGAAAAATAAATAAAGAAAAAGTAAAGAGAAAAACAAGCTTAGTTGTGAAAACCAAGTTATTGGTGCAATTAAGCATGAACTCTACTTGAAAACTAGGTTATTGGCAAGTATAATTCATCGATAAGTCAATATGTCCAATTTATGGTAATTACAAGAAATTTACGGGAATTGTGAAAGTTTTTTATTCCCTTTAAAATGTAAAATTTCAAAGAATTTCAATAAACTGATCACATATAGAAGTGATCAGAATTCTTCGTAGCATTAGATTAGTTCCAATTTAGCATCAACCATGTCCAACCTTCTTCAACAGTCTGTGGAAAAATATATGTTCTCTAAATACAAAATTTCCATCCTGTGAAAGAAATAGTAGTTCCAAGAGAGGCAAACCAACAACATACAACACTTCAGTTTTCCTTTGGTTTCAAGTATACATCATTTGTAGACCCTAATTTCTCTCTTGTCTGATTTCAAATTCATATTATAGCTCAATATTTCATAAAATTCACTCAACCCTCAAGCAATGTTAAACAATATCCTTGCACATATCAACTTCCATACTTCATTTTCACGAGGACATGCAAAGATCTTGATGTGGGGGAGAGCAGAGACAAATTCCAAACCCTCAAGAAAGAACGATTAGTAGCAGTTTCCATACCTTCAAGTGAGGTACATAAACAACAATTTATTGTAATCTTCAACATTAAAGGAATCTCAGGAGTAGTTGCAAGAATTTCTTGTAATTTCAGTAAATTACAGGAATTTCAGGAGTAATTACCAAAGTTTCATTTACTTGCAAAAAATTACAGGAATTTCAAGAGTAATTACAACAATTTCATGAGATGAGTTTTCATCCTTTCCAAAATTTCTTTCAAATAAAAATGCAGATGTGATATTCAACATAGTTTTGTATAGTGTCAGGGAGAGAAAGAATGTGAATATTACATGCATATTGGATCATGAAACTATGAAATTCAGTACAAGTTTCATCATCCCCAAACTACAACAATAATTTCTGGTTATGCAAGTTCAAGATCTCCTACAACAGCTACATCATCATATCCACCTGGGTTTTTGTCTTGACCTTTTCCAATATCACCCAATGTTCCTGGTCCTCAACTGCAAGAGTATCCAACTTACATTCCCATCATATTTTTACCTTCCCAAGGTGTGATACCAAAGACAACATAAAAGAATTACCAAGGTCATCTAATCCCCTTGTTGTCACTTGAAATGCATCAACAACCTTTGGGATCAAAGATTGCATAAAAATAGTTTCAATAGAGTGACTCATTTTCCAGTGTTGTTCAAAGTGTTGTTACTTCATTTCTACAATTTGGTTATACAACTATGGTACTTCCAACAACACAATCTCAACCTTTTGTTGGATAGAAAGAATCATTCCCTAAAACATATGGTTATACAGACTGTCAATATTACATTAAAACATGGGACTATAAATTTGGAACTACTTGCAAATATCACCATCCAAAAGAGAGGGTTGCACATTCACCAATGTCTGTGCTAAGTCCAATTGGGATTCCTTTGAGACCTGGTCAACTATCATGCACATTCTACAATCATTATGATATTTGTAAATTTTTTATTGTTTTCAAGTTTGATCATATGTTGGCTGGTGTAAGTTATAACCCATTAACTTCTTCACCTTTTGAACAAACAATATCTCCTGGATATCCAAGAGGTAGTCCCCCCACAAGAATTCTTGTTCGATCATGTTCTTTAGAAAATTCTCAGGTAGTTTTGATGGTCAAATGTCAATATTCAATCTTAGAAGAGTCGGCTATATTCAAGCATCATTCAACTAATGATAGTCTATTGGGTGTAAAAGAACATATACATGATTTTTTTTATGTTGTTTTATCTAATTCCGCTTGATATTTATTCAATTTGTTAAGGACCAAATATCAAAATAGCATAAAAAACACCAGAATAAGTACTCAACTCCTTGACAATGAGACAATTTCAGATAAAAATCCTCTTCGAGGGGGAAACCTCCTGATACACCACATAAATTTACTAATACACGATGATTCCAAATGAAAAGGTCTCCTTGGTATATATAGGAGACTATGAGGTACAATTAAAACTAATGGACCCAAGCCAACATAAATAAAATAACAATACTAATGTAAGATCCCCAATTAAGGGGTAATGTTCCACTTCTTAGGAATTAACATGCCACACCCCTTCAGAAAAGTGTTGTCTGCAACGCTTGAGTAATTTTGGATGCTTCTGTATAAAAAAATCATCTTCCCAAGTGGAATATTTAGCGGGTAGTTTCTTCCACTTAATGAAAAACTATGAAATGGATCCATTCCTCAACTGGTGAATTCTTTTGTCATTGATAGCTTTGGGCTCCAATATGATTTTTCCTTCCTCATCAAGTTACGAAAATACAGTTTGAACTGGGATCTTGTCACCTATAACCTTCTTTAAGCATGAAACATGGAAAACTGGGTGTACTCGTGAATATGCATGAAACTCCAATTTGTATGCCATAATACCAATATTTTGCAACACCTTATAAGGGCCATAGTACTTTGGTGATAATTTATTATCCTTCTTATATTGCTTGAGGGACATCTGTTTGTATGGTTGTAGTCTTAAAAATACCCAATCCTCTACTTCAAAACATATTTCACTACGATGTTGATCTTCTTTTTGTTTCATGTGATTATGTGCCATGGTTAGGTTGTCCTTTAAGAGTTGGAGAACTTGTTGTTGATTCTTGATGTGATATTCGACTGCTTGAACCTTATATTTTTCTTTTAGAGAAGAAGTGATGGAAGGTGGGTGATATCCATAGAGTGCCATAAATGGTGTCATTTTTGTTACAGTATGAGAGGAAGTTTTACACCACCATTCTGCCAAGGGAACCCACCTGAACCATTGTGTTTGTTTATCAGAGACAAAGTAATGAAGGCATCCTTCCAGGAATTTGTTCACTATCTAGGTTTGTCCATCAGATTGAGGATGATAAGATGAGCTATGAGGAAAATGAGTACCCAAACAAGAAAACAATTATGTCCAAAAATGTCTAGTGAATATGGGATCTTTGTCACTTACAATAATCTTTGGTCTTTCATGTATCTTTTTAATTGTCTCCATGAATGTGGTGGAAAATGTATTGTCTTTGAAAGTATGAGAGAGTGCAAAAAATTGTGCGTACTTGGTCAGTCTATCAACAATCACCATTATGACACTCTTTCCTTCATACTTCAGTAATCTTATGATGAAATCCATGGAAACATCCTCCCATCACTGACTTGGGATGGCTAATGGTTGTACAATATCTAGGGTCTTAACTATTTCCACCTTGTTTTGTTGGAAAAAAAAACATTCTGCCATAAACCTTTGAACATCAGTTTTAAGTCCATCCCAAAAAAATTCCTTCTTGAACCTATGGTAGGATTTCAAAAATCCTAAGTTCCCTCCTACCAGAGAGGTTTGCAATTCCAAGAGTAAATTTTGTTTAGGTTGGGAATTATTACATAAATATAAGAGATATATGTACCATAGTGAATATTTTTTCCATGTAAATGTAACTGATGCAATGGAATCTTGATGCGACCTTTGAATGAGATTCCACACATTTTATTCATTCTTCCATTCATCCCTTGATTCTATTATCCAATCGGGTTGGATGATCGAGATAGCATAGAGAAAGGCCTCGACATCTTCATCATTTCTTGAGAGTGCATTTGCCACAACATTTTGCTTCACTCTTTTGTAGATAATTTCAAAATCATAACTCAAAGTATTGGTCACCCATTTTTGTTGTTCTTCTGAATATAGTCTTTGTTCCAAGAAGTATTTAAGACTATCATGATCTGTTTTGACCTTGAAGTGCCTACCTATTATGTAAGGTCATAATTTTTTCAATGCATGTAGTATCGACATCATTTAATTCATATAAATGGGTTTTTGTAAGTCCTTTCCCTTGAGAGGCCAACTTTAAAAAGTAAGGGGCCTTCCTTCTTGCATTATAGCAACACCAATGCCATTTCCTAAGGCATCACATTCCACAATAAAGTGTTTTGTTAGGTCTGGTGTGGTCAAGACAAGATCTTTGTACATTGCCTCTTTAATTTGTTAAAAATATTTAGTTTCTTCTGGAGTTCATGAAAATTCATCCTTCTTAGTTAATGTCGTTAAAGATGTTGTTATTCTTCCATAGTTCCAAAAAAACTTGCGGTAGTAACCTCTCAAACCCAAAAAACCTCTAAGAGTATTCAATGTTTTTGGAATCGGCCAGTCCATCATGGACTGAATATTGTTATGGTTTACCTTGACACCTTCATGAGATACAATATGACCCAAATACTCTACCTCCTTCATCCCAAAGAAACATTTGGATGGTTTGGAATATATTTGTTGCTCCTTTAGTAGTTGTAGCACCTTGTCAACATGTTGAACATGATCCTCCCAAGACTTGAAATAGATTAGTATATCATCAAAAAATACTAACAAAAATTTTCAAAGGAAAGGATTGAAAATGGAATTCATCAACCCTTGGAATGTGGAAGGTGCATTCGTAAGTCCAAAAGTCATGACCAAAAATTCATAATGGCATTCATGAGTTTGAAATTTGCTTCCTTCATTCTAATCTAATGATACCTTGAATGGAGATCCAACATTGTGAAGTAGATTGGTCCATGTAGTTCATCTAACAATTCATCAATGAAGGGAATGGGAAACTTATATTGAATAGTGATCTTTTTGAGGTCTCTATAATATGGATGCATATGCCATGAGCCCTCTTTCTTGAGTACCATTACCACCAGTGCAGAGTAAGAACTTTGGCTAGGTATAATAATTCCAACCTCTAATATTTCTTCAACCATATGCTCAATTTCACTCTTCTAGGCATAAGGGTATATGTAAGGCTTGATGTTAGGAGTAACACTCCCAGGAATTAGGTGAATAGCATGATCATGATTTTGAGTGGGTGGAACACCTCTGGGAATACATTTAAATAATTTGGAATTCTTATCAATGATCCCTTGGATATATAGGGGAATAAATGACTTGGATGTTTGAACATCTAGTGAGAATAGTTGTACAATTACACCCTAATTCCATTATTTCAATAAATTTTTCATGCCATTACAACTTATCACCTTATTGGGTTTCCTTGTGATACCCCTTAACTCAATTTCCTTTCCTTCCAATGAAAACTTCATGAAAAGTTATTGAAAAGTAAAATCCATTGTTCCCAATGATTATAACCATTGGAATCCTAGTATGACATCAACACAACCCATGTGTATAGAAATCATTGGACTATTCATTACATATTCCCCTATAGTAAGATTGATCTTATGGAATTTTCCTAAGAAATTGATAGTTCCTCTATTTGTAATCATTACTTGAAACTCTGGAACTGTATATCTAAAGAAATTGAGAGATTTGGCTAATTTATAGTGAATGAAATTATGAGTACTACTAGAATCAATTAGGACAATTACCTTTTTATTTTTCATATGTCCTTCGATCTTGAGGGTTTGAGGAGTGATAATTCTAGCCAATGCATTACATGATATCGTGGGAGTCAAATCTTTAGAAGAAATCTCTTCTAAATTTTATCTGGAGATGGTTCTTGTTCTTTTTCTTGTTCTTCTTCCTCTTCAAAATCTATGTAGAAAAAAATCATCTCACCACACATATGTCCCTTATTGTACTTGTTGTCACAATTAAAGAATAAACCTTTTTATTTTCTTTCCTCTAATTGTTGAGGTGTCAACCTTGTAGGTTGAGGTGTTTTAGAATAAGGAACATTATTCTCTCAATAGATGTTAGGAGTGGTCCTTCTAGTATCCATAGCGATATTTTTACTTTCAACATTTCTCACCACCCTAAACACATTCTCTAATGGTTTGGGTTCCCAAAGGTGAGCCTCATGTTGAATGCTATCCTTCAAAGTTCCTATGAATACATTAATCAGGTGCTCATCTAGAATATACGTTACTGTTATATTCAATATTTGGAAGTTATCAATGTGCTCCGCAACTGAACCATTTTTCTTGATATTTATCAATTGGCTAAAGAAGGTATTGCTCCTTGTATCCTCATAGTGTGTTATCATTTCTTCCGTGAAAATTGTCCAAGTGAAAAAATATTTGAGAGAACAAATTCATCAACACCACACAAATTGATTGGGTTCTAAATATAAAGAAGCAATTGGTACCTTTTGTGTGTGTGGAACATTATGTACATCAAATAAATGCTCCATCTAAAGTATCCATGTGATTGGATCCTTACCATCAAACTTCCTCATATCGATATTAGGAAAGTGGTTGGTCTTCAACCCAAAGTTGGAGTTTCTCCAGTCTTGATTCATCTTCCTTGTGTCCTCATCATGAATTTCATGGGATACATTTTCACTTTYAGGTGGCCTCTCTATTAGGATTTTTTTTCAATTCTTCCATGATATCCCCTTTTAAACCATCCATCTTTGTATCCATTATTGCCTCAAACTTAGCTTCAATTGAATCCATCATCCCTTGTAGTTCATATTTTGTTATTGTCTTCTTTTGTAAATCATTTATGTCCATGTGAATTTCTTCACCTTCATCAAGAGTCCAACTAGGATTGTTTGAAGGCTTGTTTGGTGTAGAAGTTCCCTTTTCTAGTGGCATGTTGGACAAGTATCACTTTTAAACCTTGATTTCAAGGTGGTTCTACTAGATGGTCATTCTTTTGTTTTATCTCCAAAATTTTGGCCCTTCTGGGTCTAAAAATTTTGTTTTGTAGTTCTTTGATACGTCTTCTCTACAACTCCACAGGTTTGATCAAAATTGGATGTTCCAAGTGGAAGTTATGGTAACTTCCCCTCACCTTGATGAATTTTTACCCTTCCAGGAGAGAATAATTGTAAAGCATTCCAAGAGAACAATATCTGATATTTGATACTGAAACTTGCACTAGAAATACTAAAGACTATCCACTATCCATTGCAACTAGTCTCACATAATTTGGATACTCACTGAAGAATATATCATTGTTTTACCCGGAATACCTGTTTGAGACTAGTTAATACAATTAGTCCTCTACCTTATCTTACATAGGATGTATATACAAAAATAGAATGACCCAGAAGCTGAAATTTGTATCACAGTTACCTTGATAATTTCTCTGAATAGATCCCAAGTTTCAGGGTCTGAAGCATCACGAAAACAATTTTATAGAGAACATTTTGCGATGACTAAATTCAAGATGATTCCAAAACCCTATCTTACACATGATATATATTCGAAAGTATAAGGCCTTAGGAGATAAAATGTGAAATCCAAGTACCTTGATCCATTTGATAAATATCCTCCAAGGCGTTCCTTCCAAAACACCGTAGAAAAAACATTATAGCAAAAATTCCAAGGTGTCTCAAATGCAACAACGAAACCCCAAGAACTTGATCTCTGATACCAAATGTTAAGAACCAAATAAAAAAATAGCATAAAAAACCTCAGAATAAGTACTCAACTCCTTGACAAAGAGAGAATTTTAGATAATTAGCCTCTTCGAGGGGGACACCTCCTTATACACCACATAGATTTACCAATACGAGATGATTCCAAATGAAAAGGTATCCTTGGTATATATAGGAGACTAGGAGGTACAATTATAACTAATGAACCCAAGACAACATAAATAAAATAACAATACTAATGTAATATGCCCCAATTAAGGGGTAATGTGCCACTATTTAGGGCTTAACACAAGCTAACATTTTCTTTTGGTTTGTGATGATTGTGGATACTACTAGTTGGAGTTGGAATTTTGAGCCTTTGAGTAAATTATTTTTATAGTTTGCAAGGATATATGGTTCAAATGTTTTGTAACAACCACATTTATTTTATTCTCTAGTAGTCAAATTCATCGGATCAACATCTTCAGTCCACATCAGCCTTGATCCTTCTCATGATTTCAATGTTTTTTTGGTTCCAGAGTACACATAATTTTCATATTACATTCTCTCTTATGGTTCCTACTTCATCCTAGATCTCCATAAGTACCAATATGAGTTGTTACAAAGGTAAACTTGAGGTAAAATCAAGTTATCATATTTTTAATTTGTTAAAAAATTAGGAATTTTTTTACGAGTAACCACTATATCTTGTATTTCCATTTTCTTTCATACTACCTATTTTATTTACCACATAAACCACCATGTACCATACCAATGTAAAATCATTTCCTTATCCTTCCCATTTCTATCCAGCATGACCCAATATACTTTGATAAGTATTGTTTCTCTCATTCAAAGAAATCAATACAAAAATATTGTTCATTGTGAAAGTAATACAAATAAGAAAGGAGAATTTCAATATGTGTGTTTTATTCTTCACAAAGAAAAAATCCAGAAGCAAACAATCAAAATTTATGTATAAAATTCTATGGTTATCATATTAGCTCAAAGCTATAATTAATGTCAATTTTCCATAAAAAGAGCAGAAATTGATTTGTTGATATCTCCTAAACCGTGAACCCGTTGGTCGTGAAATTTGGATCATAAATGTATCAATTTATGATGAATAAATAAAAAAAAATCTCAAGAAAACCCAATTTATATTTTTCAATAAATTAGCCACCGTCACGTTCATCCATTTTCTTTTTTGTTGAAATGTGTGCATTTGTTGACTGAAATTTTGGGTGAGTAGAAGTATAGGGGGGATACCAACAAATTCACCATATTAAACAAAAATGTGATTTAAAGTTTGAGAGATAATGCCTAGACAATACTGCTAGAACAAATCGGTTACTAGAATTTGGGTGAAAATTTATTTCAACATTCAATTCAGTGAAAATGGATCAATTGTGAAGTCATCATTTATTTTGCATGAGGATATGCAAACCCCCAGGCATGGGGGAGATGTTAGGAATATATTTTGTCATATTTTTTGTCATTTGAACCATCCTTTTCACTACATCATTTCACACATTCACCACCATTTCCACCATATATCTTCAGAAAAACACCAAAATACACCTCCATATGTTCAAAGTGTTTTTTAATCATTTATTTACTTTATTTTTAATCAATTAATAACTATTCTTTTTTTTATTAATGAGGGTTTACACAAACAATTCCTATAGTTAAAGAGAAAATGACTTCCAAGGTTGACATATCTACACAACTCCATGTGATATTCTAGAACTAGGGGTTTTTTCCTAGACCTATTGGCATGGTTTTATGTAGTTTAATTCATATCCATATCTAGTGTGGCCACATCCAACTCATGATTAACATTTCATTTGAAATATGAAGCATCCAATAGACAATTCTATTTACATGTAAATTTTGGATCGATGAGGCAGAATTAGGGGATTCTACAACATGGGTTTTGTGTATAATGTGCCCAATTAGATGATATTTGAGAATATTCCCTAGAAAGTGCCCAACACATGTTTTTTTTTCCATAGAAAAAAAAATTGTAATTTCATTAAGGAGGTACAAAATTACATTCGCAGGTATATATTGGCTATGAAGAAATAACCAAGTATATAGTAACCAGTAAGGGAACCACAAATTTGTATGAGTGTTTCTTCAAATTATATTCTCCTATATTTCTCATTGCGACTGTTTCTAGTCAAACGTATTCCAAACAACCAAAAAAAGATGGGATTCGAGGATGGAGGAGGTTGGATCAATTTATCACTCAGAAAATCAAGGAACGATGAAGGAAAATCATGGATCTCCTATCCTTCATGCTCAACATGAGAACTAATCCTAATTTATGTACATATTTAGAAACAAAATGTTATTTTGAGCATATTATATTTTTCTATGTAATAATATATAACAACATAATTCAGAGAATGTAAAGGGGGGTGAGGATTTTGATATTACTCTTGAAGATTTATTCTTGTAATATTTGATATCTATTGAATACAAGAAAAAGATTTATGATCCATTCATGGTGTTAAAGTGTTCTTAGTATTCTGAGTTTAATTAGACAACATATCCCAGGAAGGACCCCTGGTATGTGTTGTGTTTTTCTTCAATTATTTCTAGTAGAATTAACTTATTTTTGTAATCTCTTCTTATTTCTATAATTCCTATAATAGAAGGCAAGTTTCAATGATTTCTTGTATACATTGAAAATTCATGTAATCTTCTAAAATTTCAGGAAATTTAGTACACACAGGATTTTCAGTAATTCTCTTGAATTGCAGGAAATTCATTGTACACAGTAATTCCTATAATTGTCTAAAATTGGAGGAAATTCTGTAATTTGTGTAATCAGATGTATTTTTTGAATTTTGTACTTAAGTTTGAAAGAGGATTATCTTAGTGAGTGATTTTCATTTGAGAAGTGTGATAGATTAATTTATCTTCCTTGAAAAGCATTTATTTCCTGTACTTTCCATTTAAGTTTAAAATCAAACCATGACTCATAACTTAAGGTGACTCACTCGAATTTACATTATTTGACTGAATAGAGTATGAGTACATATCTACACCTAGTGTTTGCATCAATACATATGTTTCTATTAATTGAAGGTTAAATACGTCACTTTAGTCACGATAATATCTTTGAGTCTTTGAATTAAACTCTAAAACTTATTGTTTTAAGTTTGCAATAGATTTACTTTTCCACGGGAGTCTTAAGTGACTACCAACATAGTTATGCATATATAGTGTCAAAGCCTCATTATTTTACTTACCTTGGTTCCATAGATAAATTATTTAAAATTTATTCAACTAAAATGCTTGATAGACATCATGAAGGTATCCAAGCTAAAATAAGGAGCTACTTCATTCTAAAGATCAATATGAGGAAATTTTATGGTAAAGATCCTATAATATTGATATTCCAGATGAAACAATTCTTTGATATACACCAAACACCAAGATTACAAAACGTACCTATTGCATCCTTGTATTTAGAAAATGATTAATTTGTGTGGATCAATGGATTTATGAAAGTAAAATAAATATATTATCTCTTGGTCCATTTTTTATTGATGAATTGATATTACATTATGGGGATATTAATAGAAATACATTCTTTAGTCAATTGATAAATCTTTGGAAAAAAGGTCCAATTACAGAGAACATTCAACAATTCAAAAAGACCAGTCTCAAGGTAAAGAACATTCCTAGGGATAATTTGTTACATCTCTTTATGGGAACTTTAAAGGAGAACATTCAACATGAGGTGCGTCTCTTCGAACCTAAATCCCTAGAGAAAGATTTCAGTATGGCAAGGAAAGTGGAAAACAAAAATATGGCTACTAGAAGCATGGACAATAATAACTATAGAGAGCACCATGTTCCCTCTTGTTGAGCTCCAGTTTTTTCATATTTACACTACACAAATACATTCATCATTACACATTCTCCCTGCATTTTGCCAATAATATATCCCTAATCACACCATAAACCTCTATTGTCTCTTGTTATTCATCCTACGTGGTTAATACATAATTTTTATATTTTTAGTGATTAAAAGATGATTATATCATGTTTTACTAATGACGGTTGATAAAGTGTGATTTTCATGATCAACATTCTTGTACCATTACTGCGGTTCAACATTATGCACCAATATAGCTATTCTCGTACCTGATATTGTAGCTTGTCATATTGGTGCGCTTCTAGAAGGAAATCAGGAACATGGGTTTTGTCCAAAACGACATTGACATGTTGACATGTTTGTAAAAATTCACCTAGATCGCATGAGTGTACCTCAAGCTAAGGGAGAATGATTCTGCAAAAAATAGAAAAAATCTCAAACTACCAACTTGTGCCTCTATTTCCATGCAGATGGTATTAGATCCAAAAATTCTACGATATGGGTTTTGTATAGAATGTGGAAAATTGAGTAATATGTAGGAACATTTTCAAAATTCAATTTTTTTTGGAATATATGGGTGGATCTATAATTTGAATCGACCCAAATTGATGAAAAACCCATTTTTTTGTGATTTCATTCCAAAATTTGTAAAATTGGTTTTAACCAAAATCTGAGTTTGGGGGATTTAGTTCTATCCTTTCTCCTTGGATTTTTATGTATAAATAGAGCCTCATAGGGTTGAGAAAGGATGCATTATTGTCATGAATATTTTGTAAACGAGATATTTATTCTTGTGAGAAATCTTTGAGGAGTTGTTAGCCATGTAAAAAATAGATTTTTTCATCTCAATGAAGAATTTTATTGTTGCTGACACATGGAGCATCCTTATAGCTTGATTTGAGTCTTTCTTAGCAACACTGACCTCTTGGGAAGGGCCCCTCAGTGAGGGTAAGTGTTTCCATACTTTATTTATTTTGTAGATTAGTATGGTGTTGTTTGTTTACATGCAATTCAATTTTGGTTTTGATTATCGATTGGATTCAACTCATATGCATTTAAATTTTTTCCTTTACATTATTTTTGGTAATTAAAACTCATATTTCATTTTACAATTCATTTGTGTGCACCAATACCGAAGATATGTTATTTCCATTAATTGTTTCCAATACTTTGTTTTGTGTCATTCATTCTCATTGCATTTCAATTCATTTCCAAACCTTCTTCTCATATGTGCATATTATTCTTTCTTCAGTAATCGATTGGAATAATACACTTCAATATAAAATTCATATGATCAATTTTCACACTTTCTACCACCCATTTTTATTAACAAACAAATACCTTTTGTAGCCGCTATACTAATCTAGATTCAATTCATACATAGAGATCAATTGTAGAAGGTATTATTGGCTCTCTCATTCTTCATATCCCACTTGCAATTCTACCCACAAACACTCTTCCACACCCACAAATTATTTCCACACATTCGTCCCTTGTTTAAGATCTAATCCATTATGTCATATGCATATATCCATCATCCATTAGATCCATTCCATTACATAATCATATTTCCATCATGTATTGGATCCATTCCATTACATAATCATATTTCCATTACATATCATTTTTGTTTTGCTATTGTTTATTTCTTCAGAGATTGATTAATTCATTAAGAACTTATCATATACACAATATTTTGAATGCAAAAAATAAACAAGTATCACTCCCCATTCATTATTTTCTTCCTAAAACTTAGTTAGACATTTCTTCTAAATGTTCATTGTATTAAATATACATCACTCTTGTGTATTTGATTCATTCATTACTTCTTTATGATTGGTTTATACATTTAAAAGGGTGGTTTTGAGTCTAAGTGAATCTCAAGTGTTGATTGAGTTTGATGATTTTGAGTTTCCCTCACTTTACTTCTTGCACCTAGTTTCATTTCATGCACTTTGCTCCTACACTAGTTTAGCATTTTTGTTCTTGCACTTTAATTTTACATAACTTCAATCACCAAAGGAATATTAAATGACTAATTCGTGAGATATGGCTTTTCTGTAATGGGTTTCAACCTAAGGTGTTAGTTCATTTCTTGTCAATTGAATTCGTTTTTCGACTGCTTGTCTCATTTACTGCATTAAAGAGTGGTTTGCCGGCAATAGGCTAGACTAGGATCCAATCCTGCACATACTATTATTGCACCTCTAAGCATACATTTTATCCCAACACCTATCCTAAACTGACAAGGTTGACACCTCAACAAATCGATAAAAGAAGAGAAAAGGGACTATATTTCAATTGTGACAACACGTATAGTAAAGGGAATAAATGTTGTGAGAAGAAATTATTATGCATTGACTGTCAAGAGGAAGAAGATAAACAATTGGAATCATAACAAGAGATATATCGATCAGGGACTGCTCCAATGATACTTATCCATGCACTAGTCGACATTAGTGATCCACAAATCCTCAAGTACAAGGATACATAAAAAAAAAAGAGTAACAATATTGATTGATTATGGTAGTATCCATGATTTCATCAATTAAAAATTAGAAAAACATCTCAATTGCTTTGAATATCCAACACCAAAGTTTCAAGTAATTTTTTCATATGGAAGTAACACAAATTGTTCTATGAAGTGTGATAGTATTAAGATCAACATGGGGGAGTATTTTTTGGATAGTCCCATGATTTATATCTAAGAGGGTAGTGTTGATGTTATACTATGGGTCCAATGGTTACAATTTTTGGGAACATTAGCCCTTAATTTTTAAGATATTTTCATGACATTTTACTTGGATGAAAAGGAAATTGAGCTTATAGGTATCTAAGGGAAACCCTCTATGGTGATAAGCTCTAATAGCATGAAAATATTACTCAAAAAGGGACACCATGGTGTAATTACACAATTGTGCTCACTTGATGATCTAAAAATGAAAAGGTTTGTGTATAAAAATTGCAAGTGGAAAATGTATGTGTCTTGGGAAATTGGATCAACTTGAAAGCACATAAAATTACCGATTTTTTACTTAAAATGAACAGAAAAAATAGTCATAAAAAACCATCAAAATAAGAAAAGGAGTTCACCCCTCTCTTGGGCTACATCTCCTGGTCCAGCTTCCAATGGATCATTTTCATTAAATGCTCAAATGTGTTAAAATAGTACTTTACAATGCTCAGAATGCAAAATAGATGGCTCCAAAATGTCCAAAAACCCCTGTCTGGGCTCTTTTTGCATTTGGTTTGGCCAAAAACTGAGAAAAATACTCTTCATGGAAGTTTTTTCCCAATATTGTTGTCTTTGTTGTCTCTGCATTCAATCCTAGCCCCGATGTGATTCCTGCTCCGTGGGAGAAAATGACACACTGTTAGTTGAATTAGCACCCTCATCCTGGAGGTCTTAGCACATGGGCCATGTGGCCATGTGCTAGGATAACCTCCCACACCTGTCAGCTATCTCCCTCCATGACTTTGTGCCCTCAAACATATGGTAGGTGTTGTGGTTTGTGTGATCAGGGCTACGGCTTAGCCTCGACCCTTTTCCCGTCGAACAAAACCATATTAAAGTTTAAATATAAGTTGAAAACTATATGGTTAAGAAACAATGGTAGCAGGGTTGGTGTCCTGGCCTATGCAAAATCCTTGCCTTTTTTGTAGGTCACTGGTTTGACCCACATAGAGATAAACCAATAATTTTACACAACGACGGGGTGCCACGTGGTGGCCCCTGAGTGGGACACATGGCACCCTACTATTGGCCACCCAAAATCCATGTTTCGACCATTGATTGGTTCACATCACCTGCTAGATCACCCTACCACGTCAGTAGTCCAATCACCTTGACATGTTAGTTGTACAACTATATGGACTGTACAGTCAGCTGCCACGTCAGCCTATATGGATTGCACAATAAAAAAAATTTGTCTGTTTGGGAAAACTGATAGAACAACATATATTTTTGATATGGACTCTGTTTAAATCCATTCAAGTTGTGTTTGGATCGTGAGGATGATATCTACGCAATGAATCCATTTTCGAGCAATTTTGAACACTTTGATTTTCGAGCATTTTTTTTATCCCTTTGATCACTCCTCCCCATTGGGAAGATTTTGGACCTCCAAAAGACTATTTCAATCAACCTGTAGATGAGGGTATATTTCCCTCACCCTTCCAACCTCAATTCATTTATCTTTTCTTGGATTTGTGCCTTTGATACCAACACAAAAGTACTCCATATCCCCTCATTTTGAAATTCTTGTCTTTCTGTCAAGGATTGTATCCTCATGCAATTCTGAAATATATTCTAGCGATAAGTAATCTATTGAAGGAATATAAGCATGCTCTCCTTGATAATGAATCTTAGGAGGTTCATACAATCTCAAATTCTCAATGTTAACAACTTCATACATTTTCATATAAGGAGGCAAATCCAAATGGAAGGCATTGTTACCAATTTTTTCAAGATTCTTAAAAGGTCCATATCTGATTGGTTCAAATTTTTACCTTCTCCTTTAAGCCTATTGTTGCATCTCTTTCGTCACCTAAGTGAGAAAAATAAGGACGCTTACAAGTCTAGTTGAGTTAGTTGGACAAGACATCAGTGAATGCAAAAGTTAGAAACATCAAGCATAAGAAATAAACAAAGAACTAAGCTAATAACGATAAAAGAAACTAAACTAGAGTGCATAAGAGAAATAGAACAACAATTAGACAACATGCATGCCATCAATGAATAAGTTGTATTAATGGGAAAACACCAAAGAGAAAGGGAGTCTTATGGGTCCCCTCTTCCTCCAAGGGAGAGATCTTGAACCCCCAATGATTTAGCTCTTCTTACAAGTAACAAACTAGAAGGAAATGGTGAAGAAATCCAAAGCTCATTCACTCAAGAGGTGATGTGAATGGCTAAATGAAATGGTGCTTGTATGATCTTCATGAGAAAAGAGGATCCTCCAAGAGAATATAAGCAGCATAACAATACAAATGAATTCCTTGTAAATATAGTGCACCCATGGCCTCTTTTTATAGCAAAGATTTGGGGCATTATTCAACTAGTCTTTAGTGTGAACAAGGGGCTCTTTAGGGCACCCTTAGGTCTTTGACCATCCCCCCACTCAGATTCATCTCAGATTTGGGTGTCAAATCGATTTGGGAGATGAAACAGAAGTGGGTGGAAGCCTGACCAAAATCATAAATGCGTCATTCTAAGGTGCGCACAGCTTTTTGCATCCACATTCGTGCATCGGGCGCATGCACTCTTTTCCGGCGTTTTTCGACTATCACACATGCACATGCTTCCTTTGTATCCTTAGTGCATGCTGATTTTATAACCAATTGTATAGTTTTGTGCCCTTTGGAAATGTATTTTTTGGGCCATGGATGAACTAATGTGTGTTTTGGAGATGTTGTATTCTTGTAACCATTTGCGAATGAAATTTTAGTGATAGCAGATGCCCCCTGATGTATGAGGTTAGGAGCATACATATAGCTAGAATACATCAATGTTTATTCTACTGAGAGTACCTATGTAAGAAAGAGTGTTGAAGGGAGTTTCAAGAGCGACCCATTGGAGGGAGAAGGGAACCTGTAGGACCCAAACCTTTCGCAAGGTGTGGAAAAAATATAACTGTGTACAAACGAGGTGAGCATGCTCCATGCTCATGTCATGTAACTCAAAAACGTGTAAGACTGTAACTAAAGTTGTATGTTGACGTAGATAACTGCAGCACCCTCCGGGGCGGTTTGATAATGGCAGAGGACAATTCTAATGATGAACAAACTCTGAAAAGAGGTGATGACACCTGTAATAAGTGTTGATGATGCAAAGGCATTGATAGCCTATCAAATTTCATAGGTCTTCGACGAAGATAAAACAACTGCAAAGAGTCGCAAAGTAAGAACCATCGTAGCATGAGATGGAATTGAATTCGAATGTTATGGGGGTCAATGACAACAAAGAGTAATGATGGTTCTCTTCATGTCGTCCGAGACTCCTCTTTGTAAAGGTTATGAGAGCCAAGATACTGTCACCCTTCTGGAAGCTTGTGTTGATGTCGACAGAAAGGGAGACACGACTCCAAAAGGGCTTCATGAAATCCACTAGATGATATCAGGAACTGATGAGGTACATGGGCGAGGTCAAGATGCGGTGAGACTCAAGACTACCCTTGGTTGGGGATATCTATAAAGTATGAGTGACAGCAACCGTGAAATTGGGTCTAGTGTCATGGGCATGACTAGATGTGGGTTAAGTTGTGCCAGAGGTGGGACAAAGTGGAAAAACTCAGAGATCAGGGGTACATGGATTGTGGGATACTCGGGGTTTTTGGATGATATCAACAGGAGTAGAAGATAATGAATTCCTCAAACAAGGGCGACATGGGTTTCTTTTTCCATAAAAATAAGGTCTCCAAGGGTGACGACAAAAATCTATTAAATGTTGAAAATAAAGGCTTTGTACAATTACGAAATGAATAAAGAATCAGTTGGGATAAGTGTACAGATACAGAAATGGGTGCCCCAGTGTAAGATGGCTTGGCCGGTGAGGGCTCAAGTAGCTGTGGAAAATAGGTGGAGGGTGGGGGGGGCCATAGGTGGTTTTTTGTATTAGGTAAATGAGTGGAGGATAATCTACAGATGGGAAAACTAATGGTGGGTGACATGGATGGATAATGATACTGGGGAGGTGTAGTCAAATGTGAATCGTAATGAGATTACGCGAGAGTCCGTTTATGGGGAAGCTATCAAAATGAGGAGAAGGGGAATGTGGTTGAATCTCGGGAATTGAAAGACTATTAGGACTCCTATCCCTAGGGAGTGAAAATAGCATGAGTGTCAAAGGGAAAGAGGGCACTACGATGGAGACAAATCATGTGGGAGAGAGTGCTACCGGTTGACAATATTGAAATGCAGTGGAGGTGTAAGTATTGTAGAGCCGGATGGGGGGACCCTAGAGGAAAATATCAGAGGGTGTGACTGGGAGATGCAATTGATATTCATAGGGAATGATTACATGCCAGTATCAATCATATACCTGAAAGGGCCATGTGTTGATTTTTGATGACCAAGTACCTACACATATTAAAACCGAATACCCTACATGAACAATATATGAAGATAAAGAATGTATAACAGTTATGGGATAATTTTGAACATGAGCATGCATACCTGGGCGTGATGTGAGAAAAATGCTCCCCTAGATTTGAGGATGGATGGAGGCCTGAGGAGTGTGACTATGTAGGCAGAGGGATCCTAATCCCATGGCTGAAGACGGATCAGAAAACAGATGCTTGGAGTTCTCGGAAATGATCTTGGAAGTTTTACAAAGGGACTATATATAGTTGTAGGGCCCACAATGCCACCTCATTTGTACTTATTGTCATAGTGATTGGACGAGATATTTTAGAGGATATTTGGAGATTCTGGGAGATTGAGCTAGCTAATTCAGGATCAACGAGTGTTAGGTTAGTGTTTGTATCCTCCTACATAGTAACTAGGATTTCTTTTTTGGGCAAGGTGTGTATCGATGGTCATACAGGGGGGGGTTGTGAGAGGGGGTCCCCCAGTGGGTGGGTGATCGAATAATTTTCACGCATGAGTGTGTGGATGTAATTGGGACAGCCACACACGGGGGTGCTCAAATGGGGAAATTCAAAGCATAGCAGCACAAACATGCCCGACTCTGTTCCTAACAGTTGCGCATGTATGCGCAAATGTGTTAGCGAACATGCGTGCTAAAAGACATGTTTGTATGTGTGACAGGGGTGCATGGGTGTGAACTTTTATGGAGAAAATTCATGTATGAGTTCACGACTGTGGGATAAATAGGCGTGCATAGGTGTACGCCTATGGGGAAAAAAACTGCACCCTTGAGGCAAAGCTGAAGGAGGCAAAAACTTATCTTTTTGGAGATTTTTGGTGTTTTTATGGGGTGTGATGGATGATCAAATATTGTATTTGTGGATGCAGGTGACTAGTTGACGATGTCATTCCAATGGAGGGAGAGGGACTGGGCATGCCTGAGAGAGGTAGTGAGAGATGAGGATCCGACTGTACGGGACCCTTTGGCAGCCTGTGGGTTGCTGAAGTTTTTTGAGTGTTCACTAGTGCGGGCACATGAGTACCTGCTATAGTTCCTGATTTTGATGTGGAGTCTAGATTTATAGTGTTTCATTGTACGAGGTGAGCATATTGAATTCTCTGCGATGAAGGATGTGTATTTTTTGACTGGGATCCCTTTTCAGGGAACCCTGCTACCGACGGAGCCCGTGTTACCTAGGGATGGACAGTTGGATGTCTTAGCCCAGACCTATTGTAGTGGAGAGGAATTTATGTCGGGCTCTGTGGTGAAAATAGGAGTGATGGATTCCCTTGTGCATCAATGATTGTGAGAGTGTATGGATCTCTCGCTACTCAGCGGATCAGTGGGGGTTAGTTGAGGATCATGCAGAGGGTACTAAGTGGGGATCACTTTTCCTGGGGGTTGATGTTACATGCCAAGATGGTGGGGCAGTTCAACAGATGTTGAGCTACTGAATCAGGGGAGTTTGTCTTTGGGTCCATATTGGTAGCATGGATTTTGGAGAGGGTGCCCATGCTACACCATACAGTGTTATTGGACGCACCTAGTGCGCAAGAGCCGCGACTGAGGCAATGGGAGATGATTTTGGTTCGTCATGGGGGTGGGGAGGGTCGCCATTGTTTTACGACTGATCTTGCATGAGTGTGGCGTCAAATTAAACAGATCATAATCCAGTTCCCCTATAGTGGGATGGACTTCCAGGATGACTCAGAGATGGTGCTACCCCTTGGATAGGTTTTTGACCGTAGAGGTATGTGATGTTTTGATGGTTTTTTATTTTGGATAGTGTAGAATATGTTTTTTGTATGGATGGATGTTGATGCTATCACTTTTTTTTTATGTGTGTAGATGTGCGGCCTCACGGACAGGAGGTTGAGATGGTCTGAGTGCTTACTCGTCAAGGGCCTATCCACGGGAAGGGGAGAGATGACGGTGGGATGAGGCTGGCATGGGGTCAACCGATGGTGAGAGAGAAGGTAGGAGATGTTGTTATGATGACCCGGGTTCAGGGCCATCACATTCTCCTTTAGTAGGGGTCGGGAGAGATTTCGAGGATATCCGACGCCGATTGGAGGAAATATTATAGGGAGTGCTCGAGGGTATGTGGACATGTATCCAGGATGAGGGAGTCTTGGAGCAATGTGTGGGCATTTGGGTGGAGTCACGGACCCTGATCTACAGAGAAGTTGTAGTGAGGGTGGCGATGACTGGGAAATTTCCCCCAAGGCCTGAGGGACCCATAACTGGTGGGGTACCTCCTCCACAGAGAGGACTAGGTGGTGGAGCTCTAGAGGTTCCATGCGTGCCTCTATATATGTAGTTTTGTATTTATATAGGCTTGCGAGCCCATTTTGTAGACGGTGTTGTGACACCAGTTTTGTACTTATAGGGGTAAGGTGGTTCACCTACCTACGAATGTACTATTTTTTGTAAACATGGATGGCATATTGATTGATATATATATAGGTTCACATTTTGGATCTATATGATGTTCACATGTGATGATTATTTTTAGTTCTTTTTATGATGTTTAATCTATATGTTGTGACATAATTTGTGATGATTTATATATGTGTGATGGTATCTTGATGTGATAAATGCCAATCTAATACTAGGTTAGCCATATTATCTGCAATTTCATTAAACTGTCTTGGAATATGTGTAAATGTAATTGAATCAAAATGTCAAGATAAAAATCTAACTTGTAGGTATTTGCAGAAGAGGCAAGGATCACAGACACGGTACACATTGTTGAGTTGAAGGACAACGAGGTGGGAATCGAGTAAGATGCTAAGGTGGCGGATATGGAAGTGACTAGCCTCAATGAGGAGGCCAATGACAGTAGTGTATTCTTCTTGGTTATTGGTTGTTGATCCCAAACATATGCCACTGGAGTGGAGCAGTTCATGTGAGGGGGAATAGAGGGCCCAAGCAACCGAAGCGAGATTTTGTGTCCATCGGCTAGCTCCGTCGGCATAACCGATGTGGTAGGTTGATGGAGGAGGCATATATTAAGAAAATAAATTGTAGTTTAGACGTAAGGCATGGAGGGAATAAAGAAGATTAAAAACTCTACAAAAATGTGTACAAAAAAGGAAGAAGCCTAGTGTATAATGGCTACGCTTAGTCGTAAAATTTATTTAAGTACAACCTGTTGACAGGTTCTTTGAGAGGGTGGCCTTCGGAGAGGCTAGGATGTATGCACCTTTAGTGAGGAAATGATGGATTATGTAATATTCATGCCATAGTGACTCAAATTTTCCATGGCCAAGGGTATCGTGAGTGATATCATAAGCAAGGACAAGGTCTCTCTCGTTGAATGATAAAAGTTTGACATGGTGATAAAAGGTGGCCTTTGACCATTTTTTGGTTGCTTCATTGTTCTGTAATGAAGACCTACAATCTTCATCCTTTGACTCTAAGTTCAGCAAATTCTATTCCAGTGGAGCAGTGTCGGGTAATAGCTCAATAGCAGTGCGTAAGGTGGGGATTTCGCACTCGATGGGGAGAGTGGCCTCAACCCCATGGATGAGATGAAATGGTGTCAAACCAGTGGCAGTTTTGACATCCATGCGATAAGCCCATAGTGAGGGAAACAACATATGGTGCCAATTGGTCTTATTTTTTTTAACCGTGTGCTGCAACATGGTTTTGAGGAACTTGTTGACCATTTCTACCTATTTGTTGGACTAAGGGTAGTATGGAGAGGATAATTCATGGGAGAATACTAACCTAGAGGAGAGTTCAATGAAAATCTCATTCTTGAAGTGTTTCCCTTGATCGAAGACTAACTGTAATGGGACTCTGAAGCGAGAGATGATGTGGTTAAATAAAACACACACTCCAATGCCAATTGTGTTGTTGAAGCTAGGCATGGCTTCGACCCACTTGGTGAAGTAATTGACTACAATGATGATGTATTTGTGTCCATTGCTAGATGGAGGGTTGAAATTCATGAATTCTATGCCCCATTTGCAAAAGGGGTCAGCAGTAATGACTAGGTGGTGCTCTTGCTTTGTTGGCATAAAGATGACATTTGTCATAGTGGTTCATAGCATGGATGAAATCGTGGAACAATGTGGGCCAAAATTATCTTGCTCGAATGATTGTTTGGGCAGTGGACATCCCTAAGAGGTGGCCACTGCAGGCACCACCGTGGCGGTCATTCAAGACTCTATCGGCTTCATCGATAGTCAAACATTGATGAAGTATGGTTTCGACCCCTTGTCAATATAATATATCACTAATAAGGAGGTAGTAGGGGGCTTGGGGTTGAATACGTTGACGATCGTCTCGGGAAAGGTGGTTTCCAAAATTCTGTGTTCGTAGGTAGACAAGGAGATCATAGTACCAAGGATCATCTGAGGGGATGTAAAACAGATTCTCATCGGGGAAGTTTGTATTGATAGGAAAAATGTTAGTAGTGGAGGGGAATGTCATAATGAGTTCAGCGAGGACAAGGGATTTCCTTCTCTTGGTTTTTGAAAATTCAAGGTCGTACTCCTGAAGGATGAAAATCCATTAGGAAAATTTACCATTAATTTTTTGGCAACTGAGAAAGTGCAAGAGGGGACTACGATGGAGACAATTCATGTGGGAGAGAGTACTACCGGTTGATAGTATTGAAATGCAGTGGAGGTGTAAGTACTGCAGAGCCGGATGGGGGGACCCTAGAGTCAAATATCGAAGGGTGTGACTGGGAGATGAAATTGATATTCAGAGGGAATTATTACATGCTAGTATCAATCATATACTTGAAAGGGCCATGTGTTGATTTGTGATGATCAAGTACCTACACATATTAAAATTGAATACCTTACGTGAACAATATATGAAGATAAAGAATGTATAACAATTATGGGATAATTTTGAACATGAGCATGCGTACCTGGGCGTGATGTGAGAAAAATGCTCCCCTAGGACCGAGGATGGATGGAGGCCCAAGGAGTGTGACTATGTAGGTGGTGGGATCCTGATCCCATGGTTGAAGACGGATCGGAAAACAAACACTTGGAGTTCCCGGAAATGATCTATGAAGTTTGACAAAGGGACTATATATAGTTGTAGGGCCCATAATGCCGCCTCATTTGTACATGTTTTCATAGTGATTGGATGAGAGATTTTAGAGGAGATTTGTAGATTCTGGGAGATCAAGCTAGTTGATTCAGAATCAACGAGTGTTAGGTTAGTGGTCATATCCTCCTGCATAGTAACTAGGATTTATTTTTTGGGCAAGGTTTGTACGGATGGTCGTACAGGTTGGGGTTGTGAGAGTGGGTCCCCCAATGCGTGGGTGATCGAATAATTCGCACACATGAGTGTGCGACTGTAATTGGGACATCTGCACATGGGGGTGCTCAAATGGGGAAATTCAAAGAATAGCAGTGCAGACATGTACGACTGTGTTCCTAACAGTTGCGCATGTATGCACAAATGTGTTAGCGAACATGCGCACTGAAAGCCGTGTTTGTATGTGTGATAGGGGTGCATGGGTGTGCACTTGTATGGTGAACATTCATGGATGAGTGAGTGACTATGGGATAAACAGGCATCCATAGCTGCGTGCCTATGGGGAAAAAAACTGCGCCCTTGAGGCAAAGCTGAAGGATGCAAAAACTTATCTTTTTGGAGATTTTTGGTGTTTTTATGGGGTGTGATGGCTGATCAAATATTGTATTTGTGGATGCAGGTGACTAGTTGGTGATGTCATTCCAATGGAGGGAGAGGGACTGGGCATGCCTGAGAGAGGCAGTGAGAGATGAGGATCTGGCTGTACGAGGCCCTTTGGCAGCCTGTTGGTTGTTGAATTTTTTTGAGTGGTCACTAGTGCGGGCACATGAGTACCTGTTGTAGTTCCTAATTTTGATGTGGAGTCTGGATCTGTAGTGTTTCATTGTACGAGGTGAGCATATTGCATTCTCCACGATGGAGGATTTGTATTTTTTGATTGGGATCCCTTTTCAGGGAACCCTACTATCGACAGATCCCGTGTTACCCAGGGATGGACAATTGGATGCCTTAGCCTGGACCTATTATAGTGAACAGGACTTTATGTCGAGCTCTGTGGTGGCGATAAGAGCGATGGATTCCCTTGTGCATCGATGATTGTGAGAGTGTATGGATCTCTCGCTACTCAACGGATCAGTGGGGGTCAGTTGAGGATCATGCAGAGGGAATTAAGCGGGGAGCACTTTTCCTGGGGGTTGATGTTACATGGCAAGATGGTGGGGAAATTCAACAAATGTCGAGCTACTGAATCAAGGGAGTTTGTCTTTAGGTCCTGTTGACGGGCGAAATTGACCGCTCGTCAACTGGAGGGGTGGATCCGGTCATGGGTTGTCTAAATAACCCAAGTCGTTTGGATTAATCCACTCTGATGGGTTTAGCGGCTCCGTTGGCCAATCTAAGTCCTAGGAAAGTAAAAAAAAAACTGAGCTAAAGAAACTAATCTAAGTGAAAAGTAGCTTCTGCAAACTATATACAGGTCTAATATATATTCACAGTTCGCTAATTAATATCAATGAAATAATAATCCTACTTATTAAATGTATAGTGTATTGATATATTGTATCTCTGTTACTATACAATATTTACAAAATGCAAATTTTGATCGAAATCTGCAAAATCATATATGAATTTTCTTATGACAGCGAAGCTAGTATTTTTGGATTTTAATAACTTTTATGAAAAAGAAATGAAACAACTATCTAACTAAACAATAAAAATAGTAATATGTATTGTATATCTATCTAAACTATAGATAATTCTCATATTAATTAAACTATTAAAATAAAATAGCAAACTAACCTGAAATCATCATCTCTTACTTGTCCTGTACATAGGCATCTGCGTTCACTGTTTGATGAGGCCAACCCGCACCAGATTCTCCAATACTTCACGTAAACACGAAGAAACAACGCTTTTGAATGCTAACGACAGAACATGTAAAGGATGTAGTAACAACAATTTTATAATTTACAAATGATTACATTAAGATAAATCTCACTGCAAAAATTTGTATATAACTACTCATTTAATAAAGAAGATTGACCCTCTGTTCATTAAATTGAAATAGGATAATTGTTGTATGTAAAATGAGAGACATCAAATATGGACACTATTTAAATCCCATCACATCAACCTGTAACAAATTATCATATCTAAAGTAGTCAATAATTTGATTACAAATTGAAATGAACAAAAACTTGAACAAAAGTATGATATATTGAAGCTAAAGCCGTACAAACATTTACTTTCATTCGAGTCAGAGTAATCATCAATCCATAGTCTCTTCTCCCAAGCAGTGATGGTTTTGTTTACAAAATCATACATTTATAAAGGCCACAGTCTCAAAACATTCCTGTGGAAATTATCAAATTTGTTCCAGAAATTATGGGAATACAATCTCTTAAATTCCTGTTTCTATCTAAAACTAACAGCCTAATCCAAAACTATGTAAGAAAAAAGCATGTTCAAAGATGCCACAGTCGATCCAATCTCCTTTAAAATTCATGTGTACCTATCAATGTACAAAAATACATGATATTAGATTTCATGTTAATTGTAAAATCAACAAATTTGAATTTTGATAACTAGCTTACAGAATCTCACGATTCTATAGATGGTTATTATTTACAAACAAAATCGTATTGTATCAATTCAATCATAACAGAAATAGATGTGATTGAGCAAACAAATCCTTTATGCTAATTCAAAGAAAACAAAATCATTTTAAAATCACTTTTGAAACACCATACCTTGGTTTCAGGGATTCGATTCGATCAAGCTATTTTTGAATTAACAATGGCAGTGGTCGCTTCTACATTTTTAAAGACAACAGAGCCTGTGGTCTTATAACTTGCTGACAGACTGCTTGAAAATATTTGGATTGATCAAGGGTTCATGAAGGCTAAGGAACAAGGCTGGATGGGTGAAAGGGGTTCTGAGGCACAGTCCTGGAGAAGCCACAAATGTTTCACACTTGCAACCAGATCAAAATGCACCTTTCAGCCACAGAGAAAATCTGAGATTTGACCTATAAAGGATGAGCTATATCTCTGTAAAGATCCAATTTCTGAGGAAATCTCTTGTGATGATGGTAAAAGGGCTCATTTCGGTTCTGGGTTTTCAAGGGTTTAATCTAATTCAAAAACGTTTTCTTAGAATCGCTCATGCAAAAACGTCTCTCTGGGAGGCAATTACGGGGTTAGCCTAAGAAGTCTTCTCTGGAATTATTAAACAACAACAAAGTTTGGACACCGTTGGGTTCAATTCGCACTACAGGAGCCATAAATAATAGCACAAAACCAACAGGGTATTCGGCGATAGGGTTTGACAGAAAAGAAACAGAGCCATTTTCCCTGAGCTTCCCCAACACAAAGCAAAGGCAACCCGAAATGAAAAACAGAGCGTTAATGCTCATGCATGCGAGGATGGTGGATTAGTTCGAGGCCATGCAAACAAATCATATATGGCTGAAACCTCAGTACATAAAAATCATAACCATTGAAAACCATGATATACATATCCAAAAATCGATCCAAATGTTAAATAAACAATGGCAATTGCACGATTTAAAAAAAACACCAATATGTCAAATAAACCATTGCATCAACGATTTCATCAAAAACACCAATATTTCGAATAAACCATTGCATCAATGATTTCATCAAAAACAACAATATGTCAAATAACCATTGCATCAAGGATTTATAAATCAAAACCTTATTAACAATAGTCAAATGCAAAGTGAGTGGTGGTTTGGTACATATGAAATCAAGGTGTGTTTGAGACCAAGGAGTGGTAACCAAGTTCAAGTAGGTTCATGATAAACCAAATGATCATTAATCCTTTGATGTAATCAACATGAATTCTAACTGTGGGTTTTCACGCTTGCAGTCGTGAAAATGAAAATGACAAGCAGGCATGCAAAAAGCGAAGAATGATGATGTCATTTAAACAGTTGCGACGATTGATGAAGGTTTAAAAACCCTGTGTGGGTAGCTTGTAAAAAAGATAGAGATTAATATGGCTGCCAACAGGTCCATATTGGTAGAGTGGTTTTTGGAGAGGGTTCCCATGTTTCACCCTAGAGTCTTATTGGATGCACCTGGTGCGTGAGAGATGCGACTGATGCGATGTGAGACAATTTTGGTTCGTCATGGGGGTGGGGAGGGTGTACATTATTTTACGACCAATCTTGCACTAGTGTGGTGTCAGATTCCACAGATCATACTCCAGTTCCCCTATAGTGGGATGGACTTCTAAGATGACCCAGAGATGGTGCTACCCCTAGAGAAGTTTTTTACCATGGAGGTATGTGATGTTTTGATGGTTTTTTATTTTGGATAGTGTAGCATATGTTTTTTGTATGGATGTATGTTGATGTTATCACTTGTTTGTTGTGTGTGCAGATGTGGGGACTCATGGGCAAGAGGTTGAGATGGTCTGAGTGTTGAATTGTCAGGGGATTTTCCATGGGAAGGGGAGAGACGACGGTGGGATGAGGCTGGAGTGGGGTTGGCTGATGGTGAGAGAGAAGACAGGAGATGTTGTTATGATTACCCGGGTGCAGGGCCATCACATGCTCCTCCTGCAGGGGCAGGGGGAGATTTCGAGGATATCTGTCGCCAATTGGAGGCAATATTACAGGGAGTGCCCCAGGGCATGTGGACACGTATCCAGGATGAGGGAGTCTTAGAGTAGTGTGTGGGGCTTCTGGCGAAGTCGCGGACCTTGATCTGCAGAGCAGCTGTAGCGGGGGTGGAAATGACTGGGCGATTTACCCCAGGGCCTGAGCGACCCATAACTGGTGGGGTACCTCCTCCAGAGAGAGGACTAAGTGGTGGATCTCTATAGGTACCATAAGCACCTCTATATATGTAGTTTTGTATTTATATAGGCTTGCGAGCCCATTTTGTAGACAGTGCAGTGACACTTATTTTGTACTTATAGGGGTAAGGTGCTTCACCTACCTACGGATGTACTATTTTTTGTAAACATGGATGGCATATTGATTGATATATATATGGGTTCACATTTTGTATCTATATGATGTTCACATGTGATGATTATTTTTAGTTCTTTTTATGATGTTTAATCTATATGTTGTGACAAAATTTCTGATGATTTATATATGTGTGATCGTATCTTGATGTGATAAATGCCAATCTAATACTAGGTTAGCCATATTATCTGCAATTTCATTAAACTATCTTGAAATATGTGTAAATGTAATTGAATCAAAATGTCAAGATAAAAGTCTAACTTGCAGGTATTTCTAGAAGAGGCAAGGATCACAGACACGGTACACATTGTTGAGTTGAAGGACAATGAGGTGGGAATCGAGTAAGATGCTAAGGTGGAAGATATGGCAGTGACTGGCCTTGACGAGGAGGCCAATGGTGGCAGTGTATTCTGCTTGGTTATTGGTTGTGGAGCCCAAACATATGCCACTGGGGTGGAGCAGTTCATGTGAGGGGGAATAGAGGGCCCAAGTGGCCGAAGCAAGATTTTGTGTCCATCGGCTAGGTACGTCGGCGTAACCGATGTGGTAGGTTGATGGAGGAGGCATCTATTAAGAAAATAAATGGTGGCTTAGATGTAAGGCATGGAGGGAATAAAGAAGATTAAAAACTCTACAAAAATGTGTACAAAAAAGGAAGAAGCCTAGTGTAGAATGGCTATGCTTAGGCATAAAATTTCTTTAAGTACAACCCGTTGTCGGGTCATTTGAGAGGGTGGCCTTCAGAGAGGCCAATATGTATGCACATTTAGTGAGGAAATGTTGGATTATGTAAGATCCATGCCATAGTGACCCAAATTTTCCATGGATGAGGGTATCGTGAGTGATATCGTAAGCAAGGACAAGGTCTCCTTCGTTGAATGATCAAAGTTTGACATGGTGATAAAAGGTGGCCTTTGACCATTTTTTGGCTGCTTCATTGTTCTGTAATGAAGACCAACGGTCTTCATCCTATGACTCTAAGTTCAGAAAATGCTATTCCATTGGAGTAGTGTCGGGTAATATCTCAATAGCAGTGTGTAAGGTGGGGATTTCACACTTGATGGGGAGAGTGTCCTCAACCCCATGGACGAGATGAAATGGTGTCAAACCAGTGGCATTTTTTATAGCCATGCGATAAGTCCATAGTGAGAAAAACAACATATGGTGCTAATTGGTCTTATTTTTTTTAACCGTGTGCTGCAACATGGTTTTGAGGACCTTGTTGACTGTCTCTACCTATCCCTTGGACTGAGGGTAATATGGAGAGGATAATTCATGCGAAATTCCTAACCTGGAGGAGAGTTCAATGAAAATCTCATTCTTGAAGTGTTTCCCTTGATTAGAGACTAACTGTAATGAGACTCTGAAGCGGGAGATGATGTGGTTAAAGAAAACATGCACTCCAAATGTTGTTGAAGGTAGGCATGGCTTCAACCCACTTGTTGAAGTAATTGACTGCAATGATGATGTATTTTTGTCCATTGCTAGATGGAGGGTTGAAATTCATGAAGTCTATGCCCCATTTGCAAAAGGGGTCGGTAGTAATGATTGGGTGGTGCTCTTGCTTTGTTGGCATAAAGATGACATTTGTCACAGCGCTTCATAGCGTGGATGAAATAGTGGAACAATTTGGACCAAAAGTATCTTGCTCGAATGATTGTTTGGGAAGTGGACATCCCTAAGAGGTGGCCACTACAGGCACCACTGTGGCGGTCATTCAAGACTCTATCAACTTCGTCGATAGTCAAACATCGATGAAGTATGGTTTTGACCCGTCGTTGATATAATATATCACCAATAAGGAGGTAGCAGGTGTCTTGGGGTCGAATACGTAGACAATCATCTTAGGAAAGGTGGTTTCCAAAATTCTATGTTCGGACGTAGACAAGGAGATCATGGTACCAGGGATCATCCGAGGGGATGTAAAATAGATGCTCATTGGGGAAGTCTGTATTGATAGGAAAAATAGTAGTAGTGGAGGGGAATGTCGTAATGAGTTCGGCGAGGACAAGGGCTTTCCTGCTCTTGGTTTTTGAAAATTCAAGGTCGTACTCCTGAAGGATGACAATCCATCGAGAAAATTTACCATTAATTTTCCGGTCACTGAGAAAGTATTGCATGGGGTTGGAATTGGCTACGAAATTGGTAGTTTGAAGAAAAATGTAATGGCACAGTTTTTGGAATGCAAGGACAACTGCAAGGGAAAGTTTCTCTTCGTGATTGTATTTCAAGGGTGGTCCTGAAACATTTTTTCTAATGTAGTAAATTACATGCTCATGGTTGCCATCCCCTAGTTGGACGAGAACTCCTACTACTGAGACAGATGAGGCTGATAAGTAGAGGATGTAGTTGTGGTCATAGTGGGGTGGGATAATCAATGGGGAGTTGGAGAGTGTCGCTTTCAGATCATCAAAAGTGTTTTGGGAATGTTCATCCCATTGGAATGGTATTTCATGGCATAGTAAGCGAAGGAAGCCATGTGAGCAAGTGGTGTAATCTGGGACAAAGCGTCATAGAAAGTTAGCTTTGCCTTGTAGGCTCTACAGTTGGTGTAAATTTTGTGGTGGGGGAATTTCTGTGATGGATTGGACCTTGAGGGGGTCCACGGTGATGTCATGTTTGGAAATGATGAACCCAAGGAGGCATTCAACAGTGATGTAGAATACGCACTTGAGGGGGTTCAAGCAGATATTGTATTGACGACACCTTTGGAAGATGATCCATAAATAATCTAGACGTCGAGTGTGTTTCTTGGATCGAGTGGTGAGGTCATCCAAGTATCCAAGGATGATATGAGCTAGATCATGAAAAATGTATGTCATGGCCCATTGGAAAGTGGCACCAACGTTCTTGAGGCCAAAAGGCATGAAACGATATGAAAAAATACACAAGGGGGTAGTGAATGCATTTTTGTATTGGTTGGCTGGGTGAATCTAAATTTGGTTGTAGAAAAAGAAACCATCCATGAAGGACAAAGCCTCGTGGATGACACAATCATCGATAATTTGGTCAATAAAGGGCATGGGAAATTTTTCTTTGGGACAAGCATGATTGAGGTCACGAAAGTCCGTACAGATGCAGATAGTTTCTTGTTTGTTGTTAACAAGGACGGGGTTTGAGACCCATTACGTATATGCGATGGGTTATATGAACACTGCAGCATGTAATTTGTCAATATCGGCTTTGATGGCTGCCACTTTGGATGGGTTTAATGGACATTGCTTTTGTCATACAGGGGTAATATCAGGCCATGTGTCTATACGAGGTTTGACAATAGAGGGATCAAGGCCAGGCATTTCTATGTATGACTAGGCAAAAATGTCCTGGTATTCCTGGAAGAGAGTTTTGTAAGCTATGAGTTCTTCAGGAGAGCATGTGGCACTGATGGTGATTTCCTCTATCATTTCAGGTTTGATGGAAATATCAATTTTGACGGTGGGGGAAATGTTGGCCATGTTTCCTTCTTCAAAAGTTCCGGGGGAAGGGATAGGGTTATTAAACTAGTCTATATGCCCTGATGAGATAAATTCTTTGGTTTCGATTGCGTATATGAAGTTTTGGTTAGGAGGTGCAAAGGATTCCTATGAAAGAAAGAGTGCTCGATGATGGAGTGGATCCCATGGGAAATCAAGGGTAGTTAATTCCTCGAGGATGTCTTCGTCGCAGTCGAACTGTCAAGAATATAGGGGATCCATGGGAATAACATTGGTGACTGTCATCGTGTGTTTGTCTTTTGGTGGTGAGGAGGTAGGGGGGGTGACACCAGGGGGCTACGATGGTTCGCTTGACATAAACCAAATATCAATATATTGTGGGATGAAAATGGTAGTTGGGCGTAAAATTTCTGTGGGGAAATGAATTGGAGAATTGGGGGGGATTTGGGGGAAAATCCTCATATAAACTATCTAGGAACCATGGGGGATTCGGGAGTGCCTCAGGCTCAGGAGAGAATATATGAACAACATCAGGTGATGGAGTAGAGGTAATAACTAATTCGGTCGGTAGTGGGGGGTTGTAGGATTTTGAAAAAGAGCCATTTGGCGACGCCTATATTCAATGATCATAAGACATTGATATGTGAAATGATCAAGTTATTTGCATACAGAGAAAGGACATCTCATACATTCATTGATTGAGGTTGTGACATAGTGAATGTCACTAACATGTGGTTGAGATGACGTGGATGGAAGGGGTTCTTGCTGAAAACTTTGGTGAACTTTCGTTAGCATCTTCTGAAAATAAGGTAATGTCGGGCAATGGTGGGTGTAATGGCCATACTCTGAATATATGGCATATGCAAATTTTGTTTGCATCCCTTTGCTACCTGTATTAGGGGATGCAATGGTAGTGCTAGAGGAAGTGATGAGTCATGTCATTTCCTGAGGGAGTTGATTTAAATTGCATAGCTCAGGAAGAGACGGGAATTTATTGGTGGGGTGTCCATATTTTTCGCATAGTGTGCAAGGAGGCTCGACTTGTGGGGGAAGTGGAGCAGTGGGGTCTTTCTTATTTCATATTCCCCCAACTGTAGTAGTGGCACTAGAGAGGGGGGGGGTGATGGTGGTGCAGTTGGAGTAAGTATTGGAATCTTCATCGAGATTCCTTTTGTTTGGGGAGTGAGGGATGGTTGAGGGACCATTGCAAGTGGATGTAGATACCATATTGGGATTTCCAGCACCATATTGGGAAGGGTAAGCGTTGTGGCTACCTGGAAAGATTGTACACCTGGTGGGGGGTAAAATAAGGGGATTTGTGTAATGGCTTGGGGGACTGTCTCCCAAACCGGTATGTGTCCCTAGGGGAGGGTGAAGTTGGGATCAAGTGGAGATGAAGAGTTCTCAGGGGATTCTTGTGGAAGGAGCTCTGCGACCAGTGGTACGTCAGATAGTAAGGAGGCCTCTGTGGGGGGAAGGGTATCTCAATTTTCTATTCCATTGGATGAGATAGCACAAAATTGTGCTGAGGAATGTATGAGTGGTGGTGCTCCATGGTATGTCCCTAACAAGGATGGGTCTTTGAAAATTCCGAGACCCATCTCAATAAGTGGGTAGGCATCGGGATTAGTGTGGACAAAAGGTAAAATGTTATCGATGTTGGAGGAAGGGTTGGGCTTATAATGTGATACTTGGTCAATGGTGATGATATTATCATTGTGGGGGAACATCATTGTGTGAAACACAGAAGAGGCCACAACCTTCATAGCGTACATGTAACTACATCCGAAAAATATGTTATAATCGAGTGGAGCGTCAATAACTTCAATGTCAATGAGGATAGTCTTTCCCTCGAGTTCGACGATGACATTTTCAAAGATCCCTTCAAGAGAGGATGGTCATCCATCATAATATCTCAAAGTGATGGCTGATGGTATGAGCTCGGGGGAGCCAAGTTTCTTCCATACAGTTTTGGACATTATGCACATGGATGCACCTTCATCAATGATGCAACAATGAACTGTGATGTTCCTGATTTTAACTGGTATTTGGAAAGTGACCAGAGTGGGGAGATGGGGTTCCCCACTATCAATATCAAAGGTGATGAGTCGAGTGTTGACAGGGTAGACTGCCCCAAGGGAGAAAAGTAATGAATTTCATTGAGTAGGAAAGGCTTGAAGGACTTCTAAAACTGACATGGAAGTAGGAGATTGTGCCAAGTCATCGACCAAACTGTAATTGTGTGATTCCCTAGCCTAAGGGTTGTTGACATTTTGTCATAATGGGATGCGAGGAATATAGAGGGGAGTTTCAGTATTAGAGCGTGGAATCATCAAAGGTGGTCCACTTATGACTGGGGTTGTTTCTGAGGTAGTGGGAGCGGAGTTAGGGGGTTCATTGTATTGATGACTGCGCATTTGTAGAAGAACTTATTCCTCTCTAGTGAAGAGGATACTGAGATATGCAAAAGTACCCAAGTTGGGATACTGTCCCATCTATGTTGGGGAAGGATGCATCTTTTTTTGGGTGTTCATCACCCCTTGGTGTGGAATGGGGTTTTGCAACACAGCTGGGGGTGGTTGCTGCACATATTGTTCTGGGGCCTGCTGAGGGGCAGGTGGTGATGGGGGACATGGTCCATTTTTGTATTCTTTCATCCATTTAAAGTCAACAATTTGAGGGCAATGGTGAGTATAATGTCCATACTCACCACAAAGGGAACAAGGGAAGTTTGTTTGAGGATTTTTTTTATTCTTCCTTTGGAGTTTGTTATTATTTCCCCCTTGTGTAACACACCCCATCCACCCACTAATCGGGGAATGTCACTTACTCAGACATTTATCTTAGTTCTGACAACATAATGTAACACCCAGTATTCAACTAAGGTATGTCACATAACTTATTTTTTTATTTTTCTCTCTAAATACGTATATACACACACAGGCATACATACATACTAAATTGCATGCAATTAAACATATACATACAATTCTCTAGCGGAAGCTTCACATATAAAAGATAAACAAACAATTTTGTTCTGTAAATATACGATTTTCAGACTGATTTAACAATGAACACAGACATGCAGTGTATACAGGGTGTATCCTTAAAAATATGGATAGTTATGCTCACACAAGCAATAAAACCCATAAAATAACACATAAATGACAATGCAACATGGAATTCAACACATATCCGGTACTTATCTTGGTAAGAATGTCACCAATTGCGTACAGACCGTCCACGAACCTCCCAGCCTTAGACTACACTATTTGTCACTCTCAACAGTGATTCACCACCGAGTTGGGACTATAATCCACCGAGAAAAGGGATTCCTAACTCGGCTAAAGGTTCACGGTCAACCGAAAAGACTCCCTCTCA
>JZKD02S1674130.1:72159-94738 GCA_000966675.3 Picea glauca | reverse complement strand
TTCTTTGTACTCTGACCTCGTTGGGGACATGCACTAAGACGACAAGGAGCAGACCGCTCTGATACCACTGATCTGGATTTTATGAGCAGAACAAAATGAATACCGATTATTAACATGTTCTTAACACAAAAATAACAGAGATACTGTAAAACTGGTTTTCTATTAAATAACGAAATAAGATGAAACTGTAAAATGCAGCGGAAACAAGCTTGCTGGAATGGTGGCATCTTATCTCTAAGAAGAGATGTGATGGTAGCACGCATTTGCAAGAAGATGATTGCAATGAGTCTCTGAAGGCATTTTTACAATAAATAGGAATGCCAAAAGTCCTAGACATCCAAAAACCTAACCCTAGGAGATGAAGCGCCAAAAGTCATGTGGGCCCCGTTTGGGTAAGTGAGTACATCAACAACCCGGGGTCGTAACTTTTGCATACGATCTCCGTTTTAGGCATATAATAGCTCAACGGAAAGATCTATCCCAGGAATACAAAATTTGAACAAAATTTCATGATGAGATTTTGCTACCGCAACATACCCCAAAAAACATCGTTTAGGGCCTCAAAACGGCTCCAGAAGTTCAAGACCCGAAAAACTGCTAAAAATAGTAAATTGCCAAAAATGTCAGAAAACTGTTTTGAGCCAGTTGGAGAAGGTGGGTGGCCACCGATATCCATATGGATCACTCCATGACTCTGTGCCCTCATACATATGGTAGGTGTTGTGGTTTGTATGACTAGGGTTGGGACTTAGCCCCGACCCTTTTCCCACTGAACTAAACCACATTCAAGTTTAAATATAAGTTGAAAAATTATATGGTTAAGAAACTATTGTAGATGGGATGGTGGGCCAGACTACGCAAAATCATTGCCTTGTTTGGAGGTCACAGGTTCGACCCCCATGAAGCTAAACCAACAATTTTACACAACGACAGGGTGCCACATGGCAACCCCTAAGTGGGCCATGTGGAACCCTACTATTGGCAACCCAAAAGCCACATTCCGACCACTGATTGTTCCATGCCCCTTGCTAGATCACCCTGCCACATCAGTAATCCAATCACCCTTCCATGTCAGTTGTACGATTGTATGAACTTTATAGTCAATTGCCATGTCAGCATGTACGGACTGCACAGTTGGCAAAATTTGTCTGTTTGGGAAGATGGAAAAAACACCGTATCTTTTTGATACAGACTTTGTTTGATTCCATTCAATTTGTGTTGGGATTTTGAGGAAGAGATGGACGTAATGAAACCATTTTCGAGCAATTTTTAACACTTTTATTTTTTAGCATTTTTTTGATCACCGAGATCACTTGATGTTCAAACATCTATATCTTTTGCTCCATTAGATCTTCAAATAGTTATCAACAATAATTCCATGGTATTTGGTGAAATTATTAAGGGTATTCCACCTACTCATCATTGTTACCATGTTATTCATATACAACCAGGAAGTGTACCAACTAACATTAGGCCTTACAAGTATCCATATCCACAGAAGAGTGTGATTGAGTGTATGATCCAAGAAATTTTTACACTAGAATCATTCAAACTAGCCAAATTTATTTCTCTTCACTATTGGAGATGGTTATAAAAAGTATGGTTCATGGAATATGTGTCCATATTATATACAACTCAAAAAAAAACCATTGAAGATAAGTTTACTAGTCATGGAATTGACGAATTATTTGATGAATTGGATGGAGAAAAAATATTTAATAAGTCGGTCGATCCTCATTTGGGATATCATCAAATCATAATGATGCATGAAGACATTCCCAAAATAGATTTTGGAATGCATGAAGGTCATTATGATTTTTTGGTTACGCCATTTGGACTTACTAATGCACCTTCAACACGATTTCAAATCTTGATGAATTATTTTTTCAAGCCTTTCCTTTGAAAAATTGTAGTAATATTTTTCAGTGACATACTAATCTACAAAAATTATTGGGAAGAGAATGTAAAACATATTGACAAAATATTACAATTATTGGAAGACTAAAAATTTTGTGTAAATCCTTACAAGTATACCTTTGGGGTTCAAGAAGTGGAATATTTGGCTCATATTGTATATCATGAAGATGTAAAAGTGTAACCTAACAAAATTAAAGCTGTGAGGAAATGACTAATTCCCAAAACCTTGAAGAAACTTAGACGATTCTTAGGATGACAGGATATTACTACAAGTTTGTCAAGAAATATGGTCAAATAACAACACCTCTAACAACATTATTAAATAAGGTATCATTTTCTTGGATTGAAGTAGAAACCCAATCTTTTGAAAAACTTAAGGAGGATGTGTTTACAAATCCCATCATGTTCACACCTAACCTTACAAAAACATTTACTATGGAGTGTGATGCCTCAGGCCATGGAATTGGTTCAGTCTTAATGCAAGAAGGAATGCCCCTTTCCTTTGAAAGAAACCAACTTAAAGGAAAAAACTTACTCAAACCCATTTATGAAAAAAAAAATGTTGGTCGTACTACATGCAGTTCAGAAAGGGTGCCCTTACCTAATAGGAAGACACTTCAAAGTAAAAACATATCATGATAGTTTCAAGTACCTCTTGGAGCAATGATTATATTTAGAAGAGAAACAAAAATGGGTTACAAAGATTCTTGGTTATGGCTTTGAAATTATCTAAAAAAGGGGAAAACATAATGTTGTGAAAAAATCCCTTTCAAGAAAAGAAGAAGAAATAAAAGGTTCACTACGTGTTATTTCTATTCCGCAATTAGATTGGGTGGAAGAAGCAAGGATAAAATGGAAGCAAGATCAAGAGGTATGCAAGATCATTCAACAACTACAATAGGACCCCAATTCATTAGATAATTTTGTATGGAAGAATGATTTGATATGGTGTAATGATCTCCTATATTTATGTAAGAATTCCCAACTCAAATGTAAGGTCCTTTCAAACTTCACACTTCTCCTATAGGAGAACATTCAAGATTCTTGAAAACGTACCATATGATGAAGAAGGAATTTTTCTGGGAAGGCCTTAAAACGGATGTTCAAAAGTTTGTTTTTGAATATTTTTTCTATTAATGAAATAAGGGAGATACAATCAAGATGTCAGGTCTCCTACAACTATTAGCTATACCAATTCAACATTGGGAAGAAGTTTCAATAGATTTTATTACAAGTTTACCCAAATCTGAAGGAAATAATATCATCATGGTAGTAGTGGATCCACTGACAAATTATGCCCATTTTTTCTCTCTTTCTCATCCTTTTAAATAAAGTACAATAGTTGCAACATTAATGGAAATAGTTCAAAAGTTACATGGAGTCCCCAATATTATTGTATGTGACATGGATGATTTTAGGGGCTAAATTTTGCTCATGGGCTAATTTTCCATGGTTTTTCCAAAAACGAGATTCGCTATTTTAAAAATGATTCGCCCAAATTCTATAGGATAAAATTATCTTACCATAAAAATCGCCAAAATTTTATAAAAACTATATAAAATCCTTATAATTTTGAATATTTTTACAAAAATATCGCCAAACATTTATAGTTGGCATATGAAGGATTAGTAAGATTCGCTAAGGTTTCTACATTTTAAAACAAATTTCCATCCTTAAAATCATCCCCGGTATGTGATAGAGATCCAATTTTCACTAGAAATTTTTGGACTAAAATATTTTCTTGTTTAGGTAGTCAATTGGATCACAGCTCATCTTATCATCCTCAATCTAATGGGAAAAATGAGATTGTGAGTAAATGTCTAGAAGGATATCTTCATTTCTTTCCATCTGATAAACATACACAATGGGTGAAGTGATTCCCTTGGTAGAATGGTGGTACAACACATCCTTCCATACTTCATAAAAAATGTCCCCATTTATGGCACTTTGTGGATATCATCCTCCATCCATTACATCACCCTTTAAAAGGAATGTAAAGGTTCAAACAGTGGGGGACCACATAGGGAACGAACAAGAGGTTCTCAAACTACTGAAGGACAACTTGGTTATGGAACAAAATAAGATGAATTGATAAGGAGATCAAGATCGCAGTGAAATGGAATTTGAAGTGAGGGATTGAGTATTTCTGAGGCTACAACAATACAAACAAATGCCCCTTAAGAAAAAAAATAAGGACTATAAATTAGCACCAAAATATTATGTCCCGTATAAAATTTTGCAAAGGATTGGGATGTTAGGATGTTATGATTATTTAAGTTGTTGGATCATAACATCCTAATAATCATGAATCCATAATTATAGTGCTCAAGGAGATGCACAATTTACCATATGTTCTCCATCCACGGTACCAAAAGACAACTGTAATAGTAAGAGTCCAGTATTTTTGGCCCAGAATGAAGAAATATGTGGCTAATTACATATCCAGGTGTATGGAATGTCAAAAGGTGAACACTGAAAACATACATCCAAAAGTATCGATACATCCATTACCCATTCATGAGTGGAAATGGGAGGTAGTTACGATATATTTTATCACCAGGATTCCAAGAAAAAGAAGGAAACATGATTCCATCATGGTAGTGGTGGACAAGCTTACAAAAAATGCACATTTTATTATGGTTAAAATGAGTCACAAGGAAACCAATATTGCATATATTTATATGATGGAAATTTCTAGGCTACACGATGTTCCTAAGGAAATAGTGTTAGAAAAACATCCCATGTTCACTTCCAATTTTTGGAGGGGTTTTCTTATGGTATTTGGGAATAATTTCAATTCCATTACAACATATGACAAAGAGTTAGATGGGCAAACAGATAGGATCAACTGGATAATTAAAGATATGTTGAGAATGTATGTAATGGAAAAGCCTTTGATATCGGAGGAATACCTACATCTAGTTGAATTTGCTTATAATAATGTGTATCAAGAATCATTGAAAATGATCCCATCTAAAGCCTTGTATAGAAGAAAATGCAACAAGCCAGTTAGTTGGGACAACCCAATAGATAGATCTGTTATTGAGCCAGAATTGCTAAAGGAAATGGAAGAAAAGATGGTAAATATTAGGCATAATTTAAAGGTTGGACAGGATAAGAAAAAGAGTTATGTCGACAAAGGAAAAACACATAGGGAATTCAAAGTGGGTGAGTATGTTTTTTTAAAAGTAAAGGATAAATGGAGCTCGTTAAGATTTGGAAATTGCACAAAATTGGAAGCAAGATACTATCGTCCATTTGCAATTATAGAGAAGATAGGCCTAGTTTCATACATTATTTCATTTCCTTCATCCATGAGAATTCATAATGTGTTTCATGTGTATTTATTAAAGAAATATATGTTCGATCCTAACCATGATATTGATTGCATTATGATCCAAGTGGAGCACGAAGAGGACTTTCAGGTTGATATAGTGTGCACTCTAGACCAGAAATTCAAAGCACTTAAGAACAAATAAATTGACCTAGTAAAGGTCCAATGGACCTTCTACAATCCTAAATATTCCATGCGGAAGCACAAGGAGGCCATGCAAGAGACATACCCACATTGATTGGCAAATTTTTAGAATACTGAATATAGATTTGAATATAAGTGTTCAAGACTCCATTTTGGCAGCTAGAGTTCCTAGAGCCACAACTTGAAGACCTCTTGTCTGACCTGTGTTTGAACCCTAGAAGGGTAGTGGGACATCTTGAAGGACTACAGTGAAGAGAAAGGGATACACTTCCTTGAGTTGTGTAGGTTGAGGGAAACAAAAAATTGTTATATCCTATAAAATGTGCAATTGTTTATTTATATTATACATATAATATAAGTGGTATAAATATAATCTCTATGTCGTATAGATTACACAAATGATCTATGTGATGCATAACACAAGTGTAATATGTGACATTCTTAGTGTAATTGTTAACTTATATAATAGTGATTTTAATATTACAATATATTTGACTTCATATAAATTAATAATGATCGATCTAATAGGGAAGTTCAACTATTGTGAAGTCTCTCTTACAATGTCGTTCAACTATTGTGAMGTTTCTCTTACAATGTCAACTAATAGATTTCATCACATTGTTATGAGAATAWTTKTTTTAAATTCATGTCAGMTAAGATACATGGGTTTTGAGTATGGAATGTTGTGAGGATATGTGTGACTTATATATTATCCATATAAGTGTGTATATATGCATGTGAATAGATAACAGTTTAATTATTTATATTTCAAAATTTATATTGCTCATATTATTTACATGTGTTAATGTTGAAACGTGCCAACTAATTTCCCAAGGATTGGATATGGGCAGATTTCATGGCTCATATTATTATGCCTTCAGTTAGAACAAATCGATTAAAATTAGAATATGGATCAGTGCACATTAATTTGATCAGTTTTGTGTAATTGTTTGAGAGATGTTATATGTGTGTGTGTGTGTGTGTGTGTGTGTGTGTGTGTGTGTGTGTGTGTGTGTGTGTGTGTGTAATCTCATAGAGGAAATGTGTGGGATGAGTGTGAGGAAATGATTGTAAGCCTATTTTGGATGTTTAAATTCTTCGTTGAACAATATGAACATTCATTATCATTTCCCCATGGATGTTTCCCTTTTGAATGGTTTTACCATATAAATCGTTGTGTGATTGTTGTTATCTCTATTTTTTTTTCCCATAAAATCTATTTGCGTTTATGCTTATGTTGTCCAACAAGTAGTATCAGAGTGCAGAAGGAAGGAAGAGACGAAAATACTGAGCTTTTCATTGAAGTGACAGAGAACGGAGGATGAAATCATTGCAGGGATGACATTTCTGGGAATATCACTCCTAAGCCCATTCAAGGGGGTGATACTTGTTCTTGGAATTCTGATCCGCAAAAATCTCAATATTATTGCTCCCTATGACTTGTGGGAGGAGAGATACATGTGGATCATCACTCCTAAAGATGTGTTGTTGGAGCAATATTAGCGATAACTCTAAGATCATCACACCTCATGACTAGAAAGTGGTGCAATAACCATTTTTCATCACATGATACACTTTGTGATGGAAGAAATAATCATGTAAGGTCATTTAAATTGAATTTTGTATGCACAAAAAGCGAGGTATATGCATAGAGAACAAGGTATGAAAGCACACTTTTTTTTTTATTATGCACAAGATATATTTTATGGAGGATAAATTTTTAAAACGAACTGGTGGATGTCCTTATAACAAATTTTTAGATGGACATTTGTTTTTCTTAAAAGGTTTTTTTTAAGGTATACATTATATATTAAATATTTTTTTCATTTAAACCTTTTAATTAATATTTTTTGGTGTTCAACCTTGAAACTTTACCATTATTCCTCCTATTAAAAGGTTAGTTTTATAAGTTGTGTTTTGGGAATTTGTGCTAATGGAAAAAGTACAGAGTTCAAAGTTTTAGGTAGATAAATTTAATGGGAAAAGTAACTTCGAACTATGGAAGCTCAAGATGTGGGATATTCATTTGCAACAAGGATTGCAAAATACATTGGCGGTCAGGTCAAAGAAACTCACAAATATGTCAAACGAGGACTGGGAAGATATGGATGCAAGAGCTCTCAAATTCATATGTGTCTAATAGATGACGTTCTATTTAATATCATTGGTGTTATCGGATAAATTGGTAAGTGCAGACACAAATGGATATCCCTAGTTTCACCTCGAAATTAGAACAAAACACGACAGTATACTAAAATTTATTTAAATATCAATTACCAAATAAGAAAATGATCCAAAACATACCTTTTAAATGTTATAGAACCGACCTCACCAATGTGATCCCAGCTTTTTCGTAAGGCTTATGGAGAAGTATCTGCAAAGAAACAAAATCCAAAGAAGACAAGAATAATAGATTCTATTTGATATGAAACTATGTACGTGATCAAGGAATCATACAATATGGAAAAATAGTGTTCATATAGGAAAGAAAAAGTATATATGTATTAAAGAATGTGGAAGAAAGGTACAACTAGATTCCTTGATGTTGTCAGGTTCCTTCCAATAGTTCCTTTATTCCCACACACTTATTCTCCATGGATTATGAGCTTGTATATTTGAAAGTCACTCAAAATCTATCTTGACAAAGAAAATTTCATAGCCAACATACAAGCTCCAAAAACTCCAAGCTACAAAACTCAAGAACTAGCCATTCCAAAAACTATAATCCAAGAATTTTCTAACTAGCTTCCCCCATGAGAACTCTTCTCCCTTTATAAGATGAAAAGGATAGGGTTAGGAGGTTACGATGATAACATGAGAACAAGGATGTGACTCAGATCCAAACTGATCAGAGGCCACCTCACCCTCAAAGCTTCTATTATAGAAATTTCGAGAAGATGCTCTTTTTCTTCGTAAATAAGATCATCGCACCCTTAGAACCGAGAAAATTGTGACAATGTCGCAGGCCACTGTGGTGCAACCTACGACGATCCTAAATCACCACACCCTTAACACTGAGAAAGGTGTGATGGTCCCTTTTTATAAGGTTTTTACAAAGGGAAAGATAATTTTCATCTTTCTGGGAAAATGTATCTTCATTCTTCTTCAGGAATTAAGGCCATTGATCCTTCTAAAGACAAAGGATAGGTTTACATTATTAATAGTCATAAGGGTGAGGAAAATAATGTGTAACAATAATCCCCCCAATGTATTAAGTTAGAACAAAGTGATAGCTGGAATACTTTGTCGAGTCTGTGTAGGGAACAAGGAACACGTCGGTCATAAACCTTCCAACAAACAAGGAAATATAGTACAATAATATATATTCACTGAGGTAGGCATTCCCATACTCATAATAAAAGTGACTCAAAGTATAAATGTTGACATGAAAAGATCCATGTCAAGTAAGATAGGTCATGGCCACCAAACATACACTGTGCATCCATGCCATTATGACTCAAATATGAACATAGCCACGAGACATACACTTTGGATATATGCAACGGTACAATCTAAATACACTCCAATGCAACCTGAATATGTGAGAAAATATCCAGGGCCTTCATCTCCACCACTCCATAGTACGAATTTAACCATGCAAATACATGTGTTGAAGTCGAACATGGTAGAAACCGCTTGATTATCAGTCCTTAGTGTTTAGCATTAACAAGTGCGAGGTAAATCACCATTAATGTCAATGACTCCCAAGTTATACTAGGACAATCCAATGGGTGTGAATTTGTGAGTTGAAGTCAAACATTCAATGGATTCTCCTGATCAAGGGTCAATAATGAAAACCCACAATCGAAAGAGAGGAAACCTGTCATTGAGGCATGCAAGTTCCAAGGTACCAATTATTTTCTAAGTCTAATTCCTAGATAATGTGTTGAATTCGATAGGAAAAGACTCATCACAGGAGGGCCTTAATGTATCCCCCATCAATGACACGAAGGGGGTAACAAGATTTGAAGTAGATCATAATAACAAGTGTTTTGGGAATGACTCGAGGATGATCGATGCAATAGAAGGCTTAAGGACTGCAAAAATGGTCGACGCAATAGAATGCTTTCCGAGTTGAACTTCTCTTTGAACATATTGACGACATGACAACTGTCTTGGAAACAATAACTCAACAACAAGGATCAAAGACCAAGTTGTAATATCATAAAGGAGTATGATCAAGAGACAAGTGGATTTTCCAACCTAGACACAAAGCGAGTGAAAGGGTGTCATGCTCAAAAGTGACTCTTCCATAGAATACAGGTTTAGATACATTTCTTTCTCTATTTTCCCCCATCATTTTTGGAGAGTACCTCTTTATTTTTACACAATATTGAGGAGGATAACATATGCTTGAATTGTAAGCTCATCCTTCGAATGAGTCCCTCGAAGTATGTTTAACAAACCCTAGGAAGGAGTGGTTCGGTCCCATATGGGCCTTTCGATGATTGTTTTACGAGTCCAAAGAAAGTAAACTTAGTGGTTTTTCATATTTAGAGAGTCTGAAAAACGCTTAAAGGAAACTCCAAAATTTCCTTTTTCGTAAAGTAGTCTGATGAGACCAAATGAGAAATAAAATACCGCTCAACAAATGCTTTCTTAAAATAACTTAACTAGCATGAATAAAACAAGATCGCTCGGAAATATTTTCATTTTTAGAGAGTCTAAAAAGAGATTAAAGGGAACTCTATGGGATTCATTTTTCATATAACCTTTACAAGTCTGAAAAAGTGATAAAAGTATACCCAGTTACATTCTTAGGTATTTATGAGCACGAGAAAGAACAAATACTAAGCTCGGGATTGTTTTCATTTTTACTCAAGCTTAAAACAAAAAAAAAAAACTATGATTGGGATAGATTTTATTTTTACCCCAGCTTAAAACTAAACAAAACTATGCTTGGACCTGGTTTCATTTTTACACAAGCTTGAACTAGAGGAAACTATGCTTGCCTCCAGTTTAAAAAACTAGCGTCTTAACTATAGCATGAAGTCTGTTGAGCCTCTAAATTGACATCCCCACTACCCTATTATACTCCTCATCTATACCTTTTTGGCTTACCTAATCTTGGATAAATGACAAAGAACACTACCATTAGCCATTGATGAGGTCATAAGGTAAAGTATAGTTGAATTCATGCATTTTGTGGTTTATTGAGCTAGGATAATAAATGTTTCATGTACTAATGTTTAAGTTTCCATGTATAACCTTTGACCTCTAGATGAGTCCAACATTTTTGTATCATCTCAGCCATACAGTACTTATGTGCTAGATTGCCACTGTCTAAATCTAGTACCAAACACACCTTCCATTCAGATCCGGTAATGAACCATCCACTGTCGCGATCTAGTACCAACGGCCGCAGACTATTCTAGTCCAGTACCAACCACTTGCATACTGTTTGGATCTAGTACCATTTACCAAATATCACCTGTCACGATCCAATACCAATACAGGAAGAAAAATACACCAAGTTTAGGTCTAGATCATACCCAAGTTAATTGTTGGATGTTTGTTGAATCATCAAAGCTCTAGCAAGGTTATGTTAATCTAGTTTGTTTATTGCTTCATCCTCATACACTTTGTGTCATGAAGATGAAGCTTAAAATATGTAACCGAATATATAAATTTGACAATTGACTGATCTGCTAAAGATTTCACCTCCTTGTGTTTCACGACTAAGACTGTTTAAATAGTCATGGCAAGGATGGTGGAGGTAGTGGAGAGATAGCATAACACAATATGTGAAGCAGTGTTACATATTGCAGAACAGATTTTGAGTTGAATTTTAATAGAAGGATGTCAATTATTTTCAGGTCTTGATCATTTATGAATGAATGTGAGTTGAGTTGTTAGCATAGTTTAATTCTATGTTTTGAAATTTGAGTAAGAGGAATGTGTGGATTGAAAGAAAGCTTACTGTAAACTCCATTCACTGACTTGTTGAAGAAGCAAGGGCCCACTTCCCAACAAAGGTCAGCATCCTTATAGATTAGTGTTAGCAGTTGATTTCAATAGTATAAATGTTAGACTAGCTGAAGCTTTGATCTTTTCAGATGATAGCAATATAGTTCAGTTTAGGTTTCGATTGATTAGAGATATTTTTTTTCATATGCTCTGTTTCTGTTTTTATGAATTTGATTTCATTTCATGGACATAAATGTTGGCAGAAGTAGTTAGACATATTAGAAGGAGAACTAGTGAAGTTCACGACAGCACATTGTGAACCACAACATATTCACTATATTGACTATTGAACTACCCATGCTATGTCTTGATGATTGATGTGTGATTTCCCTTTCAAAAGTGTGATTGCATAGTTAGTTTTATGGGTCAGATAGTAGATTTGATATGTCAAAAGAACTCCATCTCATACTTGCATGTGCCATAATGGAGTAGATAGCCTCTCTGTGAAAGACAACCAAAGTGTGTTTTGCTTTGCTAGTTTGTTTTGTTTCTAGCATGCATAATCTAGAATAGTTATATACTCATGGCATTAGAATTAACTTCCTTACTGGTATCTTGTAACTCTGTTGATTACGAATCCCAGGTTGATAATTAATGAGTGCATTATATTACACATATAAGTAGCACAACATTTTGGCGTCGTTGTCGGGGAGTTGCAAATAGTAGGAAGTGATTTTTAGCTTAGATTGTTTGCATAGTTTTTGAATTATTTTAAAGGTTTCTTGAGGGAGGAGTATAAAACATTTAAGAAGTGAGTGAAGAGCCATGCGACCACTAGAGTGGGGTTCTCCGAAGCTAGGTTTCCCTCTTGCCTTCTAGATAGAATTAGTATTTCAATTCAGTTAAGAATCAAATTTCCATTTTATGCATAGATATAGAGATAATAAGGATAGATTTGTAAGCTCTAAAGATTCAAAAACAATCCCTCCCCACTAATCCAAATGACACTGGTGTAGGAAAAATTCCACCAGGAGAAAGTTCAAAGGGAGCCAGTGAGGCTCCAGAAGAAGAACCTAAATTGGAAGAATCAACATTGGGGCGAGCAGAACGTGAATTTGTTGAATGTTTAGGAGACACACAAAATCCAGTTTCTAAACCATCTATCAGTGGAATGGCAAAAGAAGAAGGAAATGCAGCCACTGAGATTGAGACCTTTGGGTTTTCAATCTTGGATATTTTCAGAAACATCAGCATGAAAAACATCCCACTATCATCATTACCCACTTTTAGAGGTATGTCAACTGAAGATCCAGACTTATTCTTATTTGAGTTTGACATATTATGTAGAAGCTATAACTACTCAGATGATGCCCAAAAACTTAATATCTTTCCTACTACAATGAAGGATTTAGCCTTAAGATGGTTCATGAGCTTAGGAGGAAATACAATCCTCTCTTGGGATCAAATGAAAGACACATTTTTATGGAAATACCAAGACTATTGTAAGGATAATGCTAAAAATGACATTTTTAAAATGAAACAAATAGAAGATGAAAGCCCTGAAGACTACTTAGAAAGGTTCTTATACAACTACCAGAAATCAAAATTATTCACCACATACCCAGTTGTAGTAAGAACCATATTTTTAAAGGGTATTAGAGATGATTGCATAGAAGTTTTAAATTTGTTAAGTTCATGAGATGTGCACCAAAATCCTTTTGTATAGATTTCATATTACTGTAGAAGATACTCAAGAGGACAAGCTAAAATAGGCAAAGCACCAAGAGATTCTTTTAGCAGAAATACAAGACAAAGCTCAAGAACTGTCACCATATTTGAGTTAGGAAACTTATTAGAGAAATTTAAAACAAACATCTTGAGCACAATCAGTAACCAGTTGGATACCCTAAAACTGAAAAAGAAACAAGAAGAAGAGATTGTTTTAGCAATTTTTTGTCCTAGATGCCAAAAGAAGCATGGTGAGAAAGAATGTCCATTAAATGTCATAGAAATTTGTGGCCTGTGTACACTAGAGCACCCCACATCTGAGTGTCCAACTTTTCTTGAACTACAAGCCATGTATAGGGGAGGAGGAGTCTCATAATAACAATCATACCCTTCCATAAGACCTTGGAGAGCACAAAACCCCAATGCATTTTATGACCCTAATGCACAGTATCAACAACAACAATGGGGTCCTCCCCCAATGACCTATCTACAATGGACACCTCAACAACCTCAAACTCAACCTTGGAAACAAGGTTGGAGGGGGCCTGTGTATGGGAATCCCTCTTACCCTACATATCCACAGTATCCTGCAAACATTTCCCAATTGCTACCTGGATTTAACCCACCACAGATGCAAGATTTACTCCCACCTCCTATACAACAGCAATTTACAACCCCCTTGAACCCTAACCAGCATCAACAAGTACCTATAAATTTCAAAAAACAACCACAAAACCAAGCTTCCCACAACCCTCAAAGACCAATAACAATCCCTTCCCATCCAATCCATAAACATAATAATCGACCCACCCACCCTGTGTAGAATACATAATTTCAAACCTTTCCCACTTATGAAATTCAACTACGATCAGGGAAAACTATAAATCAATCAAATCCTGAAGTAATAATTCAAGAAGAAAATAATAATCATTATGTGGAATAAAACACCTAAACCACCCCTATAGAATAAGAGACCTCCCCTCCTATTCCAATCACTTCTCAGTCTATATGAGTACCTCAACAAGTTAATCTTCCACCCTACCCCGAAAGACTATTAGTGAAGAAACCTGGCCCACCCTTGCACAAAGATATAGAGGATGAATTATGAAATGTATGTATAAAAATACCTCTGCTGCAAACCATTAAGGATATCCCCATATATGCCAAAATCATAAGGGATCTTTGCCTTAATAAACCAGGAAGGAAGAAGAAGGAACCTCCCCTTGTTCAAGTGGTGGGGCAATTATCTGAATTTATTTCTAAAATGCCATACAAATATAATGACTCTAGGAACTCAGTAGTCACTATTGAAATTAATGGTATTTATTTACCAAACACACTCATTGATTTGGGTGCAACAATTAATGTAATGCCTTTTGACACTATGAAAAATCTCCAAATCATCCAGTTAAGACCAACCCAAACCATGATAGAGTTGGAAGATAAGTTAGTCATTAGCCTTGCAGGAAGTCTAGATGATGTCATAGTCACTCTAGCTTCTTAGGAATATCCAGTAGACTTTCTAGTCATATACTCTAAATCATCCTCCAAACCAGGACACCCTGTGGTTCTTGGTCGTCCTTGGCTGGCCACAGTAGATGCCTTTATTAATTGTTCATCTAGTGAGATGACTATATCCAATGGCACACATAGCCAAAATATTGTCGTCTTTCCTCCTACCCAACTGGCATAGGAGATACTTGTCTAGTTAGAAAACACTTATGGAGAAGAAGATTGCATCAGACCCCTGTTAACACTTGAACAGGTAAGAGGAATGTAAGAACAATTGGATGAACAAGTCTTAAGTTTATTTTTGGCTGATACAAATTGTATTGAATATCCGAGGTCTTTTGCAGAGTTGTCACACATTTTCATTTCCGAATTTCAACAAACCTAGCACCCTGATATCACTCAATTATATACTTTATCACCAACTCCCTTATAGAAGGAAGAAAGTACTGAACTTGTTGAGATTAGCCCAGGAAAACCTTTGTATATCAACTCTAGTTTGGAACCAGAACAAAAGACACAAGTAATTGAAATTCTCCAAAGACAATTTGATGCCTTTGCATGGGATTATGTAGACATGAAAGGCATTCACCCTGACACATGCACACATCCTATATACACTAATGACCAAATCAGACCAGTTAGACAGCCTCAACGAAGGATGAATCCATCCCTTCAAGATATTGTAAAAGAGGAATTGCAAAAACTCCTTCAAGCCAATCTCATATACCCCATTTCAGATAGTCAATGGGTGTCTCCACTTGTCATAGTTCCCCAAAAAAATGGTAAGTCGAGAATATGTGTAGACTTTAGGGAGTTGGACAAAGCCACCCATAGGGATTATTTTCCCTTACCATTTGTTGATCAGGTGTTGGATACCTTGTCCAGAAATAAATATTTTTCGTTCCTAGATGGGTTTAGTGGTTATAACAAAATACAAATAGAACCCAAAGACTAGGAGAAGACCACTTTCACCTTCCCATGGGGAACCTATGCTTATAGGTCTCTTCCTTTTGGACTTTGCAATTCCCCAGCCACTTTTCAAAGGGTTGTCCTAGCCATTTTCTCTGACTTGACCAATGATTGCCTGTAAGTCTACATGGATGACTTTACAGTCCATGGAAAAGACTTCCGGGAAGCTTTGACTAGTCTAGAAAAAGTCTTGATTAGGTGTAAGGAAACTAATATTTTCCTAAGTAATGAAAAGTCAAAGATAATGCTCACTGAAGGTATTATTTTGGGACATCACATCTCTAGTTCTGGAATGAGAGTTGATCCGGCAAAGATTCATATTATCACACAAATCAGAATACCTTCCTCACAAAAGGAAGTTTGCATCTTTTTAGGGGATGATGGCTACTATAGAAGATTCATTCTGAATTTTACAAGCCTAGCTACCCCTTTATTCAAGTTATTATCTAAAGAAGATGAATTTAAGTGGGATGATGAATCCCAAATATCTTTTGAGATTCTAAAACAGAAATTGTCAACTACCCCTATATTAAGAGGACCAAATTGGTCCCTTCCTTTTCATATATGTACAGATTCCTCAGACACATCCCTTGAGGCAGTTCTTGGACAAAGGGAAAATCAAATGCCTTATGCTATTTACTTTATCAGTAAAAATTTGTCTCCAGCTAAAGTTAATTATACGGTCACAGAAAAAGAATTGCTAGTTGTGGTCCATGCTATCAATAAATTTATACACTATATTAAAGGATATCAAGCTTTTGTACACACTGATCATTCAGCCATCAAATTCTTAATGAACAAGCCTGTAACAAATCCTAGAGTTACAAGATGGTTGTTATTATTACAAGAGTTCAATATCAACATTATTGATAGACCTGGTAAGGATAATCTTGTGGTTGATTTCTTATCTGGAATGATTCATCTGGGAGATAACGCACCAATAGAAGATAAATTTCCTGATGAAAATTTGTTTGTTATTTCTACATTCACTCCTTGGTATGCAGATGTAGCTAACTATCTTGTGATAGGGAAGATGCCTCAGAAATTGTCTCCTAGAGAAAAATAGAAAGTAATTCAGCTAAGTGCAAACTACATGTGGCACGATGATTGTCTCTAAAAAACATGAGTAGATTTGGTAATCAGGAGATGTGTAAGGGAAGATGAAATTCATGATATTTTGCAAGCCTTCCATGATGGTCCTTATGGAGGACACTTCACAGACAAGAGGACCGCTTATAAATTTCTTCTATCTGGTTATTATTGGCCTCATATTTTCAAATATGCTAAAACCTATGTATCCAATTGTGATGAATGCCAACGAATGAGTAAGCCTACTGCACAAGACCAAATGCCACTTCAAGCCCAAGTAGTCATTGAGCCTTTCGAGAAATGGGTATTAGATTTTGTAGGGCCCATTAACCTTGCATCTAAAAAGAAAAAGTACATACTTGTATGTATTGACTATGTGACTAAATGGGTTGAAGCAAAAGATTTACCAGCTGCAAGTGAACAATCAATGGTAGATTTCCTTTTTAATGGCATCTTTAACAGATTTGGTGTACCTCGATAAATTGTAACTGATCAGGGAACTCAATTTACCTCTAATCTAGTCAAATATGTTACAGAACAGTACCAAATTAAACATAGGAAATATACACCCTACCATCCACAGGCAAATGGACAAGTAGAATCTACCACCAAAGTTATTTATTCCATTCTTACCAAAACAGTACAGCTACACCCCAAGGACTGGGCTGACATATTACTAGAATCCTTATGGGCTTCTAGAATCACCTGTAGGAATACAACGGGACATACACCCTACGAGTTGGTGTATGGGAAGCAGGTACTTCTCCCCATAGAATTCCAGATCAAAACCTTCAGGACTGCAGTACAAGTTGGCATGAACTTGGATGAAGCCCAGCAACAAAGACTCTTGCAGCTTAATGATTTGGATGAAATCAGGGAGGAAGCAATTCAAAGAACCACCCTCATTCAAGAGAAGAGAACAAAATGGCATGACAAGTATCTCGAAAAGAAAAAATTTCAACAAGGAGATTGGGCCCTGTTGTATGACAACAGATTCAAGAAATTCAAAGGTAAGTTAACTACTCATTGGATGGGACCTTATGAAATTGACACTGTCTATGACAATGGTTCAATCAGGATAAAGACAATTGACGAACAACATACACCACTACTTGTGAATGGTCACTGGTTGAGAATTTATAACAAACCCCTATCAAAAGTGGAATTTTTGACTCGTATACTACAGAATTCATATATGCAAGTGATCAGTAAGGAAGAAGAGATTCCTACTGATCCACATTGATTGATTGGTTTATTTTTAAACTTTTGTACATAGGTGTGGATTTTGTTTTGTTAATAAGATGAAGGTAACAAGGGATTCTTACCTCCTTTTTTTTTACTTTCACATTTTATCTTTGTAAGTATATTTCTATAATTTATTTGATCCTTCAAGAACTTGCTAAACATCAGTTTGTAGGCATCAACAACACTCTATTTTGCTCCGGTACCATAAATCATGTTCTAGTCCAGTACCAGTAGTCTTGTGCTGGTCCGGTACCAGAAGTCTGTCCTTATACAGTACTATCAGAACATATCACCTAATTGACAAGGAATGCTACACATATTTCAAAATATTATGTCAATTAATATGAAGCATGAAGCCATGCAGCAACCACTTAAGCTGGAACCAAGAAGCCAAATGCAACATCAAATGGCAACCCTTATGAAGCTATAACTTCTTTTGGTTCTGTTGTTGACTAAAGGGAACTATCTTTAATTTCTTTTGGTTATGTTGCTAAAAGGAAGAATTTTTAATTTCTTTTGGTTCTTTTTCTAGCTAAAAGGAAGTATAATAATTTATTTTGGTTCTTTTTCTAGCTAAAAGGAAGTATATTAATTTCTTTTGGTTTTGTTGCTTGACAAAGAAGACATAATCTTTACCTATGATTGTTAAAAGAACCATGCTTAATCTGCTTCAAAGTCTAGAGGTTTCCTTTATCCATTATTTCAGCATGATTAAAGGGATAAAAACTATATTAGCCTACAAGTAACTATCTCACCCTAACTAGACTTCAATAGTATTCATTGGATTATCTTTTCTAAAGAGTAACATATGAGTATAGGAATACTCTCTGTCATGGGCACACTAGGAAACTTTTTATGGAAGAGGATGTATCAGTACCCTAAGGTAACTTTAGGTCATTCTCTTATGGACAAACTCATAAAAAAATATACATCTAGATCTAATGTGCAATACATAATTTTATTTTTCCTTCAGACAAATCTTTAAAGACATCCAAATAAGAGAATATACCTTCCAACCCAATACCATCCCAGCCTGTAAAAATGTTTTCAAACGAGCCTCCCCTGTCACCATGCAAAATCACTCTTTAATTAAAATCGAAATATGTGACTATGGACAAGAAGCCTCTAATGGAAAAAGGGTTTAAGAGACTAACCCACCAAGATACTGAATAGGTCTGCTAGCAGTGGGTATCGGTCGGTGGTATGACTAGGCAAACCCATCAGGGTATGGAACAAGCCTGTTGGCAATGGGGCATTCTTCCCGGGGAAGAGATGTCTCTCACTTATTATCACAACTACCCCACCATAGTACTGAACAGGCTTACTGGTAGTGGGTTCTGGTTGAGAAATGTCTCATCTATACTTGTCTAATTGAAAAATTCATTTTTGTCATCTAAAAAAATGAACTCTACAAGCAAAGGTCACTATTGACATTTATGAGATACAAAATCTAGATTAACAGACAAGACAATTACTACAAGCAAATGTCCATTTGATAATTACCCTAAGTCAACTTTACCGGTCTGACATCTAAATCCTACATTACCTAAGAAGAAACTTCTTAAGAGTGGATCCCTAACTAGGGAGTCTAATCTAATTATACTGTGAAATTTATCCATAACATCTAATGATAGTAAATCTCTGAAGCAAGTTAGGTTGGATCTGTTCTTCTGGCAAAAATATAAAAACCTCCCTGTTTTCATTGCTGAATGCTACCCTTGTTAATAAGTCATCAAAAGAAAGGCAATTTCAATTTTTTTTAGGCATGTGATCATATTCTAGGTGATAAATGTACTTTTGGAATTTGATTTGATTTCTTTTCCCTTATCATCTTTTCTCCATTATAATACAGGTTGTTGAATCTTCTTGCATAAGGATATGCAACATACTTGGCATGGGGGAGGGTCAAAGAGCTCCTTCATAACTCTTTTTCAAACTCACATCTCATCTTCAGAAACCAGCATGTTCACCCTACAACCCTGCAGAACCAGACACAAAAGAAGATAAGCACAGAATAAAGAAGTTTCATGAAGTACAGGAAATTCCAGTACCAAGCTTCTAGAAAACTCCAGTCAAAAAAAGATGAACTCTGACAATCTACAAATACAAAGGCAATCACATATGCTATGGGTATTGATTATACAATGGTAAAAGTAAAGGTAACATGGTATTATTTATTTTCCTTTGCTTATAAAACTACAATAGGCATGAAAATGTATACTAGATATTATGACCTTAGTGTTAAAACCATGCACCTAACTTTCACTTCCCTCATACCCATATGCTTAACCTTAATCAATCCTCTCATCACATAAGTGCTTGAAAATGATTGAAGGAAAAATCACATCAAAAGTGTGAATATGGAGCATGTATAGTAATGATGAGCCACAAAAGTGCTTTTTCCTTAAGCAATCACAAACGTATCTCATGTCATGAGCCACAATTCAACATCAAATTCACCACTCAGAAGTCCAATCACCTATCCCAAACAACAATGATGCTTCAACACCCAATGTTTTTTCCCCATCATTGCACTAACGAACAGAAATGAAATGGCTTATCTGGGTGGCAAAGCCATCCAGATGAGCCTCATCTTGTCTTAATTTTCCTTTGTGGCATCTTTACTTAAACTCACCATTTGAATTAGTGATGACATCACCATATTTTTTTTCCCATTACCAACCTTTCTCCAGTTCCGAGCTTACTTCTCCCTACAATCTCCAGTACCAAACCCTTACCCTCATAATATGACTAAATCCTTACACTACAGCCCGATTTTCACTCATAGTTTATAAATATGGTTGTAAGTAGACATGAACCGGTATTCTAGATTTATAGAGAGACTGAGGAGTTCTAGTTGTGTAGAGAGAAGTATGCTAGAGTGGGATGGATGCCATTTTTGGAGAAATTCACAAGCTTTCATGAGAAGGTATCTCACGCATTTATTCAGGGTTATGATGGAGAGATTGCGCACATAGGAAATCTGCAACTAACAATCAACGAAGCAACTTTAAGGGAAGCCACAAGATTACCTAACAGAGGGGCCAAGTATTTCAAAGAAGTAGGAATTAACAAGGAAATGTGTCAATGATTTCTGAAAGAAAACCATCAACACCTTGATTGGAAAAAGGGGATTCCTAGTAACTATATCAAGGAAGAGTATCATCCAATGCTTGCTAGTCTTCAACAATTCCTCACTTGTGAGGGAAGGTATGTTGTAACCTTCCTATATCATCTTAGGCTTTTGTTACACTTTGAAGAAGGTCCTAAAATTGATTTCCCATATTTTTTATGGATGAGTCTGAACAATATGGTAAGAGGTGTCAAATCCCTATCCAAAACTGAGAAGACTAACATTTATCATCAAGGTCTTATTAAGATGTTAGTTATACATGAAATCAGAAAGCAAGGGATTAGCTGGAAAATCCTCATCACTCAACATCTTCCCATAGAAAACAAACCTGTAGAGGGAACCCATCCTACTCCATAGAAAGATAAGGAACCTCAAGAGAAAAAGGTCAAGAAGGATAAGGTAACTCCATCATCCTCCAGAACAGTGAGCCAAAAAGATAAAGCTAGTAAATAAGCAAGGCCCTCTTCCACAATTTGTAATATTTTTAAAAGTTAAGAATCAAAAGGTAAATCCAAATTAGTGGAGGGGACCAAAACAATAGCACTTGAGGAGAAAGTTCATAAGACAAAAATTGTGAGGAAAGAAAAGAATATCTCAGAAAATAGAGATGAACAGTCTATAGAACAATCCCCTGTAACCATTCCATGAACAGAAAAGAAGAAAAGGAAGCTTGTGAGAACCTTTGATCCATTACCCCCTTTTAAAAGAACCACAAGGAGCATGGCAAAGAAAGGAAAAGAAGTTTTCAGTCCTCATACACATGAAGAACCAATAGATCTTACCTCCCCTTCTGAAGACCTATCATTCCAGGATGACATCCCTAGCTTGAATGAGGAACAATTTACTATTACTTTATGTGGGAAGAGGGAGGAAGTGGAGGAAAGAGAATACATCCAACCATAAATGTTATAACCCTAAATTGCACTACCCCTGCTTACCTGCCATCAGGCCAACTCATTGCCCTTCATTGCCAAAGCCATGCTGAACAACTCTTATAAAAACTCCTTTTTTAAAAAGAATCCACTGGCAGGCCCACTACAGCCCGCGGGCCCCGCTAGCAGGCCCACTACAGCCCGTGGGGGCCCCGCTAGCAGGCCCACTACAGCCCGCGGATACCTAACAAAGCAAAAAATCAGGGAAGTTTCCGTCGGGACGAAGAGCTTTTTGTCAGTTAACTGGAACTCCCGGCCATGCATGGCCGAGAGTTCGCCTAAAACCCTAGCTCCTTCTAGCCTATAAAAGGAGGGGTAGGGGTACTATTCAAGGTGGAAAAATCATAGCAAGGAAACTCTGCCAAATTGCCAAGTCAGTTTTGTCCCAACCCTTTAGCCTTGCCTCAAGCTTTAGGAGAAATTCATGCAGCAGCAGTTGGAGGACAAAAAGAAGAGGAGGAGCCTAGGATCAGGATCGAGGAACGACGGTCGATCTCAGAAATCATTGTAAGTTGGTTCATATTGAGATTAATGAAAAAGATACTTTTCCCCTCCCGAATACATGAATCTCATCTAGGTTATTTGATTTATGTTTTATCTCTAACCCCCCAGTAGGTCAGTAGCAGGCATGCATAGTTTTGTCTTGATTGCAGGAAGCTTTGTGGAAGG
>JZKD02S1674130.1:21128-39193 GCA_000966675.3 Picea glauca | reverse complement strand
GGGGTTGAGATTTTGGGTAGAAGGTTAAAGGTTAAATCTGAAGGGTCATGATCTGCATATAGGCTTAGAACCCTAGCTTATTAGTCCGTAGGGTAAAATACCCAACAACAAAGTGTCATTGGCTACTTATTCAGGCATCATTGTGAGGTACATTGCAAGTTCCCAAGGGGAATTGACTTCATTTTCATAGTACAGGGAAAGGATGCTTGAGTACTACAACACTGGATTGGATAGAAACCAAGTCAGAGACTTGGGTATTTCAAAAAAATAACTATTGTCTATTTTTAGGGATCCTCAAAATGGAGAAGAACTACCTTTGACCAAAAAGAACATTTGTATTGACTGGTGTATCCATCCAAAAATTAGTCAAAACTAGATGGATAGGTGGTATATGGTTTTTTATAAACCTCCCTGCAATAACAGGGAGGTGCCCTTATATTTTTTGAGAAAATTGTTGGATGAATTTATTTTGGGTCACCATGTCAACTAATTTGACATGGGTGAGCTCTAGTGGGTGGATCAAGGGTCTGCATAGGACTGATAGAATTCCAGGTGTGATCCCATGTTAGGTCCTCGTCCCCCCAGTTGAAGGCATGACCCCCCTTCCCAACATCCTCATGTTGCAAAGAGCTTGCAGTGGTTACAATGATCTATTTCATCACTGACCCTGAGCCTAGTGCAACATGGAATATTTGTTTTACTGTCTCGGCAAGAAATGACTATCGATGAAATTGATAGAGGGGTCGAAGCTTCACCCCAAACATCATATTTTAGTGACAAGAGGGAACATTGACATAACGATTGTTCATGTGAACCTCGCATATCCTTGAGTTGTGGGAAGACCTTTTATGGGCCTATGGAGGTTAGTGGACACCATAGCTTCATGGAGGAGGTTAGTATCTTAACCATGAATATGTTATTACTTTTTCCATATTTGTTTTTTATTTTTTGTATTTATATCGATATTTTATTGTATGTTGTTTTGCAATTATTAAATCCATGTAGTAGACCCTTTACACCCAAAGATTCGTTAGTTCCTATCTCCACCATTGATGCAATAGTAGAGGCATCCTACTCATTGGGCATAGCCCATACACAGGTATGTGTCACATTTGATAAATTCACCATATTCATTTCTTTATTTAATGGCATCCTCAAATTTTTAATGTTCTTATGTTTCTACAGGATGTGGGAGCAAGTGATGTCGGGGAATGTCCATCTTGGATGGAAAAGTCACATGCATCACCGGTATCATGTGTAGAGTTAATTATCATTTAAATCTCAAATTTGTTGTGTTTATGTTTTTGAATTTTACTATTTGTTACTAATGGTTCAATATTATTAATTTGTATGTATGTTGCGGACATATTTTCTAGTTGCAGTACTACTGTAGTCCCTGGGCACCTGGTATCTACTTCTGGGTTATATTACTCCAACATAAGAGATTTTGAATCACTTTCACATCTTATGGGGGTCCATCGTTGCCCTCCCCCAACATTTGTCTTTTTCCATGCATCACCAGTGGATTCACCCATAGGCCACCCATCCACACCACCTCTTCCATTGCATCCATCCACAATGAATGCATATGTATGCCACCCATCCCCACCACCATTTCCATCGGCCCCATCCACCTAGGATTCCACAGTAGAGGTTTCCTCGGAGCAAGTTGTACAACCAATCACTCCACTTACCAATGAATCTCCATCAAGGCTCGCGATATTCACGGTGAGATAATGTGTTGATGATATTTTTAATGTATCGTGAATTTTATTTTACGCATATTTGTTTAATTTTCTGTATGTGATCCTTGTAATTGACGCAGGGTGGCATTGGTGAGAGATTGGGGTCATGGAGGAGGGTAGTAAACTCATGATTATCAATATCATATGTGGTGATTTGTCTTAGGTTAAATTACGTTAAATTACAAAGTATCATTTTGTATGTCTTTTAATTCATTAAGGAAAAAAACTTGTAACAATGTTTTTTCTTTGCATAGTCTCCGAAGTGACAAAGCATGCCCAGGCCCAGAACCTCTCGAGGTGATTCCTCGAGAAAGAGAATAAAGATATATTTTCAGGATGATCTTGAGGGTGTAAGTGGTCAATGATTGACCAATTACTTCCATTATGTATGTATATAGGCCACCATATGGTTGTTTTCCATGTTAGGGAACTTGTTGCCATTTTGTAAAAAATGTACAATTTAGATGATGTTGAATATATATATATATATATATATATATATATATATATCATGGCACAGTTTTTATGTTCATCTCATTCTTTCAACATTTTATGTTGATGAATGTATGAATTTCAAAGTGTATGAATTTTATGTGTATGAATGTATGATTTTTTTCTAAAGTGATTATAAATAATTGTGTTACAGATTAACAAATCTCTTATGGTGGAAAATATTTCTAAGTGATAAATCCATAAGTAATGAATGGTTCTCATTACCTAAATTTATGGGTAGGGAATACATTTCCTTCAACATTGGTAAAGTTAAACTAATTACCAATGCAGTGGACACACTTGGGTGCACTTGTTGGATGCAGACAAGACACCAAAGAACTCAAAGTTGATGGATGACACTTGAGTCCACCTTAAAGTACTACTTTCAAGGAAATTATCATATACAAAAGAGGATGCCTCAAAATTACTAAAACATCACCATCATTGTCGTCATCATCATCATCATCATCATCATCATATATATATATATATATATATATAATATTAAATTAGTAAAACAAAAAATCAAACTTGTATGTGAACAAACTTATAAGCTCAATTCCATGAATCATAAATACATCAATTTTCAAACTTTACAGTTGGTAGTGACAATTCTTGATCTTTTAAAAATGGTTTTTTTTTAAATGAAATGTAAACTCAAGTTCATGAGCCATAAATATATTAATTTCCCATATATAGTATTGGTTACTTGACTTAAAAACTCCAAAACTAGTAAAATTTAAAAAAACATTTAATTAGTAGTATACACTAAAGAAATTTTGAGGAAACAAATGTGACTTACCTAAATGGTGTTGAAAATCATACTAAAGGCCATAAATAATGCACATATGGGTAGTGAATGAATCTCCAAATTTCCACATTTCAGTTTGCATGTTTAAACAAATCACATAACTATGATCATCATAAACATATAACAATGAAAAGTAATATCCCGCAACACATAAATAGGGAAAAATGTATACATATCAAATGTATATATAATTCTAACCAAAACCAACAAATACTAATAAATGAATCACTAAGATAAGTAAAAACAAAGTTCTAACCTTCTAAGGCCAAAATATAGGTTGTTATGTTTACAAATATCTAGAACACCAATCTGATCTAAAAATAAACTAATCGCCCCTTGCGTGTCTTATCATGTAGCTTCCCATTTTAACCTATATAACAATAAATATAACTTTCCATAACATTATGCAAGGAAAAGTTCAAATCAAAATGTGGATTTAAATGAAATAAGAATAACAAAAAAAGAAACCTTTCTCATTCCCAGAAATATTGTTTTTTTTTTCTACGGACATATGACTTAAGTTTATATCACAAAGTTCCTTTCCATCCAATCCAGTGTTTATGACATTTTAAGTCTAGGCGAAAAAATTTTCATTCCTTGCCAAGCCATGCCATGCCTTTCCTTTCCTTGCCTTGAGTTTCCATGTCATGCCATGCCATGTCGTGCCTTTCCTTTCCAAGCCATGCCATGCCATTGCATTGCTTTCCTTTCCATGCCATGCCTTACCTTTCCATGTCTTTCCATGCCATACCTTTCCTTTCCATGGCATTTTGTGCCATGCCATGCCTTTCCAAGCCATTCCATTCCATGGCATGCCATGTCTTTCCTTTCATTTACATGCCATGCCATTCCTTTCCAATCCATGGCATGGAATGTCTTTCCTTTTCATGGCATGCCTTGCCTTGCCATGAAATTTCTTTCCTTTCCATGACATTCCTTGTCAAGCCTTTCCATGGAATGACTTTTCTTGCCTTTCCTTTCCATACATGCCATGCCATTCCATACCATGCCTTCCCAAGCCATGCCATGGGATTCCTTGCCTTGTAATGGCATGCTTTTCCTTTCCATGACAAGCCTTTCCAAGCTTTTTCATGCCATTCCTTTCCAAGCCTTGTCATGCCATTCCTTTCCAAGCCATGCCTTGTCTTGCCTTGCCTTTCCATGACATGCCATGCCATGCCTTTCCAATACATGTCATGGCATGCCTTGCCTTTCCAATCCATGGCATGCCATTTCCATTCCATTTCCATGTTATTCCATTTCTATGCCTTGCCAAGCTAATAAATTATATTAACTAAGTTCAAACAAGTCAATGGGAAGTCCCAAACACCACAAATCAACAAGGAAACTATAGTTGTTATAAAACTTGTGATTAAGATGTTTAACTTCATAAATATGACAAGTTACAATAGGAAAAATATAACAACCCTTAAAACAAGTAACCATGCAATGAAAGGGGGTTGAAAATGCAAGCGTAAAATAGGGCTTAGATAAAAAAAAATGTACGCTGAAATGGAATATGCCACATAACAACCCTAGAATATTCAAGACATCAAGCCCTAAAGGGCTGAAAATTATGACAAAAATGTAATAAAAGGTGTCAAGATGTAATAAAAGGTGTCCTAATCTAACCATGAAATAGAGGGTTTCAAGACAAGATTAATTCAAGAAGAATACAAGATAACATGCAATGCCACCACTTTGATAAAACATTTATTTAATACACTCAATAAATAACCATAAACGATTTAGAAAGATAACTTACTAGGTAAATCAATGATCATCCATGAATTCCTAACCATAAAATCATCCACAAAACTTGAAACACAGATCTAAGGTATATTCATAGTTTTGGAACATAGATTATCATAATTAATAGGATTTACATAGAAAGGGAGGTCACTAAATAGGTTTATGTTCCATCCTTATGGTGTAGTCTCATTATACTATTGATCCATAATTCCTTGCCTTTGCATTCCTTTCCATGCCATGCCTTGACTTGCCTTGGATTTACATGCCATGCCTTTGAATGCCATGTCATTCCATGCCTTTCCTTTCCTTTCCATCCCATGCCATGCCATGCCTTTCCTTTCCATACCATGCCATGCCTTTCCTGCGAATGGAATGGCAAGGCAAGGAAAGGAAAGGAAAGGCATGGCATGCCAAGTCAAGGTAAGGTAAGGAAAGGAAAGGCATGGCATGGAAAGGCAAGGAAAGGAAAGGCATGGCATGAAAAGGCATGGAAACAAAATGCATGGCATGGAACTTCAAGGCCTTATTGATCCATGCCTTTCCTTGCCATACCATGTCATTCCATGCATTTTATTTCCATACCATTCCATGCCTTAGTATGGCATGGAAAGGAAAGGCATGGATTGGAAAGGCAAGGCATGGAATGGTACTTCAAGGAAGCATTGATCCATGCCATTCCAAACCATGATTTTCCTTGTCATGCCATGCCATTCCATGCATTTCCTTTCCTTTCCATGCCATTTCATGCCTTGCCTTTACCTGCCTTTACATGCCTTTCCTTTGCATGTCTTTCCATGAAATGCCTTGGATTGCCTTACCTTGCCATTGCATTCCATGACATACCATGCCTTACCTTTCCTTTCCTTGTCATTCCATGCCTTTCCTTTGCATGCCTTTCCATGCCATGCCTTGCATTGCCTTACCTTCCCATGCCATGTCTTGCCATACCATGTTGTGTATTTCCATGACATGCCATGCCATGCCTTTCCTTACTTTTACATGCCATGCCATACCATGCCTTGAATTTCCTTTCCATTACATGCCTTGAATTGTGTTATCACATGAACTCTTGTTAGATTCCTATGGGTTTGTGGTTTCTACCTAAGTTTGTATTTTTTCCTCGGTCTCCCTATTTTCCTAGCCCACAACCAGTAGCCTAAATCCTCAACCATGTAGGCCGCAGCCATGAACAAAAAGCACATATTTCCCAATGGTCCATTTCGGTCATGAAGCACAAGCAGAAGGAAGTTTTAATCTTTCAACAATGAAGATCCATCAGGCGAATCAATTGACGGTGGGCATTTTTTGGAAGGTCAAAATTTGCATGCAGTATAGTGCCAAAGAAAAATCGCAAAGTCAAAAGGTCGAGAAAATATTTAACATGGGCCGTAGATATCATTAGGCGAGATCAACAATGGAAAATAATCATGGGAATCGAGAGTTCGAAATAGTGTTAAAGTTGTTTTTCAAAGGTCCAAACTCCCTAAACCTGAAATCAGAAGGAGCCATCTGATTCAAAGGGATGCATGGCACCAAATCCGTGAAGTTGCGGTTTCATGAATCAGAGGTTTTAGCATGGAGAACGACGCAAGTTCGCCAAGTGAAAAATCATGAAGCACCCAAGAATTGGACCCATGACCATAGCACGTGATCATATGGAAAGCAGGGCCATAAAGAAGGGTAAGGGCCTATTGAGCTACTAGTGACTGGGGTTTTCAAGGAATAAATCATGGCCATAAAATTCAAAGCAAGTCCGACCGTCGATCTAAATAAGGCCATTTCACAATTCTGGGCATCGATATATTTGGAATCAAGTGAAGTGGAGTCTCCCAAAAGATTAAATCTCAAAATGCCTTTGGATATGAGCCCCAGGTCATGGACTGAGGTTGCATGCAGGATGGAGCGATGGAGAGGAGCTACACCACAGGCCACAAACCCCTGTATTGGTCACAGAATATGATCTGCATGGCCTCGAGGCATCAAGATTGACTCGAAGAAGTCATGGACACCGCCTAGAACATTCATGAGTGTCAGCACCTGTCCTTATCCCATTGAATGTAGTTAATGGAAATGGGGGAGGTGGTTTAAACCTCATCTCACCCCACAAATTGAAAGTAGGTTGAAGATGGTCATGAGTGTAGATTGACAATCTGAAGTTTCCTTCTACATGAATTTTCCTACAAAACACATAACTGAGGAAAGATCACATCTGACATGAGAAGGCCTGCACAGTCTAATAGAGAAGGCACCGACTGAAATCTTTAAATGTAGAGGTCCAATCATGCTCTCAGTGGTTGCAACATTTCTAATTATATATAGGAAGTTTTAGTATTTTGTTAAGGTTGAATGGTTGATCTAGGCTCCCTGCTATTGTAATATTTTGATGAAGAACACTAGTTCTTTGGTTATGTCTTAATTTGATATTTCTTGATTAATCTAAGTCATCTTTATTACTCCGTCTTATTTTCGTCTGATACTGACAGAGTTCATGATTGACTGATTCACATAGATTGTTGTAACTATATTATGATGAATGTTTGATTATATTGTTGTTATATTTTCTTTCAGTTTCTTTGAGATTTGAATTCAAGAGGATCTTGCATTTAAGATTTTCCTCCTTAGGTTGTTGGAAGACCTGATGTCCACAACAGACCTCTACACTCTCCTCACCAAAGTCTTCCTCCTATTAACCTTTACTCCAACTTACTGACTGAAGTTGATCCAAGACCTCAATTGCTTGCGCATACCGGTCTAGATTTATGAGTTAGAACGTTATTTTCATTGAGTCTTCTCCATTTGGCCTCTTAAAAATCATTTACATTTACTGTATAAACTGATGGGTATTGGTCTTATCCTCCCACAATCTGAGGGTGACTTCTAGTGCTAAAATTTCTGACTTCGTTGTCAGGGAACGAATTGAAGACTTTTCCTTGGGGTAGAATGACAAAGAAGCTTTGATTTTGAAGGTGCATCAGATATCAAAACCATTGAAGATTGCAACTTGCACCTAGAGAATCCACTGGTTTAGTTATGGCTCCTAAAGGAAGACACACAAGGTCCACTCCACTGTTGCCTCTAGCAACGCTTGAAGCTGACCTAAAGGAAATTATCAAAAAGGGAAAGACCGCTCAAAAAGATACCTCCACTGCTATACCAAGTTTTTCTAATAATTTGCATAATCCCTCTTTACAAACTCCAGTAATTGTTTCTGATTCTCCTATTATACAAACTACTAGAGTTTCAAGAAATTTAAATTTTGGGAGTTTTCCTGCCGATTTCACCCCTCCTATTCTTGGTTTGGAAGGAGAGAGTTTTAACACCCCTTTCTCCCTTGAATTTGTGAAGTGGTTTATACCCAGGACCTTATACGACTTTCCTACTCCAGACTTTACTACTCCTCCTCTTGTTAGAGTTATTGCAGTTATAGAAGGAGAAATCTTTGTTCCCTCAAGCCCATTATCTTTATCTCCCAGAAGCACGATCCTAGTTTCACATGTCTGAAGTCCACCCCCTCCAGGTTCTCCTCCAGTTCACATCCCAATGGCAGGTGATAATCCCCCCAAAACTAGAATGGAAGCTATAGTCACTACAAGGCTAGCCCCTCTCGTTCTTCCTCAGCCTTTGAATTTCCTCTCAGCTGATGGCTACCTTAAGCAGTTTCCCAATTCATAGGTGAAGAAAACATAACTGCAAAGGGACACCTTGAATCCTTTTATAGTTTTACAGATAATCATGCAATTGAGAATGAAGATGTATGGATGAGGATTTTTGTTCATAGCCTTGATGGTGAGGCTATAAAGTGGTTTAGGGCCTTGCCTCCTAGATCTGATGGGATTGAAGACCTAGATGAATCCTTCTTAAAAAATTGGGGGGATAAAAAAGATTTCCCATACTATATTACATTGTTTGGATCACTAAAGAAAGGGGAAGGGGAATCTGTTTCTGACTGCTCAAAGAGGTTTAATATAATGTATCCTAAAACTCCCACTACGATTAAGCCTACATAAAACTCTGTAAAGATTACTTATTCTAGTGCTTTTGACCCTAATTTTTTCCTCATGTTAAGAGAAAGAAGAGCTACCTCCTTGACTCATATGAAAGATGCAACCATTGAAGTAGAATCTAATATATTGCCAGTTGATAAGCTCAGGAGTAAGGCTGATAGAGACAGAAGAAAAGGTAGGTCTGAAGGTTCGACTTCTGGTTCCTTTGCTGCACCCCCCCCCCCCCTAAATGGATGAAGTAACCAAACTACTAAAGTCACTTTCTGATAGGATGGAAAGATTCGAATTGGAAGGAAAGAAGAGATATATAAATCCCCAAATTGCTGATAATAGGGGTAGTTTCAAAAGACCAACTAATGTCCCTTAGACCATCCAAAGAGATCATAGAAACAGGGACCAAGATGATCAGAAAATCAAAACTCCTTTCTAAAATAACCTAGTTACCAATGAAAGTGGAGAGGAAGAAGATTTTGATATTGATATCCATTTCCTTGGAAATACCTCTTCATTCCCTCATTTAACTCAGTCTGCATACGAAGAATACCTCATGAGTAATGATCCGAAATTGGATCCAGAAGCCTGACAGGGCTTGAAAAATGCTCAAAAATGAAAGTGCTCGGAATGCGATGAAACTAGTGTCATTGCGTCTGTCTCGTCTTCCTGATTCCAGCGGTATATTTACTTTGTCAAACGGGCTCCGTATGAAGAAGATATCGCGTTTTGTCTGAAAAGCCAAACAGGGAAAAAAAGGGATGACTGTACAGTCCGTACAGTCCACGTGTCATGTTGACTGTGCAGACCGTATGGTCCGTACAACTGACCTGGCAATCCAAGAAGGTGACATGTGGTAGCTCCAGGAGGCAACATGTGTCAGGCAGATCTGGGCATACGGGCAGACAACTGGACCAATCCGGAGGTGACACGTGTCACCATTGTAAGGGTGGCACGTGGCACAGATGACGTCAACAGCTGACGTGGCAGGCTGACACAGTAGGCGTATGGCATATGACATGGCGTATGATGATTGGTAGGCATGGTTGAATTAGATGGTGACATGTGGCATTTCGTTGGCTAATGGTAAGGTGTCGCATGGCCCAATCATGGGATGCCACATGGCACCCCTTTATTGGTTTATGGTTGTTAAGTAAAACTATTGGAGTCCGTGGGGTTCGACCCCCGGACCTCCCCACCATATAATCCCTTTGCAAAGTTTGACCAACCAACATGTCACATTATATCACTTGATATATATATGGGTTTTAATATATATATATATGTTTACATTATTGTATATTGGCGCGGGGGTCGGGTCGGGGCTTAGCCCCAGCCCATGGTCCTTTGTATTACCCATATGACCGTTACATATTTGGTTGTGCAAGAATGTAAACAGAGCCCGCGGTTATGTTGATTACACATATGACCATGCTATATATATTATAGCTTGACAGAATGTGCGCGCAGGATTTTTAGCCCGTGGTTCTTTGGAATGCACCATGTGCCCATGCCCAGAGTGTGGGGGAAGTTAAACGGTTATAATTTTAAATCCCTTGGTCATATCACGACTCTCCATATGCCCAGGTGCCTAGGTGGTTAGGGGCTGGTGCACCCTTAACCGTCCTATGGTTTTCACCATTGGCGCGGTTGCGCCCGGTGCTGGGTTTTTAGGCTTTATATTGCGTGTGAGCCAGGTTCAATGAAGAAGGGGTGTGTTTTGTAGATGCAGAGACAGTAAGCTTGAAGGGAAAAACTTCCAGCAGGCCTAACTTCTTCATTTTTTGACCGATTGAGGTGCTGAAAGAGCCCAGATAGAGGTTTTTGGACACTCTGAACCCATAGGAGCAGTCAGAATAGAGTTATACTGAAGGGAAACCAAGCTAAATCCATTTTTGATGCAGAGAAGCTTTTGAGGAGGAGACGTTGTCGGACCATTTCTGGGAGCTCCGAACATCCATTTTGTGTGCCATTTTCTTTGTAGGGTTCTAGAGATCTGGAAGAACATAACCAGATCAGTCTTGTAGCCATTTGGCATTGTAGCGATGTACTTTTGAGCTTTTGATAAGAAATAAAGAAGCCTCGCCCACAGAGACAAAGTCCCGGAGACATAGGCAAAGTTGTGCCGAACTCCGTTATCAATCTGTGTGTTATGGTTTGTTGTCTATTATTTCATTTCAGATCTGCAAATGTGTATATGGCTGTCATAATCCCTCTTCTTTCCTCATTCTTTCACTAAGTTTTCTCAAATGGTTATTTAACGCATGAAAAATTAAAACTCAACCATAAGTCATTAAAAGATCCTACGGATCAAGTAATCAACTCAATGAGCTGAGAAAAGGAGAAAAGACCAGCAATGATCCAAATAGATATAACCTCCGATCCAAGAAGAAGGAAGGAAATCCTGACACCCCTGAATGGCCTTCTAGAACTGAGAAACCTGCTAGAGATATAGAAGACAACAACAAAGAAAGGAAGGAATAGAGACCCCCACCAGTGGCCAAAGGTCCTGTCCTAGAGGTGAAGGAGATTTTGAAGCCTCCCTCCCCTTATATATTTGAGCATGAGATTCAAAAGATTAGAATCCATGTACCTCTCTCAGAGTTAGTCAAGCATGAGGATTTCAAAAGGTGCCTATCAAATGTTTTTTATCCTGAACCTGCATCTCACTCCACGGACTCAGTTAACCTCCAAATATGAAAGTCCAGCTATCACACTAGGGCCTTTGGTAGAGGATAGAGATGACTCATCCCCTCCCTTGTACACCTCATTGAACATCCATGATAAGGTGTTTCATAATTGATTGATGGATTCAGGGGCATTTCACAATCTTATGCCTAAGATTATCATGGAAGAGCTCGGGTTGGAGGTTACAAAAGCCTACCATGACCTGTATTATTTTGAATCCAGGAAGGTAAAGTGCCTTGGGGTTATCAAATACCTAGTCGTTTCTCTGTTCCAGCTGCCAATGAAGAGTGTGGTCATGGATATCATAGTGGTTGATGTTCCCCCTAAGTTTGGGATGTTCCTATCTAGATCTTGGATAAAGAGACTGGGGGGGGACCTTGCAAATGGACATTTCATACGCCACCATTCTTGTTTTCAGGCATGAACAAAGGATACTTTATAGGGAAGCTCAGTTGGCCTGCATAATTAGTGATGAAAGAAACCCCACCAACCATCCTATTTTTTCTCTTGAAACCGATTTGGGATCCAACATATTGCAACTCACTAATGCTCCTGAAGCCCCTCTTGAAATCATAAAGAAGCCCATCACGTTTTGTGAAACCCCTCCTTCAACTACCTCTATTTGGAATATGTTCTTTGATGGAGCCTCTTCTAAGGAAGGTGTTGGTGTTGGAGTGGTATTTGTTTCACCTTATGAAGAGACTATAGATTTGTCCTACAAGCTAGAATTTTAGGCTACCAACAACGTGGCAGAGTATGAATCTCTTGTTTTGGGTTTAAGGGCTGCAAAGCACATGGGGATTGAGGAGCTATCAATATTTGGTGATTCATAGCTAATTGTTCATCAAATCAAAAGTATTTACCAAGCTAATCATCCTAGGCTGAAAGCTTACAGAAACGAAGTATGGGACCTAGTTGACAGTTTATTCTTGGCTTTCAACATTTCATTTATTCCAAGAGAGGAGAATACCATGGTTGATTCTTTGGTTGTTTCGGAAAGCCATTTCTGAGTCCCATTTCCACCAAAACCCAAGTATGATGTAGAGGTGAAATATAGGCCCTTTGTACCTGACAATGTCAAGCATTGGAAGGTGTTTGAGAATGACCTGAAGCTCAAAAAATTCCTTGAGTCTGTTGATGAATTTTTTGCATTACATATAGATCAAGATCACGAATCTGAAAATAATCCTCAGACTGACGTTCTTCTAAGAAAAAATTCCCATCATCATATTATTCAGTTGCCTAGCAATCATATTCCAAAAGGACTAGTTCCTTTGGAAAGACTATTCGACGGGAATGATGTGGCAATGAAGGTTAAAGGTTCAACTGATGATTCTAATGTAGCTGAGTACAATATTGGTACAAAGAAGGATCCAAAATTTGTCAATTTGTCAAGCAGCTTGTCAAGGGAACAAAGGGTTGAATATGCATAGTTGTTAAAGGAATTTTTTGATGTGTTTGCCTGGACATATGAAGATCTCATAACATATCACACAAGTGTCATTGAACATAAGATACCATTGAAGGAAGAGGCCAAACCATTTAGGAATAAATTGAGACAAATAAATCCTATATCACTGCCTATTATGGAGAAAGAGGTGAAAAATATTTTGGATTCCTAGATTATAATTGCTCTGAGGTATTATGAATGGGTGGCCAACTTGGTTCCAGTGAGAAAGAAGAATGGATAAATCAGACTTTGTGTCGATTTCAGGAACCTGAACAGAAGCTCTAAGAAGGAAAATTACCCCATGCCAAAGATGCAGCACATGTTACAGAGGGTTATGAGTGCATCTAGGATGGCCATGATTGATGGATTTTATGGCTACAATCACATTTTTGTCTTTCTTGAATACAGAAAGAAGACAACCTTCACTACACCTTGGGCTACATTCATGTACGCTAAGATTCCCTCTGGATTGATGAACGTGGGGGAAACCTTCCAACGAGCTATGGACATTGCATTCATTGGAAAAAAGAATAAATTTTTAGTCATATATTTGGATGACTTTACAGTTTTGTCCAAGTCTGATAAAGAACATTGTTATCATCTAAAAAGGGTCTTCTTGAAATGTAGGAAATTTGTTCTCTCCTTAAATCCTAAAAAGTCATTGTTCACCATGAAGGAGGGGAAATTATTGGGGAACATAGTATCAAATGAGGGAGTAAGGATTGATCCTAGTAGGGTAGAATCTATCCAAACCTTGTCACTCCATAGATCGAAGAAATAAGTTCAGTCTTTCTTGGGGAAAATTAATTTTCTGAGAAGGTTTGTTTCTAATTTTTCCAAAATGGTAAAATATATTACAACCATGTTGAGGAGGGGAAATGAAGTCAAGTGGACTACAAAATATTGAAATTATTTTTATCAAATAAAGAAGGCCTTCACTGAAGTAGTTGTGCTCAGCAGTCCTGATTACTCCAAGGGTTTTCTGATTTTCTCTTTCACTTCATTTGACACAGTAGAAGTTGTTTTATTGCAAAAAAATGTTGAAAAGTTGGAGCAACCTATTTCCTTTTTCAGTAGGGCATTGAGAGAAGTTGAGATAAGGTATGACATAATGGAAAAGAAGGCCTATTCTTTGGTAAAATCCCTCAAGTTATTCAGATTCTATGTTCTACATTCAAAGGTCATTGCATATTTCCCTTTAGATTCTATGAAGGAGATCCTTATCCAACTTGACATAGACAGAAGAAGGAGAAAGTGGATTTTGAAGATCCTTGAATTTGATCTTGAAATAAAGCCCACCAAACTTGCTAAAGGCTAAGGTTTAGCTAGGTTGCTGGATGAATCTAATTGAAAATATTTGGGAGTAAATTTTATCAAAAATTGTTCAAAAAATCAACAAGCAAAGTTGTCTAATGAAGATTCTCAAGTTATCTTCCCATTGGAAAAATGCACTTGGTACAAGGACATTATATTTTTGCTACAGAATTTGTAGCCTCCTAATGGCATGGAAAGAAAAAAGTTAAGATCCTTGAAGCTAAAATAAATTAATTATTGTCTTATTGTTCAATTCTTATATTGGAAAGACCCTTTCGGAGTGCTTTTGAGATGTCTATACCCACATGAAGACCAAAAGATTATTTATGATTTTCATGACAGTTTATGTGGGGGGAATCACTTCTGGAGAACCACAACCTACAATATTCTCAGAGATGGGTATTTTTGGCCTAGTCTCTTCATTGATGTCTGTGCAAAGATCGGGTCTTGTGTCAAGTGTCAAAAATTCTCTAGAAAGTAGCAGCTCAAGTCTTTTCCATTGAAACATGTGGTAGCTCCAAGACCCTTTTAGCAGTGGGGCTTAGATTTTATTGGGGAAATTCATCCTCCTTCAAGTAATCAACATAGGTGGATATTGAATTCCATAGACTACTTTACTAAGTTGATAGAGGTCATCCCCACAAGAAATTATTCCCACAAGATAATCATTGATTTTCTTGAATATATTATGGCAATATTTGGTTGTCCAAACACAATTGTCACTGATAATGATCCATCTTTCAAAGATGAACCATTGATTAAGTTTTGTGAACAATTTCAAATAGCATTGATTCACTCTACTCCTTACTACCCCCAAGGTAATGGACTGGGAGATTCCTCTAACAAGAGCCTTATTAAGATCATCAAAAGATTGCTAGAAGACAACAAGAAATATTGGGATTCAAAGCTTAAATTTGTGTTATGGGCTGACAGAGTGAAAACAAAGAGATATCTTGGTGTCTCTCCTTTCCAGCTAGTGTATGGAGTTGAGGCCATCCTTCCCTCTCAACTCGCCTTACCTGTGGAAAAATTCTTCCAATATTATCAAGGAGAACTAGATGATATGATCAGAAGAATACAATAGTTGGTAGAACTGCAACAGATGAGGGAGAAACTACTGGACAAAGACCATGACCATCAATAGAAGATCAAAGAGGATTTTGACAGAAAAGTAAGGAAAGAGGATTTCTAGCTGGGAGATATAGTACTCAAGTGGGATGCACCTAAATAAGATAAAGGCAAGCATGGTAAATTTGAGCCCTTATGGATTGAGCCCTTCAAAGTTTATGAGATCTTTTCAAATAACACTTACAAGTTGCAGGATTTGGAGGATGATGAAGTTTTTGGTGGCCCTGTAAAAGGGAATTTTTTGAAGAATTTGTTTACTTAAGACATGAGTGGCTTCCCATGTCATTGTAAATATCATTTTTCTTTCATTTTTTGGTTTTTATAAACGACTCCATAACCAAACAACTAAGGTAATGGAACTACTTGTTCTTGGTAGCTCGCAGGGAGCATGCCATCCCATGTGGAGCCGAATGTTATCACATGAACTTGTCAGAGTCCTATGGGTTTGTGGTTTCTACCTAAGTCTGTAATTTTTCCCTAGTCTCCCTTTTTTCCTAGCCCACATCGAGTAGTCTGAATCCTCGATCATTCAGGCCGCAACCATGAACACAAAGAACAACTTTCCCAACAGTCCATTTCGGTCTTGAAGCACAAGCAAAATGTAGTTTTAATATTTCAACGATGGAGATCCATCATGAAAATCGATCGACGACGGGTATTTTTCAAAAGTTCAAAAGTTGCGCACAGTATATCGCTAAAGCAAAAGCCTGAAGTCAAAAGGTAGAGCAAAGATTTAATCTGGGCCATAGATCTCATTAGGAGAGATTAACGGTCGAAAATAATCATGGGAATCAGGAATTCGAAATAGCGTTAAAGTTGTTCGTCAAAGGTCTGAACTCCTAAAACCTGAAATCTGCAAGAGTCGTCTGATTCATAGGGACACGTGGCACCGGATCTGAGAAGTCGCAGTTTTGCAAATCAGAGGTTTTAGCATGGAGCATGACGCAAGTTCGCGAAGTGAGAAATCATGAAGCGCCCGGGATTTGGGCCCATGACCATAGCACATGATCATATGGAAAGTGGGGTCATAAAGAAGGGTAAGTGCCTATTGAGTGGATGGCGACTGGGATTTTTGAGGAAGAAATTGTTGCCATCAAATTCAAAGCAAGTCCGACCGTCGATCTGAATAAGGCCATTTCACAATTTCAGGCATCAAGATATTTGGAATCAAGTGAAGTGGCGTCTCTCGAAAGACGAAATCTCAAAACGACTTTGGATATGAGCCCTAGGTCATGGCCCGAGGTTGCATGCAGGATGGAGCAATTGTTAATCCCTAAATAGTGGCTCATTACCCCTTAATTGGGGCATATTACATTAGTAATGGTATTTTATTTATGTCTTCTTTAGTCTATTAGTTGTAATTATACCTCCTAGTCTCCTATATATACCAAGGAGACATTTTCATTTGGAATCATCTTGTAATTGAACATTTATGTGGGCATAAGGAGGTTTCCCCTTCAAAGAGGCTTATTATCTTAATTTTTCTCTTTTTCAAGGGGTTGAGTACTTATTATGAGGTTTTTCTATACTATATTGATATTTGGTTCCTAACATATGGTATCATAGCTCAATGGTTTGGGGTTTCACTGCTACATCTGAGACACCGTGGAATTTTCACTAAAATGTTTTCTCTAAAATGATTCACAAGGAACGTCTTGGAGGATATTTATAAGACGGATCAAGGTACGTTGTTTTAAAATTTCATCTCTTGAGGCCTTATAATTTCAGAGATACGTCCTTTCTAAGATAGGGTACTAGAATCATCCTGAATTGAGTCATTGCAGAATTTTCGCTATAAATTTTTTTATGTAACGTTTCAGACCCTAAAATATGGAGGCTATTCACAGAAATTAGTAAGGTATATGTGGCAGCAATTTCAGATTCTGGTTCATCTTACATTTGTAGATACACCCTGTGGAAGATAGGGTATCTGACTAGTCCTATTGACTAGTCTCAAGCAAGTGTTCTGGGTAAAACAATCATAACTTATTCCTAGAGTATCAAAATTGAGTGAGACCAGTTGCATTAGATAATGGACAGACCATAGTAGGTTTGGTACAAGTTTCATAATTTCTTATGAATTATTTTGTGCGAGACATGCTATACAAGTGAGATCTATTGGAAAGGAAAACAAATCAGCAAGTTGTGGGGAAGTTACCGTAAATTCCACTTGTCACATCCAATTTTGATCAGACCTATGGCATTGCAGAGAAGAAATATCAGATACCTACAAAATATTAAATTTCTTACTCAGAAGGGACGAAATTTTGGAGATACAATAAAAGGAAGATTGTCTAGCAAAACCACCTCAAAATCAATGTTTAAAGTGATACTTGGCCAACATGCCACCAAAAAAGGGAACTTCTACACCAAATAAGCCTCCAGACAATACTACCTAGACTCTTGATGAAGGTGAAGAAATGTGTAGGGACATAAATGATTTAAAAAAGAAGACAGTAACAAAAGATGAACTACAAGAGATGGAAGCTAAGTTGGAGGAAATAAATAATAAGATAGATGGTTTAAAAGAGGAGATCATGGAAGGATTGAAAAATTTTGTAATAGAGAGGACACCTGAAAGTAAAAATGTATCCCATGAAATTCATGATGAGGACACAAGGAAGGTGAATCAATAATGGAGAAACTCCAACTTTGGGTTGAAGACCAACCACGTTCCTAAGATCGATATG
>JZKD02S1674130.1:0-11283 GCA_000966675.3 Picea glauca | reverse complement strand
GATGCATAAGGGAGGAGTTAGAGAACTGTTAGCCCTATTTCAGGGTTTCGGGGATTGAAGGGGTCAAAGTGACTCACAATAGGGATCACAAAGTCGTGAAACCCGAAACATATTTTCAGGTGAAGGTCGTGGTCATATCGGTTGGTCATGTGGAGTCAAGGTTTGTGCCTTGTACTTGTTCATGCCAGAATAACTTTTGAAAATGACCTGTGGAAACACTTGTGTGTTGAATATTCTTGCGGGGAATCAAAGAGTCAATCCAACTCAAAGGGGATATTAAGAACAATCCTTAGACTGGGAGGTCAAGTGGAACCTGCTGAGGTAGGGGTGTTGCATCAGAGTGGTATCAGAGATTGAAATCATTGTTTTCTGTAATCAAGGGAGACAAAAGGAAAGTTTTGATTTAAATTTTGCATGGAACAGATTTTAAAAATGCCACCCAGAAGACGTCAAGAGAGACCAATGGCTGATCCATCTGTGGAAAGGGAAATGAAATAACTTTGTGCTCGATTAGATGCTATGGAGACAACACGGAAATGAGCTATTGATATAGGAGATGTCAGTGAAGATGAAAGTGAAAATGAGGCTAGAGATGAAGAGGAAGTTGTAGCCAAAGATGTTGTCAAAGAACGTCTATTCAGAGTTGTTGCAAGAATAGGGGACAGAGAAAAATGGACATTCTGATGTATGAAGGAAACTTAGACATTGAGAAGCTATTAGATTGGTTTAGAGCTCTGGATAAATACTTCGACTATGAAGATATCGAAGAAGATAGGAAAATAAAATAGGTTGTCACTAGACTGAAAGGGAATGAATCACTGTGGTGGGATGAACTACAGGTTGACAAGCATTTCAAAGGAAAGAAAATAATAAAAAAATGGGATAGGATGGTAGAAAAAATGAAGGCCAAGTTTATACTTAGGGACTATCAAATTAATCTGTTTTGAAGAATGCAGAATTTGAGATAGAAGGGGATAACAGTGAAGGAATACACTGAAGAGTTTTACCGAATGAATATCAGGGCTGGTCATCGTGAGAATGATGATGAAAATGTCACCATATACATGAATGGTCTGAGATATGAAATTCAGGATGAGATGAGCATGGTGACAATCAGTAATTTAGAAGATGCTTATCAGATAGCTCTGAAAGCAGAAGAAAAATTGGCCCGAAATCAAGGTCAAAGGGGCAGAGATAGAGGTCAAAGAAGATGCAAAGCAATTTTCCAAGACAGAGTACAAAATCCCAAAGATGAAGAAAAGAAACCCCATAATCACCCAGAAAGAGGAGGAAGTTCACATGGAAGACAATATGTCGATAAGAACACTTTTCCACGAGCAAGAGGAAGAGGAAGAGGCCAAGGAGGTGAGATAAAATGTTTTTCCTATGGAAATATAGGACACAAATATTTTGAATGTCATGATAGAAAAATAGATGGGGGAGAAGCTCACATTTTGTAAGCGTAAAGGAGAAATGTTGAGGCAGAAGATGTAGAAGGCGAAAGATCCTTAATGATGAGGAAAAATATATTGAATCCAGAGAAGGAGATGGAGAATCCATTCCAAAGGAACAAATTGTTTAGAACTTCTTGCAAGAACAAGGATAGGGTATGCAAGGTAATTGTGGACAATGGAAGCACAGATAATCTAGTATCCACAGAAATGGTGGAGAAGCTGGAATTGGAGATAGTTGCACATCCGAGCCCATACAAAGTTTCGTGGTTGCAAAAAGGGCATCAGGTAATTATCACTAAACAATGTTTAGTTGAATTTAATATAGGGGGATATAGAGATGTTATCTTATGTGATTTCATTCCCATGGATGTTTGTCATCTTTTGTTGGGGAGACCATGGAAATATGACACAAATGTTTTTCATGATGGGAGAAAGAAAACATACACCCTAGAAAAGAATGGTAGGACACATATGTTGCTTCCAAATGAGGACAAGAAGGTGAAAGAAGAGACAAGCAACACTATACTTCTCATGAGTGGGAAGGAACTTCTGGATGAAGTCAGGAAATAAGAGGACATGTATTTTTTTGTGGTGAGAAAATCCAGAGTCATATTGACCAGTACTGAGATAGATGATATACCGGAGGAAATTTAGGAAATGCTGGAGAGTTTTGCTGATATAGTGGTGGGCGATTTACATTGTTCATTTCCTCCCATCAGGAGTATAAGCCATCACATTGACCTTATACCGGGAGCAATTTTACCAAACAAAAAAGCATACAGATTGACGTCGCAGGAGAATGAAGAAGTTAAGAAACAAGTCCAAAATTTGATGAAAAAAGGGTTGGTTAGATAAAGCTTGAGTCCATGCATTGTACCAACAGTGTTAAGTCCCAAAAAGGATGGTGGATGGAGAATGTGTATAGACTTGAGGGATATAAAAAAAATCACCATTAGGTATAGATTTCCTTTACCAAGGATGGATGACTTGATGGATTTCTTGAGTGCAACAAAGTTTTTTTGAAAAAATGATTTGAAAAGTGGATATCATGAAATTAGAATGAGGGAAGGTGATGAATGGAAGACAACATTCAAGATGAATGAAGGGTTGTATGAATGGCTTGTCATGCCATTTGGTTTGACAAATGCACCAAGTAATTTCATGAGGTTAATGAAGGAAGTCTTGAAATATTTCATTGGAAAGTTTGTAATTGTGTATCTCGATGATATAATGATCTTCAGTAAGACTGAGGAAGAGAACTTGAGACACCTAAGTCTAGTAATGAGGAGGTTGCAACAAAAGAATTTGCTGATAAATATGAATAAGTCATAATTCATGAAGAAAGAGCTAATTTATTTGGGTTTTGTAATCTCTTCAAATAAGTTGAAGATGGATCCTGAGAAGGTAAAAGCGATCAAAGAATGGCCATTTTTGAGGAATATCTTTGAAGTGAGAAGCTTCCATGGACTAGCCATTTTTTTTAGGAAGTTCATCAGAAATTTTAGTGGAATTTCTGCACCAATGATGAACACAGTCAAGAAAAGACATAAATCTTTTCATTGGACATAGGAAATAGAGAAAAGTTTTAAGTTGTTGAAGGAAAAGATAATTGAACAACCAGTTTTGGTTTTTCTAGACTTCGGTAAGACATTTCAAGTGAGATGTGATGCAAGTGGATTCGTAGTTGGAGCAGTCTTAAGCCAAGACAATAGACCAATTACATACTTCAGTGAGAAGTTTAATGATGCCAAGATGAAATGTTCCATGTATGATAAATATTTTCATGCAGTCATACAAGCACTGAAAAAATTGAGGCACTAATTGGTTCCGAAAGGGTTAGTTTTGTATAGCAACAACCGTGCTTTACAATTCATAACTCAATAGGAGAAAATGAAACAAAGATATGCGAAATGGGTTCAATTTATGCATAACTTTACTTTTGTTATAAAGAACATTTCTGGAACTGCTAACAAGGTTTCTAATGCATTGAGCAGGAAATGTTTGATTCTATAGGAGTTAGCAAGAAGACCTGTAGGAAGACATATTTTGAGTATCTGACAAAGTGGAAAGAACACTCGATTGAGGATGCCAGTTAGGAAAGTGAAACAAATATCTAGGAACATGGACAGACAGTGCAGGAGATCATGAACATGAGTTCATGAATTTTTCAGCAAAGGAGTATGATGCAGGAGAATCATAAGCAAGCCAGTAAAGAAAGTGCGAGAGAGGAGGACAGCTGGAAATGCACCAGTGCACATTTTGAGAACATTTTGAATTTGAAAAGATAAAACATTAATGTAACATCTGGGAAGATATTTTTCTTTTATGGTTTGGATATTGTAACGCAAATCATGACCGATTTCTCTCATATGTTTATTGGAGGAAATTAATGTAATCAATGTAAAGTAGTTGTAGAGATTTTAATTTCATTAGATAGTTAGATTTGTAGGAGGGAAAACTCTTGAAATCTCCCTCGTATGTATTGTATGGTAATATTATTCTCATTGTAATTGTAAGAGCTGAAGAGCAAGAGAATATGAGAACAAAGCAGAAGATAGGTTGTAGAAGATTGTATAAGTAGATAGCGGTTGCTATAGAACTCATATACAAAAGAAATTGGATTAATATAAGGAAGATTTGATCCAAATTCATGGTGTTTATGAATTCTGTTTACATCTATTGAATGGTATGTTTACAATTTTCTTACATTCTATGTTATGCATTTGTTTCAATGTTTTGTGTGTATGTATAATTTCATGTTGAATGTATGAAGTCCATGAGAAAAAGAGTACGAGTTTCAATTGTTTCTCATCCTGAGAATTCCTGCAAGGAGTGCAGTGAAGGTCTGCAAGGAGTGCGTTGAAAAGGTTCTGAGGTTTATCTCAGAGAATCTCAGGAGGGATATCGTTGTTCTCGTATCAGTAGAAGTGCAGGTATAGCATAGAGTCGTGCAAGGTGTGCGCAGGCTGGTTGAAGCCTTAGAATTCTCTAACCCAGTGAGGAGTTGAAGGATTTATGTTGCAAGAAGTGCACATAAGAGGAATAAATCAGATAACCAGAGGTTATCATGAGTGCCACAAGAAGTGTGTGCGAGAATCCTTTAGAAACCTTGAGTTTGAAGCAAAGTATAAGCTCAGGATTGATAGAGACTTCATGGAGTTCAAAGGAAGGACGAGGCTCACAGAGGCTTCATAGAAAACCAAGTTCAGGAGGAAATACGCTAAGTTGTTTGACCAGGGGTTTCTAAGGAACTCAACGGATGGTCGAAATTATTAGAGGGAGAATCACCGAATTTCCGTGGATCATTGGATCCAGTGGATCAATGAGGAGGTTAAGGAGAGAGTCCTTAATCATTCACAACTCAGAAGGGAGATTAGCCGTCAGATATGGATCAATGAGAGTCGTTGATATCGTGCTTGAATTTCATCATTTTGGAATTTAGGGTTGTGGAGAAAGTTGTGATGAGGAGGCAAGAATCGTGAAACCTGACTCACGAAATCCTGATAGGATATGGACCGTCAATCCGCAACAAAGAAGTTGTGAGTTCGAACTTCGGGGAAAAAGAGGGGTGGTGTATCATGAACTCGCGAGTTTCAAAATCCTGACACGCTCGAAGGTGGACCTCGGGACGTGGCTGAGGTCATATAGTTGAGCCATAAGGGAGGATTTAGAGAATTGTTAGCCCTATTTCAGGGTTTCTGGGATTGAAGTGGTCAGAGTGAATCACAACAAGGATCGTGAAGTCACGAAACCCGAAACATCTTTTCGGGTGAAGGTCGTGGTCATATTGGTTGGTCACGTGGAGTCGAGGTTTGCACCTTGTACTTGTTCGTGCAGGTTTAAATTATGAAAAGGACCTGTGGAAACACTTATCTATTGAATATTCTTGCAGGGAATCAAAGAGTCAATTAGACTCAAAGGGGAGATTAAGAATGATCCTTAGACCGGGAGGTCAAGAGGAACTTGTTGAGGTAGGGGTGTTGCATCAGAAGGCAAGGAAAGGCATGGCATGGAAAGGAAAGGCATGACATAGAAAGTGAAATCAATGCAAGGAATGGCATGGAAAGGCAAGGCATGGCATGGAAATACAAGGAATGACATGGAAAGTCAAGGAAATGAAAGGCATGGCATGGAAAGGAAAGGCATGGCGTGGCATGGCATGGCAAGTGAAGGAGAGGAAATTCATGGCATGTCATATCATGAAAATTGAAGGCAAGTCAAGGCATGGCATGATAAGTGAATGAAATACAAGGAAAGGAAATACATGACAAGTGAAGGCAAGGAAAGGAATGGAAAGGAAAGGAATGGCATGGAAAGGAAAGTCATGGCATGAAAATTGAAGGAAAGGCATGGCATGAAAAGTGAAGGAAAGGGAAGGAATGGAATGGAAAGTGAAGGAAAGGCAAGGTATGGCATGGAAAGTGAAGAAATGGAAGGAATGACAAGGAATGGCATGGAAAAGAAAGGCATGGCATGGCATGACATGGAAAGTGAAGGGAAGGAAAGGCATGGAATGGAAAGTGAAGGCAAGGCAAGACATGGAATGGAAAGGCAAGGCATGGAATGGAAAATGAAGGCAGGGAAAGGAATGACAGGGAATGGAAAAGCATAGCATGAAAAGTGAAGGAAATTCAAGACATGGAAAGGCATGGCATGGAAAGGAAAGACATAGAATGAAATGGCATGGAAAGTGAAGGAAAGGAAAGGAATGTCATGGCATGTAAAGTGAATGAAAGGAAAGGCATGGCATGGAAATTCAATGAAATACAAGGCAAGGTAAGGCATGACATGTCATGGCATGTCATCTCAATTGAATGCAAGGAAAGGCATAGCATGGAAAGGTAAGGCATGAAATGGAAATGAAAGGAATGGTGTGGTAGGGAAAGGAAATAAAAGGCATGGAAAGGCATGGCATGAAAAGGCAAGGTAAGACATGGAAATACAAGAATACCATAACAACCAGCCAAAATTTCAATAATTCATAAATCTGAAATATTTGTTCAATTATTCCTTTTACATACCTATGGTCATTCAAGTAGGCCATTGGGATCACTTCTAATACTGACCGTCTACATTAACTTCTTGTGTTGAAAGTAATGAAAGAATTATTGTACCTTTGATGAGTTCTTACTTGGCATTATTTGTAGTTGGAAGTTTGTACCAACAACCAAGTTCATAAAGAGGTACACGAATTCACCTGGTCTATAATCTTGAATTACATAACCACAATTCTTCTATGTTTTTTCATCATGTGTTAGATATTCTCCTTTAATAACCATGAACCTAATTGGAAATTCAATTCCTTTGGAATCTATTACTAATTGCATGAGGGCCTAATTTCCCTCTAAGTAATGTGTCATCCAAAAATCAGTGACCCATTCATTAAATCTTGGGGAAACCACTATGTATATGTTCCCTACAAAAATGGAGTGCCAACACTTGAGTCCAATAAATGACCAAAGCATAAAACATTGATGCTAGTTATTCAAAATTTAATATAATGTTTCAACTAACCTGGTAGTACGAGATCTGAGACATGATCATAATCTATTGAAATACTTGATTGGTCCTCCTCCAACTAGGACAATTCCATAGTTATACATTGACCTATGGGGAGTGATACATGATCACATTTATCAACCTAATCTATCGATTCACAATCATCCCATTCATTACTACTACATGGACCACAAAATAAATAGAGTTTTCTCATACATATTTCAAATATTGCATTGTATAATGTTCTAACTAAATGGAATCCAGAAGTTCCCTGGATTATTTTTCATTCATGCCACTGTGATCGATCTACATCGAACACCTCCCAAAAATATCTATGTACATGTCCTTTCCTGTGTGATTGGTCTTCACGGGTTCCTTCTCCCTCTCACATTACTAAAGAACATCATTCAACAATGTATTTCACATATTGAATGAGGGAAGTAGTTCTGAACTTCATTTATTGCATATGTAACACTCTTTTTATGCATGCACCTGCTCCATCATGCTCCCCTTTCCCATTTCCATACTCAAAATAGTTCCAAATGTGTGCTACCTTGAGTTTTTTATGCAACATACACAACTGATGCAGGAGCATCGCCAAAACATCAAGCGAGGCAGCGCAGAAGCGGAAGACAGCTGGATAAGCCAACACAAATTTTGAAAACACCTTAGAAATTGTTGCGCTAATCTTTAATGAAGTCATTTATGAAGGAGCGCACTTGTATATTGTAAGTGGACCTTGAGCGGATAGCTCTCGTCCTTAGTGGATAGTCGACATTTAATATAGTTAATGTTGGTAGATAGGAATTTAATTCTAGATTAGACAGTTTTAGAAGCAGGAGGGAAAATGGATATAGACACCCTCATTGTATGATTGTATTATCATCAATTCAGAAACAGGAAGAGCAGAGGAGCATGCAGAGAATTGTATGAAGAACACCGATGTACAGGCATTTGAATTAATAGATAAAGTTTTGATTCAAATTCATGGTTTGTGTTGGTTCTCTGTGTGTTGATGTTATGCTCATGAATGTTGGCTTCCTGTCATACATTTTCTTTTATATGCTGTGTATGTGATTTCATGTGTGAATGGAAGTCTGAGAGGGTGAAAGGATTAGTTTCAATTGTTTCTCTATTTTGAGCCAGAGAATTCCTGCAAGGAGTGCAGTCGAATCTTCCGCAAGGAGTGCGTTGACAGAAGGGATCAATTAGAGATATCTTTTGTTCTCATTTCCTCGAAGGAGAAGTTGGGCATAGAAGCCATGCAAGGAGTGCGCAGGCTGAGGGAAGTCTCAGGGCTGCGAACTTGAGTGAAGTGTTAAAAGACTGTTGTTGCAGGCGTGCGCAGAGTCGAGGAACTTCAACACTCAGTCGAGGTCAAAGGGTTTCCGCAAGGAGTGGGTGCAAGAGATTTTCTGAAGGACTTGGGAGTCATGAACAAGCTCAGGAGGTATAGGGCCTTGAGTAATCACCAAGGAAATCACAGGGAGTTAGTTCTTTGAAACCTTGCAAGAAGCATCGCAGGTTGGTGAGCAAGTGGATAAGTTCCATGAAGGAGTACTCAGTCATTTCGTGGATTGAAAAAGGGAGAACAGATGGTTGGTATTCTCCGAGGAGAATTCACGAAACGCCATGGGCAGTAAGATCTTGCGGAGGTGTAGGAAGGTTACGGCGAGAGTGTGGAAGGGGTTCAAATATCAGGAGAGGTAGAGTCGTTGATCGGGCCACAAGGGTCATCATATTTACACGTGATATCGTGTATCGGGGATTCGTAAGTCGAAGCTCCAAATTTGTGCAATAGGAATCGCGATATAGCGATACGCGATATCCCAACAAGGTCAAAAGATAGTGTGTGGGGTCACAAGAAGTTAGTGAAGGATAGGTGGCATACCATATCGGGGATCGGGAGAAGGAAAGTCCTGAATCCATTGACATCAGGATTCGCGATCCCGTGAATTCCAAAAAATCATGATAGAAGCGACAGGAGTCAAGGAGACATCTCGCACGTACGTTGGAATTTCGGCATGTCGGGTATCGGGGGTTGGCAAGGCAAGTAGTTTTATATCGCGAGTTGTGAAGTCGCGATAGATCAGAAGTATCGATAGAGCGAGGAAGAAAAGTCAGCATTGACTGGTCATCGGGTCTCGGGGATTCAAGATCCCAGTGATCGACAATGAACTTGCGAAGCCGTGAATTCTGATCCACCGATAAGTAGAGAAAGGGGGATCGTGCAGAAGAGAATATGTGGGGTGTAGATTTCTCGATAGGGAAATAGAAGAACCTTGGAGTTCTTTGGGTCGAGAGAAAGAAGATCTTGTGTGTGTGGACGTGCTCCGAGGAGTGCGGTTGTGTCAGGTTTGGTATCAGAGCGGGAATATCTCTTTGCTTTTTGTAGCAGAGAAGAAGGAAATTTTCCATGCCGCCGAGGAGAGAAAGACAGTCACCTGACCCAGAAGATAGGGAGGTGAGGAGAAGAGGTAGGTAGGTAGTCAATCCAGAAATGGAGAGACAGATGAGAGATCTCTGAGCAAGACTTGAATACATGGAGACAACTCAGAGATGCACAACTAGTGCAGGGGATTTCAGCGATTAGGAGGATGAAGTTGAAGCCTAACGTGAAGAGGAAGTTGTAGCCAAAGATGCAGCCAATGAACGTCTAATTAAATCTATTGCTAGGATGGGTGTGAAGGCAAAGATGGACATTCCAGTTTACGAGGGAAATCTGGATGCAGAGGAGCTACTAGATTGGATTAGAGCTCTTGATACTTACTTCGACTATGAAGACATAGAAGAAGATAAGAAAGTCAAGCATGTTGTTACGCGCTTGAAAGGACATGCAACATTGTGGTGGGATGAGCTACAAGTTGATAGACGCTGCAAGGGAAAGCAAAAGATTAAGAGTTGGGATCGAATGATTGCAAAGATGAAGGCAAAGTTCATCCCAAGAGATTACCAAATTACTCTATTCAAGAGAATCCAGAACCTGAGGCAGAAGCTGATGACAGTGAAAGAATACACTGAGGAATTCTATCGACTGAACATCAGAGAAGGTCATCAAGAGAGCGATGATGAGAAGGTTGCTAGATATCTGAATGGTCTGAGATACGACATTCAATATGAATTAAGCATGGTTATCATCAGGATGGTGGAGGATGCTTATCAAATGGCTTTGAAAGCTGAGGAGAAGCTGAGCCGCAAGCAAGGTCAGTGAGGGCGAGGCAGAAGTCAGCCCAGAGGCAAGGCAATTGTCCAAGAGAAATTCTAGAATCCCAAGGAGGAATGGAAGAAACCTCAGGGTAAAGTTGAAAGAGGTGGAACCTCACAGCGAGGGCCACATGTTGAACAGAGAGGGCAACATACAAAGCAGAGCGGAGGATATGCTGATGCAAACACTTTTTCTCATACTAGAGGTAGAGGAAGAGGAAGAGGTGGAGTAATCACATGCTTTACATGTGGAAAGAATGGGCACAAGTCTTACGAGTGTCCAGAGAAAAAGAAGGACATTGGAGAAGCTCACATCACCGAAGCGCAGAGGCAGGATGTTGAGGCAGAAGACGCAGAAGGCGGAAGATTGCTCGTGATGCGTAAAGTCCTTTTGACACCAGAGAAGTTGGTGGAAAGTTCATTCCAAAGGACCAGACTATTCAGAACAGCTTGCAAGACCAAGGACAGGGTGTGCAAGGTTATCATAGACAGTGGTAGCACGAATAATCTCGTATCTACAGAGATGGTAGAGAAGTTGGAGCTGGAGACGACTGATCATCCACTACTGCATTTGGGTCAAATTCCGACATTTTATTTGCGGCGTTATGCACAAAATTGTCCATATTGTCACAAAAAAGATGAAATTTATAAAAAAAAAAATCATGTTGCTCGATAACATTGATCTTGCCACATTGATGTCTCTCTTGCCACGTTAATGTCGGTCTTGCCATGTTTTCCACTGGAACGTCTCTCTTGCCACATTTTCCACTGGAACATTTCTCTTGCCACGTTTGTGAAGATGTATGTTGCAATTGCGACGTTTGTGAAAATGTATGTCGCAATTGTGATGTTTTGGAAACTAGGTTTTCCCCTCCAACGGTCACCTTAGTATGTTCACCAAGTCAAAATACCAACAGTCACTTAGGACTTTTTTACGTCGGAATTGCAACGTTACAAAATCTATAAATATGTTGCATTTAACGGATGTTGCGACAAGTTTTCTATAATAAAGACGCTTCAAAAAGGGTTGGGACAAATTCCAACACCTCCTCAATTACAACTTGACCTCCTTCATGCTTCATCACCATTTATATGAAGTGATACTTATTATTAGTGCTAGGTATAT